>JAUTXW010003182.1:0-530871 GCA_030620095.1 Kuschelorhynchus macadamiae
GACCTCAGATGAGTTGGTTTTATCTCTTTGTTTTAACAGTTTGTCACAATAATACCCTAAGTGTTGTTTTTTTTTCCTTTTTCTGTTTTTAATCTGCGTAGATGTGAACATGTTGTGTGTGTGTATGTATGTATGCACCTACACATGTATGTATGTATGTATATGCATATGTATGTGCTTCAGTTCACCTACCTTTTGCTTTAAGTATATAATTAGATTTAGAGCGTTCCTTTGTGTTTTAGCCCTGATGATGGCATAAATTGGTGCCGAAACGTTGGCTTAGTAATAAACGTTCAACTCTATTGTCCAAGGAAGCTGTTATTGTTTCATTTCAAAGATTATAAATGATGTATTAGATAAACCATCACTAGATATTAAATTGTCATCGTTGTACCATAAGCTGTAATTTTTCTTAAAGACATTAAAATTGGCCTTTTTTATTAATTTAGATCAAACCACTCCAGGTAATATAATAAGTATTTTGTAGATATACGGTATACCCAATAAAAGTAAAAAAACAAATTTTTAGTTAGATGAATAGAAACATCACTTGGAGAAGAAGCTTTGTATTCTTTGAAAATTGATCAACTTCAATGGAGAAGCTAGCATCACTTAAAAGCCAAAGGATTTTCTTGCTCAGTTGCAGAAGTAAGGGTATGTTACCAGATCATTTACTCAATACATTTAAATGTACTTTCACTAGTGTTTCCTCGAAACATCCCTGTGTGGGAAAATACAAAAAAAAACTATATGTAATTTTAACAAAAAGATCCTCAATCTTGAAAAAAATTATAATTTTCTCAATTAATCAACTAGATAGGGAGATAAAGTTATATATAGACACTGCCTCACGGCTCTTACCTCAAAATATTTTGTTAACATTCCAAAGCAGTGTCAATACGAGATACAATCGTATGTTTAATGAAAATAAATGTAAACACTTAAGAAAACCGGACAAACTAAAAAATTCGCAACATCCGTCTTTTACGGAGCTGATTAATCCGTTGAATAACAATTGGTTGGTCAACACAACTACTATAAATATTCGAAGAATGTAGTCGTATACTAGAACTAGGCCCGAATTTCTCAGTAGAACACAATTTTTCCGAATTACCAACACTTAAACTCTTAGCCGATGTTGAATTTTGTATAGAAAACAACACAGACATAAATGACAAGGAATCGTGCCAACAAACAACTAACATCATAACAAATTTTTTACAAAAAAATAAGAACAATAAACACTCTAAGAACCCCTTGATAAAAGACTACAATGACTAAAAAATTTCTTAATAACACCAAAATATATGTGTTCTTCCTGCTGATAAAGGTAATGTCACAACTATCCTTGAAAACGGAATATGAAACAAAAATGACTTCACTTATCAGTGAAGACAGAACTTACTCCAAGTTAACAAAGGATCCAACCAATAAATTTCAAACACTGAATAACTCGCTCATAAATTCACTTAAAGATAACAATCTCATTGAAGATTCAGTTTCTAAGATCCTAAAAACGAATAATGCAGTAGCACCCCGCATCTATGGCCTCCCCCAAACTACATAAAGAGGGTAGACCTCTTAGACCAATTGTCTCATGTGTGCCCAAGCTGTCGTTTGTCCAGGCCGTCTTAATAACATTTTAAAAATCTGATTCCAAATTGCTAATTTAATCTTAAGAACTCATTTGAGATTACGAATCGACTCCGAAACCTTTCGATGCCTCCGGGTCATACATTAGTATCGTTGGACGTAAAGTCCTTTTCACTAACATCCCTAGAGACCTCATAACAAACCGTGACTGGCAAGACATATGTCGTTTTACTGAAATAGACAAACAAACATTCCTTCGCTTGATAAAATTCATTTTCGATTCCAGTTATTTTGTACACAGAGGGGAATTTTATAAACAAAACCTCGGGATGCCCATGGGTGATCCAATTAGTCCAATCTTGGCTAACATGGTGATGAACTACATTGCAACTGCTGTAGTTGCAAAAATTAGTCTTTAATTTACCGGTCCTCTTCATCTATGTGGATGACACACTCACTTGCATCCCAACCATCAAAATAGATCACACACTTAATACATTGAACAGCATTAATCCGGACATTCAGTTCACGATCGAAATTGAAACAGACCATTGCATTCCATTTCTTGATGTTCTAATTATTAATCGCGATAGCAAGATACTTTTAGATGTTTACAAAAACCTTCAAACTCCAACAGAGTGCTAAACTATAGATCGTCACATCCGATGCACCAAAAATTAACATTATCACTCAGGCAAAGAAAAAGATATATTCATTATCAGACAAAATATTTTGGCCAAAACTTAAATAATCTACGAACCACGTTACAATCAAATAATTATCCCAACTCTTTAATCAATACTGTTCTAAACAAGAAACCTCCTTCTCACTTTTCTCTAATTAACCAAACCGATCGACCGAATTTAAATAATAAAAACACTTCAAGATGCCATATATCCATAACTTATCTGAATCCCTTGCTAAGAAGCTAACCACTCAAAATTCTCAAAATTTCTTTTTACAATACCAAAAAAAAATAGGCAAAGTATTTTCAAAGATAAAGAACCCATAAACTCACTAACACGCAATAATATAGTGTACAGAATCCCGTGTGGACATTGCCAGTCCTTCTATATTGGTCAAACCACACAATTGCTTAACAAACGCTTAGCACAACATAAACGAGATTGCAACATTATATACAGGGACAACCCAAAGTGGCTTAGCAATCCACCACTTTAGTGGACATCTGTTTGATTTTTTCAAAAACAATAATTCTAGATGAAGAACCTAATACAAAAAAAGAGGCTGTTTCTCGAAATGGCACATATACAAATCACCCAATCCCGGTTTTAAATACAAATTGAGTTCCGCCAACAGATCAAGGCTACCTTGATTCGGTTTTGACATTTAACTTTAAAAGTAGTATTTTATTTAATAATTTTTCTAAAATTATGATTTCCTTCAAAATATGAATGTATCGATGAGTCACTAGATTCCCTTCAAAAATACAGTGGTCTAAAATTCTGAGGTTATATAATGCGCACCACTCATTAAACCCAAACGTCCCTTGTGTTACCCGTTCAACAGATATGGGTTATGACTGGCCCAAAATAGATTATTATGTCGGTTAAATATGCCGTCACTAGACATATGAACTTCATCAGTCCAAATAATTTTGCGGAAAAATTTATTCTTCCGATTTCTCTGTTAATATCATAAACACAGTTTTTATTCGACGTCCTGGATTATGAAAGTGTATATTTAGAACCTTCTTGTAGCAATACTGGCAGAAATTGTTTTTTTCAAACATATGGCTTTATGTTGTAACTCCCGATTTTCTTTGTATTAATTTTTCCAAACATATGTTTCTAAATTCTGCTCTAATTTTCCAAATAAACCAATATTTGGTTGATATCGTTCAGGATATCTCTCAAAATACCAATTGAAGGCAGCGTCACTATCTTTTCGACAATCAAAGTAACATTATAACATATTTAACTTAAATAAATTAGCGTACGCCATAGCCAAATTTTATTATTCACTAAAGCGTCAACGTCAAAATTAGACATATCTAATTTATCTATTTATCTAATAATATATATTCTCATAGACATCAAGTAGTCAACAATTAAGTATTATCCGAAACTATTATTTGATTTCGGATTTTAATCACTGAAAGAAGGAAAGAAAATGTGATTTTGTTAGCGATTTGCATTTTTATGTGCCTTTGTATAACAAATTACTGTTAGTTAAAAATAAAATATTGAATATAAACTTCATTTTAGAAAAAAAAAGCGTATGGTATTGATGAAAAGGTAACTTAATTACTAGTCGTAATGTTGTAAAATAAACAAGGTGTCCTATTTAAAAAAAAATAAAAATTTGAGTTATATCTTATACATTATAAAAAATGGATAAAAAGATGTAACGCTACTGAATTCTACGTCATAATCTACAAAAATAAGTAATTTGAGGTCTTGATTAATAACGGAGATAAAAATGGAATCAAGGTGGCCTTGATCTGTTGGCGAAAATCAATTTATATTTAAAATCAAGTTGGGGTGTGCGTGTGGTTATAATTTCACCCTGCTCTCTCTTATAATTCCACCCTGCGTGCACGTTGAAAAAGCGCCAGTTTTTACAGATCGTTTTTAGTAAGCTAACGCATGTTTCAGTACTACAACTTCATATTAAATAACTATCAGTTTCACAGTGACGATGTGTTTATTAATGAACAGCTTCACTTCTTACGACACGGAGCTTGATAATCACTGCTTCGTTCTTATTCAGTCAACGTTGATTAGTCAGAGGTCAAAGATCAAGACAGGAACTGTATCACAAGAAGTGACCCGGAATCATATTATAGAGTAACAACACCCGTGCTAGAAACTACGTTCCACATCAAGACATTATCATAAAATATTAATCTGTGAATTCAGTTGTTTAGTACCAATCGCAGATAAAAAATATAGGAAAGTGCATGAAAGGAAGAAGATTGGCTAACAAATTTCCTATGAGTTATAAGTAACAGTGTGACAAGGCTAAAATTATGCGACAATTTTGATGTCGAGTAAAGAAGAACGTAATTGTACTTTGTTTCCGGGTCAGCGCCATGGAATAAGGAATAGGATTTAAGAATTTATTCAAGGTGCAATCACAATCAAATCACGGGCTAAGAGCAACCTTAATTTTTTGTGTTGATTTAGAATATTTTTTGTTTTTGTTATTGAATGAACTGTCTCTCCACTAATGCCACAGTGAAGAAAAAAACACGAAGAACATTATTCAACAAAGAATAATAAATAGCAACAATCAGAATTAAAGCAATACAAGCGGACAGGCTTTCTTTTTACATTTTTTTCACATTGTTAATTTTCAAATCCACCAAGTTTCAAATGTTTTCTTTTTTCTTGTAGCTATGGATGTGAGATTTACAGTTAAAAATTGGCAAGTTATTTCAACGGGGACATTCTGCTGCCTCCACTTATCATATCTATTGTGCATTAACGATGGATTGATTAGGTGAAGATTATACTAGCAAGGTATCCAACAGAAGCATTTTCCTGACAAAGACCCAAAATATTGTGGAGAAAAATCTTTAAAATAAACTTGCTAGAGGAAAACTTAAATAAAGCCCAAGAGAATGAGGGAGTCTTGTATAGCATCACGAGGACTAAAATAACTGTGAAAATTGCAAATTATCGTTCATTTCTTGAATATGTCGAGAATTTGTTGAAAAAAAAAGATGTGGTGGATATTCTACAGAAATAAAATAATTCCTGATTAATAAAAATAAGTATGCCAAGACTGAAAATAGTCTACTTAGAGGCTTATATACCTACGTTAATGGAGTGCATTGCAGCAAAAAAGAGTTGCATTACGACATGGTGTAAAAATATTTGTCCAACCAACTGCCGTGTCGAGAAAACAGATTAATTTGGGTGGAACAAGGGCTCACGTGGCTTGTAGAAGAAGTTTCGACGAAGAGACGTAGAAATCCTCATGGATTCGCTAAATGCGTTAATGAACGTAACGGTCTTGGCTTTAATAAGTCGAAAAAATAATAGGTGTATGTGTTTAATTACGATTTTTTTCCAGTGTTTTTCTAATAAATATGAATATTTAAAAGGAGCTGTAATATGTTTCCTTTTTTATTTCAACTAAAATGTTGGCCATTTATTTGTATATTTTTAATCGTGCACATTAAAATGTTTGACATTAATGATTCTCTTTTATTTTAAAATAATCAATAGTTATTTATTTAATAAGGTATTAAAGTTACGGATTTACAGACATGGATGGCGTCAGTAAATCCAAGACAGTAAAACAAAACTTTGGTTGAGAAACTGTTAGTATGCACTACTTTTGGCGGAGGTGCTTCTACTGTTTCTAAATTCAGCTCTCCAGATTCGCCTAACATGGGTGCTGTTACTGTATATGCGGCCGAGGAAGAAGCAGAAATAAAACATCAGTGCAGACAATCCTATATAAGTACTATAACGAAACCATACCAAGTTGAAGTTACGTAGGTCTCTGAAAATCAGTAATACGGCAGCCAATGCTTCATGTATTTTAGTGCGTGTGTACAATTTGAATAATATCTCGCAATTACCTTCACAGTTATACTTTACCAAGTTACTACCAAGCAGTGGCGTATTTAGACTTTGCTTCTGGGGGGGTTTTAAGACGATGAAATTTGCAACAACCAAAAAAAAAAAAAAAAAGACTTTATTTTTACAACTAAAACACATCAACACTGTCTTTAGGGGGGTGGGGCGTCCCATTTAAGCTGAAAATAATAGTGGCTCTTGGCGGATTTTTAACCACCAACCCCCCCCCCTTTTAATACGCCACTACTACCATGGATCGGTTGTCCAAATATTCAGTCTCAAGTGTATATGTATTATTACTACTGTGTTGCGACTGGAACAGTGCCCGTAAACGGATTTGCTGCACTAATTCGTAAAAACAGGACAAATATTTGAATGTACGTGAGGGCAGGAGAGAGGAGAGATGACGGTGGCAAGACTATTTCGTAGTTAAACTGCTTTTGCCAAAAAGTTGTTAAAATACTAACTACTAAATAGACGGTGTTTAAAATTTCAACAAACTTAATTATGCACTGGCCTACTCTGCAATCACCATATTGTGCTTTGGGGTTCGGCAGTGTGGATGAACAGAGTTTTTGTTTCACAAAAACGGTGGGTAAAACTTATTTTTTATCCCCAAAAAAACGTCAGATTTGTCAAACAGCCTTTATTGAAAACCGGGTACTAAATTTTTATTCTCTTTACATTTTAAAATGCTCTTTGTTAATCAGGATCAACATTAATTTATTTCAGTTAGTCTTTAGCAGGTTACACATAGAACTTTACAATCTAAAACGTCAGCCTTTTATTCTAATATCGTATTTTTAACCACTTGCCAAACAGAACTAGCAGCATCAATAGCATAAATCTTCTCAATCGAAATTTTAAAAAAATCTAATTCCGAAGGCATACTACTAATTAGACGAGTAGTTTGGAAATATCGGATTAGTGTAGCATAGATTTATGTTGGCAGTTGTCCTTTATTCTTTTGCAGGAGCTATTAAGGGTTTATTGTTACAAGGTCCGGTTTACAAATCATTACTTACAAACAAATTATTTTATTTACATATTATATCGTAGTTAGTTTATAAGTACATAATAACAACCGGCTCGTTTGCTAGACTATTGGACTCTTTGTCGGTGACGCAACTACCAAATATCCAAGGCAGATATCATATGACTATGTATCAGAATCGAGAATTTAAATTCACTTCGATATCCTCTTAAGGGTCTTGACTTGAATTATTGGGGTTCCAAAGGCATGTGCTAAAATGAACAATTTTCCTTTAGTTGCTGAAAAGTTTTGGTACCATATTGTATTTCGGTATAGGAATAACGAGGCTAGCTTTGTACTCTAAAACAATTTTCGAGAAAACTCTAAACACACTCTCGTTGAGTAGGGTGATAACCGGTGTAGTTACAGTATACTTCCATACAGAAAGTTCTTCACTTTTTGCGTATAAGCTTAATTAAATAGTTTATTCATGACCAAATCACTCTATGCCAATATTTTTATTTAAAAATTTTTTTTTCGGGGTTCTAATGCCGTTACTTTATTTAGTAAATAGTTGCAACTTTTTTTCAACTTCCCTTCATCAGCAAAATATATTCAAGCTGACCCAGCAATATTTGTAAACGCAGATAGAGTGAGATTGAAGGCTTCTCTAAAATTTCATAAACTCGCCTACCATATTTCTCTAGTAGGTTTTTCAGAATTAGTAAAATTAAGATCAAATTGAGAGAATCTGATTAGAGAAAATAACAGGTGTATGTAACATTAAAGGGTTTTATACATTTTGTAAGGATTTCTTTTAATGTAAAGATGAATTTGAAATATATTCCCATATGCTTAGTTCCTACACTTCCACTACATGTAAATTCGTTTACGGACAATTTTTTGAAAATCTACAACTCAAGTTAAAAGGTTAGATTTTATAACAGTCATAATTCTAATATTTGGATAATTTATACTTTATACCTGTATAATATTTGATATTACTAAAACAATCTTTTGTTGTTAAATTCTTGCCTACAAAGTCTAATTACCCTAAAACATGCAAAAAAAGCCGTTAATTAACTTGTTTATAACCCATTATTCGGAGAAATTTCTGGGTAATTACTCCGGTTATGCTTGGAATGTTTTGTTTAAATTTCACCTCAAAGGGGCGCAAAAATATGTTTTATGCTTAAAATTAATAATTAGGTTAATTTAGATGTAAATCGATTTAATGCTATTAACTTATCCATTAGCAAATATAAGAAAATATTTACCAAATAATAGAGCAAATTAAATCAAGAAGTCCTAAAATTCTATTACTATTTGTCAAATACACTGAAAATAATATTATACCCCCATGATTTATTTTACCAACATTTATTTGATAATTACAATCCGAAATTCGACAAACCTGACTAAACATGTATGACTATATTAGAACTTGATCCTTCATCATATGAAAAATATTTTATAACCCCTACCCCTGTGTTGTTTTCAAAAACAAGTCTGCACCGATTTTTTTTGCAATTTCTTTTTTTTTGTTCCGCACGGTTATGCTTCATTCAGCTGGGTAACAATATATCGGCAAAAAAGGCGTTCTTCAGTCGTAAAAGTTAATTGTCCAAGTTTTTTTCTTCGGGTTTCCCCGTTTAAAAGTTCAGGAACGGACAACACAGGAGTACGGGATGAGGAAAATTTGAAGGCATCTTGCGGGGCTGAAATCGAACCAAGGAGAAACGGGGGTTCAATAGGGAATTCGAAAATTCGAGAAAAGTATGTCTGAGCATTATATTTAGCCACAATAAGTTAAAGAGTCGCAGTGGAAGTGTTTGGGGGTTGATTTTTGAAACAAGCATAGGGGTAGGGGTGGTAAATTTTTTTGTCATATGATAAAGAGTCGAGTTATGGACATGTTCACACATTTTCAGTCAGGTATATAAGGGCAATTGAGGAGGGTTCATAGAATTTTTGTCTCTGACCACTTGGTGCTATTCAAGTTATAAAAAACTCAATGTATAAGTACTATAAGTTTAAAAAAGCACGGTTTTAAAGTAAGGACAAGTTTTCTAAAACATCTTATGAGGCTAGTCATTTACAGAGTTTCCTTTTCTTGGCCTTTGTATATTAAAAGATGTAACATTTATATGCTGAAAATTTTCTCGAAAAAAATTGAAATTTAAGTACGAAAATCGCGGGAATAACATCATAATAGACAATCCAGTATTATGCAAAGGAAAAAATGCATTTCGTTCTAGCACCTGTAAGAACTCGATTTCTCGTTTATATTAGCTCGATTACAAATACGCGAACTGACAGCAATATTAAAACAGAGGACATAGGTATGAAAATTTATTTTAGGTAGACAAACAAAATACTTGTAATAAAAATTCCTATTACTTGTTACTAATCCGAATATATTATGTATATGACATTTACACAAAAAATCATCAAATTAGAGTCATTTCAAGAACATATAATGTAATTGTAGTCCAGTAATAAGGATATCGAGGAAAAGCGCAACAATTTTTTTTTGTAAGTGGTACCTCTTAAGGGGTTGTTTAGAAATGTGCAGAAGGCTCACACGTAGGCCGTTTGGTTTACAAAAAAAAATTGGTTTTTATCCAATATCTAAATTATAAATAAATATAATATAAAACAATATTGTTTTACTAAGAATGTAGAGGAGATCATTACCTATAAAAACGGTATAATGATTTTTTTCGGAAATAATAACTTAAAATTATCGTTCATTTTCTTCTCCCCTTTTTTCGGACCAAAAATTCTTAACAAGCGCTCGGGAAAATTTTTCAATAACTCGAGTAAAAATTACCTTATATTTATAATTAAAAAACAAGAATACATTTTTTTTTAGGTAGTAATCTGCTCTACATTTTTTAATTAAACAATTTTGCTCTATCTGCTATAATTTGGACGATATTAATTTTTTTTGTGAGCCAGATTTAAATAACAGAAAAACAAATTAATTACTGTTATTTGACATCCGACATTAAAATTTTATGTGAAAATATCTTTATTTAATTTACTATTTTTCTTAAAATTCGTAAAAGTATTTTCGCTTCTATTATATAAATTTATTATAAAAATAAAACATACATAAAGACATATCCAAAGGTTGAATAATGTATTAAATATTTTAGTAAAAATTATTCGTTAACCCTAAACTTAAACAGCTTTTGCTTTGGACGCAGTAATTAATAATGTATTTCATTTTCTAAATTACAATTGACTTTTTTTTATAACTTTAACTTTAAATCTCTATTACTTAAAGTTATCGAGATTTCCCGTCATTCTCATCTATATATTGGAGTTAATCATAAGGGGCGAACTCACTTGTGCTATACTTAAAGTTAAAAAGTCAAAAAGCCAAATGCAACTTAAAAAAGAAAAATTTTAAAATATCGCAATATGTTACTTCAACAAAAAAAAAGTCGAATTTCGACTGCCAGTAAACACAAAAGGATATGAAGAAAATGCATTAGCTAAACAGATAAATAAAAATGGTTGATCTGGAAAGGAAAAAAAGTCTAGTCAGTAATAATTATAAATTATATATACAACAAAAATATAGACACATATTTCCAAATTTAATAATTGTTATTTGAGTCATGTTATCAAATACTCTATACTTGAAGACGCTTTTTAAATATGTTTTTTATAGAGTCGATAAGCACTTAATTTTATCAAAACTACAGAATAGGGGTTTTATATTATATAGTTTTGTTTTGCTGTAGATCTTAGACCTTTTTTGGATAAGTACATGTCTAATATATACAATATATATACTTTCTAGAAATACCAAGGCTGTATAAAAATGGATCAATTTTTGGGTTAAAAGACTTCTCCTTATTTAATTATATATATATATATATATATACTCTTTCATCCCATAATAAAATCGGCCTTAATAGCATTATAATTTTTATTCGTTACTTTATTTAGCATATCCAAATATTAGTTTCGCAATCAACACAACACTTACTAATACATCGCAGACCAAAAATAATTAACAAAAAACATATCGGAGCATGCCATTTTTTTTCGATATTTATGGCTTATACAAGAACGTATGGCAAGCAATAACAATATAAGCGATCTTTTTAATCACTTTTATAGCGTGGATTTCTGCTATTTTCACGATTTATTCGAATATTTTTAGCACTAACAGTGACTTATTACTTTCAAAGCAGCATCGGAAGTGGGCTTAGTTAAAATTTATGGGCAAAAGAATATATTATAGCAATTAATGTAACCCAGCTAAAAATTGATATTTTTGCTGACACCGACACAACTAATTTTTACTATGGAATGTTTGCAACTGCGAAGTTTCATATGGAAACAAATTGTGGAATTGGATTTTACACACTTATAGAATTATTTAGGATAAGTTTTTATGTTATTCATTAAAAAGACTTTTAATAACATTAACGCATCCGCAATGTACGTGACAAGAAAAAAAGTAAGGGTAAAACCCGATAGAAATAGGCTCCTGCTACACTGAAAATTTAGTTTGTGGACCACCTGCAATAAAATATAATGTATGTCTACGGGTGGAAATAACTGCTCTGGTGGATGGAGAATGCTTTAAAATTGCAAATTTATTTTACAATTAAGAGCAGAGTATCTAATGTCTCCCAAGACTAAGAGGAGAGAGTGGCCCCTTTCTGAAATCTAGAAGAGTTACAAAAAAAGGTTTTTTTTTATAAAAATTGAATGTTAGGAAAAAATAATGATTCTAAAATATTTAGGTATATACAGGGTGGTCTGGAAGTGTCAAAAATTATGAATTCCGATTATACCGAAAGTTCGTGTCAAAACACAGGTAATTTAAAATTATGAGAGGAAATTACAACTGATGACCCTATATAGATATACCATAATATTTAAAAATAACCCTAAAACTCTTTTACTAGTTGTAGTAAAATCATGTCCTCTCTGATTCACAAAAATGCGGCAATGTTTTCGGTTTTTAAGGAATAGAATTATAAAGAAATTAAAAACAGGTTATTTGAATAATTATTTGTTGATATTAGTTATATACGGTTAATTTAATATAAGTTAAGTTACTATTACAGTATCAAAACCACCTTAAAAATTAATTTTAAAATCATTGGCAAGTAAACATTTTGTTCATAGACGTTTATTATGTCTATGATTTTGTTCTATCAAAGATAGTTAACAACACCCTTTCGAATGAACCGAATCAAGATAATGCAATAATTTTGACAATGTATGATTGCGTTCAAATCAAAAGCTTTCCGTCTCCCTATTATATAGTTATTACCAACAGATCCGGAGATGAATAAATTAATTTGACGTTTATAAGTTTTTCGATATGATGAACTGTTTTAGTTTTAGTTTCAGTTAAATGTTTCACTCTGTATATATCACGGAACTTTGCGCCACTGGTCGAGTTCTTCAGTCGACAAATCACCAGATTAGATTGTAGACAAATTTATTATTTAAATAGCCGATAATGTTAATACAGGAAAAATTATTATTGAAATTGAGTTTCGTCCTACCATTTGGGATAAGCAAAGTAATGAATACTCAAATCGCCGTTTAATGAAAAGTGCTTGGAAGATCTTGTGAAAATGTTTAGAGGTTCCAGAGAGATGTATTATCTAAGACATTCATAAAAAAGGGTACATAAAAAATGCATCTTCGTACTAAGCGCAATACGATCAGCATAAATCAACATTAAAACTAATTTGAGGTTTCTTTAAGAAAAGGGTTTATGCAGGAAACAGAGCACACTGCAGTTCCCATATCTATTTTAGCTGACCATGAAAAAAGGGTGCGAAAGAGCTTTTTTTTGGTGGATGCGCGATTATGTTGGCGCGTCCAATTGAGTCTAACCTCATTTTATGATATTTTGGTAATACAGGCTTTTATTTTCACCTGTTAACTGAATTTGCACCATACATGCTTTTAACCACAATCCTGCAGAAGTTTTCTATCTGTTTTTAGCAAATTAATTATTGACTAAACGGGACGTAGCATTAACAATAAATGTGTAGATATACAGTGTGTTTTGGTGACTGATTGCTATATAAAAGTATGTCCGCAAATGATTCGTTTTCCGAGATACAGGGTGTTAAAGTTTTTGTTAAAATCTGAAGATTTATTTATTTCTCTAAAACCGGTCCAGATATGCCAATGAAATATGGTGGGTTTTAAGAGGTAGTTATTGCGCGTTTTTTGACATGCAATTAAGAATTTTATATTAATCATTGGCGCGCACACGGGTAATGGTCTCAATTTTTTGAAAGAAAAAAAGTGAACGCCACTCAGACATTTCAAATTAAACATCATTTTTAAATTTCTCGTTTAATTCGTGACAAAAAATCTCTCTTGCCTTTTTTTCATATGGGACGCGGTTTTTATGTAAAAAAATAAAACATCTTAACACGTATTTTTCATTTCTTTAATACATTATCTAGTAGGCTACTGTCAACATTTATCTGTTAAATACACATATTTTAACGAAATGTCATATTAGCGTTTCTCCATTCTTAAGCTTTTTAGTATGCAATAATATTATTGTTAATAAGTAAATATTTTTTCTTTTATCGAAAAGAATAAAAAATTTTACAAATGCGGAATTGTCATATATGCATTTTGTTTATGGTCGAAGTAATGGAAATGGTCGGCAAGCTCGACGATTGTAAGCTGAGTTGTGTTCAGGACGAAGGATACCCCATCACACAATATTTGCTCGTTTTTACCAACGTTTGCTATGGTTCGAATTGTGCTTCTGGCTATACCAAAATTATCAACAACTCTCCCGAGAGACAAATGAGAATGCAAGTAGGTGAAGTACAATTTACAATAAAGAATTTATAATGTACTATCCTTAAAATACATCATAATATCTCAAATGTCAAGTCTCCTTATAATAAACAGCATGAAAATGTTTTAAAAATCAGTTTTTCTGCTAAACCATAAAAAATTAATGAGAGACTCTGTAACGTTGTTTCGGAGCGTCTTAAAGACCTACTCAAAAATGGGAAATATCTCTTACCTTAAAAAAAACATTGCAATAGTAAACCACAAAAAAATCCGCAAATGAAAAATATTCTTTAAAGAGTTATTTTAATTAGTTGTTAATAAAACATGTCTGTCTCGCTTTTATAATCTTAAATTGTTTTATTATTGTGTCGCACCTACTATTATGCAACTTAGTTTTCTTTTTGACTGCTTTCTGATAACTTATCAAAACGGGCCAAAACGGTTCCTTATATGCCCTTTTCCGTAGAATTCAGTGCTGCTTTCAGAATAAGTAGACGAGGTCAGGTGAAAAAGTTATTGGACCCTTCTTAACTTTTTTTAATGGTATACCCTGTATATCATTCTTTATATTTATTGGGAATAATGTCAGGCTATAATCTCAAAATTCGAGATTTTCTAAAATTTTCTTTCCAATTAGTAGGTTGAAGGCTACGGTTAATTTGTTTGGAACAAAAAGCAAAATGTTTTCCAGCACCGTCATAAAGCATATACCAAACAATATAAAGAGAGAAAAGAAATAAACGTATTGGGTTATGTAGAAGCTACGCCTTCATCTTTTGGCCAGCAAATAGAGGAAGCAACTGGTGTATCAAAGTCTGATGCTCAAAGAATTTTGCAAAAATATAAGTATCACCCATATGATTTCTACATAGTTCAACATTTACACAACTGCGATGCCGAGCACCGAATGTTGTTTTACCAATAGTATTTACAACAAATCCTAACTGATGAATCCTTTGGCAGCCTGGTTCTATGGTCTGACGAATCATATTTTTCAAGTGCGGGAATCTTCGGTCGCCATAATACCGGAACCTGGTCCGCAGAAAATCACCATTTAATTTTTGAGAGCGCATAACAAGGACGCTTTGGGGTTGGGATCTCGTATTTCATTGTTGGAAGACGGATAGTCTACAGAATGTATGAAGTAGGTCTCACTGCGCGTCTGAACCTAGAAATCTTTCAGGAAATTATTCCATAACTGATAGAAACTATTTCATTGGCACTTTATAATGCCGTTTATCTTCAACAAGACCGTGCCTCAAGCCACAACTCTTTTTCCTTAAAGATGGATTGATACCCACGGACTTGTAAGATGGCCGCCTCGATCTCCGGGTCTTTCGATTTTAGATTATTTCTTATGGGGTTTCATGCAAAATAAAATATAAAATACGATATCAGTCTGTAGCGGAGCTTCGTGCGGCAATCGATTTAACTAACTTTGTGCCAATTTTGTATAGGGGAAAATAGTCATCATTTTAAAAACCACCTTTGAAAACTCTTTGCTTTTTCAAAATGTTTTTGTTTTTTTTTTTGTTGTTTTTGTTTTTACTAACTTAAGTTTCAAGTAAGATATGTAATTCTTGTTTTGTTTCGAATAAAATTCAATAATTTTATCATAATTAAGTTAACATGCTATATTAAATAATTAACAGGTGAGAATTAAAAAAGGTCTTTCGAATTAAGTTTTAAAGTATTAAATCTTTAGAATAATAATTATTTACATGAATTTTGTTTTTAATAGATATTAGCCAGAGCCTACTATTTACTAATTGGAGACAAAATTTCGAGCTTGTTTTTCAAAGTAACTGCATACATGTATATATTTTTGGAAATACCACATTATTCCTAAAAAATATATACAGGATGTCCCAATTAAAAAATAAAATAGGATTAGATAACTTTTTAACCTGACCCTGTTCTGAAAGGAACACTGAACAGTTTCGCCTTATTGATAAATTATCAGATAGCTGGAATATCAAAGGAGCTTGAAAATGCAACATTTTCGAAAACGCCCTGTATCTCAAAAACCAAAATTATGCTGGCGCCATCTTTAATTTCACAAAAACGTAACACAGTCGCGAAAACCGCAACCTTCTACCTTAAAAATAAGGGAGGTACCCCGCAAAAGTACACATTTAAATATCGCACCAACCCCACCTAAAGAGACAACCTGCAAACACTAACGAATCATCATAACTCCTCATTTTCACACACGACGCAGTCCAGCAAAATTAAGACTCAGAATATAAAGCGCACATAATATGTACTAAAACTCCACTTTGCTTTTGTTATCTACGAGAAAGCAGCTATTCATTTGTCCGTGAATTTAGACAAGCACCTGTAGCTCCACCGACACCGCTTACTTGAATTTATTTCGACGACAAGCTAAGATTTATGACTTGGATTGCTTAAAGAATTGAATCAACGTCACACATTTGAAAGGTACTCTTCGATGCATTGTTGTAATAAAATATTTCCTCTTTGATGCGGCTTCGGAAATGCGCTTTCTCAGTAATTTATTAAATTTTATCGATTTTTCAGGGAATTTGTTATTGACGGATCTAGTTACGCTTAATTAAGTATATATAATACAGACGAAGTTTAATGATACGTACAATTCATCATTAGAATATCTATTTCTTAAGCCCCTTGATATCCCTGTAACGTCTATTTTTTTCTTTTAGTTTATTTAAATCACATAATCGCGATGTTATGGTAGGTAACGCAGTTTTTTTATCACAACCGTGTGTTGTTAGACAGATGAATGACAGCCGAAATGTCCTAAAATGACAAATGACAAGCAATAGGGAACAATTATTTACGAACACCCCCACGAAAATTATAAGACGTAATAAGAAGAGGGGCTTAAATTGGTGGAGTGGAAGTATAAATACAACATCTACTTGAGCGCACATGCGCCCGATTTATATTTAATTATTTATACAAAGAAATAAAGAACCAAAAACAGATATAAAAAATGAGCATATCATTGCTATTTCTGTAACTATCGTATCGTAAATGTAAAAATATTTTAATATCCATAAATAATTAAACCTCCGCAATCGTTAAATCTAATCGTTTCTATTATACTTTTTTCTATTATACTAGCCTTATTTCTAACGCAACTAGTCTTAAAATTAATTATTTAAAAATTAAAATTAACAAGGTCCAAATAATTACTCTAATACTCGTAAAGATAAAAAATATTAAAATTTGAAAGTGGCATGAGTAGCACCAAATCAGCTCAGCAGAATTTTAAATGCAACTCTATATCGAATTTTATCTTATTTTGGATACTAAAAAACAAAAAAATTTGCGCACACCGGAGGACTCTATTTCGATCCGTTTTCGTATGGCAAGTAGTACTAGTAGTAGTAGTAGTAGTAGTAGTAGTAGTAGTAGTAGTAACAGTAGTAGTAGTAGTAGTAGTAATAGCAGTAAGGGTGGATGAGCAGAAACCCGGCGGATAGGCCTGAAAAGCTCTTATCGCTATACCCTGTCTACCGAACCTCAATGTGGAGCAGCTTCTAACCCTGATTAAAATTGTCCCGTACGTCTTATAAAAGTGTCTTGTCCCAATCAAGGGATCTTCTTAGTTCTTCCCTGGATAGAGCAGCTAATCTGAAATATGCCCCACTTACCGCATCCCTATTAAGTGATAACATGAGAGGAAAGCCCATATCACTTAATATGGATTTGCGATAAGCAAGGGCGAATCCAGAACAGTCTCAAGGGGGGGAGCGTAAATATACCTGTCAGGATATTCTAGTGAAAGTGCCCTTGGCGGAAGAAGGAAAATCGATAAAGGTTTTTATGACAATAGAATTCCTAAGTGGCCAAAGGCGGGTAGTGGAGATAATAATATAATAATAAATGGATCCGCGCCTGGCGATAGATGAAGCAGTCTTAGAGGCGAAACCTTCGGATCAGCCACCCTATCCAGGAAGGAGCTAAGAACCCTTAAATCAAACAAATTCCTAGCTTTTATAAGAAAGAAGCGGGTAATCCGGAGTGAAAGTGGTTGGACAGAGGATGCCTTAAAGCCTATCCACCGAGCTTCGCCGCCCTCCCCTCTAGTACTTACCAAAGTTTAGTTACAAGTCTCCAAAATAAGCCAAATTTGATCTAGTGCTACATTTAAAATTGAAAACTTATCGCCCCCCAGAAAGAGTGAAGAAAGGTTAAACAGCCAAAAAAACTGATGATAGACTTGCAACTTCTAAATCTTGTTTTTTTTTTTAAATCTTTACTAGTACTCGAGATATTAGCGGATACTGAGACTTATCGGACACTTTGGATATAAAATGTATGATATACATTGTGACCAATAAAGTCCGTAACATATGGGATTTTTTTTTAATAATTGACTTAATAAAAAAACCAGAAAACTGCACTTTTTCTCAAAATCTTGAAAAATGGTTAAGAGACAATTATTTCTCTTTCTTAATTTTATATCTATGTGACAAAGACCGGTCACGCCGTATCTATAAACTATATTCTTGTAAGATTTATTTTTCTTTAAAAATAACATGGGATTAAAATTATTACTCACCCAAAACTATCCAAGTAAAAGACAGATTAATGTTTACCTGAAACAAAACAGATCTGATGTTATTATACTAAAAATATATTCGTTTTTTCAATAAATTAAAGAGCCAGGTTAACATAATGAATTATATAAAATAAAGAAAAGGTTGATACGGTTTATGCTACTACTGACTGTAAATGTTTATTAGCAAAATTTAGATATATTGTCTCCTCTAAGAAATTTGTTGTTTTTATTTTGCTTTAATTACAAGCTAGGTAGCAATGTTTTTTACTAAATAATAAAATCTAATCTAGCTACTTAAATGTACATGCAAAATTGCGGAAAGAAACCATAGTGGCACTCCTATTTCCATATGTTTTCAATGTCCCCGACATTCAAGAATTGCATAAATAATTTTACACTGCAGCAATAAACGAAAGATTTAGAATTATTTTTTGTCGATCTTCATGCTGCAGCTAGACTTATTACAGAATTTATAATTAAATGCAGCTAATAACTATATCTAATAATATGCTATTTGCTGGATGAAGAGTATTGTGTGTATTTTTGATAATAAGCCAAATAAAATTTGTCAAGGATAGTGAAAGTTCATGGAAGTTTGTTTTTGATATCTGACATTTTAAACATTAATGAAGTACCTATATCTGTCACGTTGTCAAGAGTCAACTGACAAAGCTCCTCCTTGCCGCGGGCATCAAATATTCTCAAAATGGCAGCTACTTTCATCCAGAAGGTAATTATCATCCGGTGCATCCTTCAAAAATTTGGTCCCTAGTTAAGATCTTTGATTTTTTGGATTGATAAATGTCTCCTTGACGCCTTAAATATGCGATCAGTTTAAAATGTTTGTTTATATCTACGTCGTTATTAACACGTAACATAGCTTTGGTCATCGAATAATTCGACCCCAGAGAGGATGATTTCCAAATCTTAACTGCCTACGCCAAGTATGCCCCATTTTCAGTATATTTCCCCCCAAACTTGTCCTAAGCAATCTCATATTGCATTCGGTTTTCACCGATCGTTTTCATCTAAATTCTCTTGCATTTTAAACAAAAACCACAACAGCAAGTTTTAACAAGCTGACGAGACGTTTCAAAATTTCCGTAAACAATTAAGCCAACAACGGTTATTAGGTTTTATTTAAAAATGTAAATTTCGATAATTTTATATGATGTTATTTAAATCTATCTGCTTTAAATTTATTAGACATCCTAGAAATTTAATTTGTAACTGTATTATTGCTTTTTATTGCCATTTAAACAAAAAATATTCTATAATGTTTGTGTCAAAAGAATTTTTAAGGCACTCATGTGAATTGCAGAATGAGCGAAGTGGACTGCAACTAAACATTTTCACATGCATACCTTAAAAGTATACTTTTAACACTTATATCATAAATAAACAATTTTCTATTCTAAGTTAAAAGTGTCGATTAAACGCGAGAAATATTTTTCTTATATTTTTGTAATTCCAGTAATTTTCTTATACAGGGTGGCCCAATAGTATGACGACTCACGATAGAGAAATACTTTACATATAGAAGTTGTAGGAGGTCAAAAACTGCACAGTGCAAAATTATTTTTTTAATGTATGCAGTGGTCCAAGAAAAAGTTGCACACAAAACATGAATTTTTTTAAATAGAACATCCAATATAATTTTGCATATTTCAATGTGTCGCAAAATTTTCTTTATGTCTTCATATTTAAACGTTTTTTTTTATTTGTTTGCGACATTGCCAAATAATTCGGAAACATTCTTAAATTTATGAAAAAATATACTATGCTAAAATTTTTTACTAATGTAACTGATAATATTGGAGAAATAATTATTGGGAAGAGCTCTTAAGACGTGATATATTTATTATCTTATACAAGGTGTTTTCAATAGATGTACCTATATTAAGTAGGAAATTCAAACCTCATTTACACTGTTTTTTTTTAATGGAACAACTTGTATTTTATCAGTTTCGATTTAGAGATTTTCATCCTCTTCAAAATGTATTATTTATTTATTTCTATGTCTAGCTCTATTAATTTTCACGGAATTTTACTTTCTATGAAAAATCTACTGAAAAATTAGCTATTTTGAATATACATCAAAATTGCGTAAGAGTCAGTTTAATTAGTTTTTTCACAAAAATTAAATTTTAATAAATAACAATATTGGGTTTTTATAACAATTCAAATTTAAACAGAATTACAATACAAAGTATTGCATTAATAAGGGGAATTGAGTTTATACATTATATTTAATAATGAGAACTGAAGAACTAACTTAATGTAGGTTCATGTAACATGTTCATGTCCATGCCCTTTTTCATTTTGTTTAAGTTTTATCCGTAACTGGAGTAACAACTTTTTCCTTAATGGCTAACCGTGTACAGGGTTATTTTGTATAGTTTTCAAGACGCAAAGAAATGGTTCCTTCGAAAGTTATAGATAATTTCCTAAAGATTTACATGGCGGCAATTTTAAAAACAAAAGACGATCGGAAAATCACTAAATCAACATCAACTTTGTTATTTTAAATGAAACACTCTGTATTTTTTGACATTTTTGGATTCTCCCCATTTTCCCTTTCCAAAAATATATACTTTATCATTTTTCGGAACAGCCGTTTTTGACTTATTCCACTTTAAAGTTACCACATATGACAATTTCACAGATATGCGGCTATACTTAAATCGCGGTACACATGAAATGATGAAATGTCAACTAAAAACAAAGGAGCACTGTTGGACGTGAACGCAATCGACAGATAATTAAATCACTTTATTCATGAAATGTCACCAACAAAAACAAAATAATGGTGCTTGTTTTTTCTATTAAACATTCCGGCTGTGGTAAAACAAGCCTCATCAGACCACAAACTCCTTCTGAATAACAGCATATCTTGCCTCAGTCTGGTCAGCATATCCTCACAGAAGTGAAGGCGTTGGTTAATAGTTGCACTGGTCTAATTTTATACGGGCGGTATCGATTTTTTTTAGCACTGAACGGATGTACAACCTCGATTTTCCGGTTATCCGAGAGACGTCCGGAATCGATCTGCTTGGATTTTCTAAAAATTGGTTTTAATTTAACTTTTAGACTACCTAAAGAAATAATTTTTTACCTTCAAAATATAATAATATGAATAATTCCTCCTCCAAGTCAAAATTTGCTCGTCTTCTTTGCCTCTGCAAGGATTTTCTTTGTGCGTGGTTTTTTACTATATATGCAACAGTTCTTCTTGAGGGAACCCTTGCACCAGGATATAGCAGCCTTTATTGTCGCACTACAATTGTGGCGTATTTAGGATTCTTCGGGAATCTAGGGGCAAGCACATAATTGTTATTGTTGACTTACTTTCATTTAATTATATATGAATGACTGTATAACTCCTCTTCACACGTTTTAAGACTATCTATTTTGTGTGCGCATCCTAAAAAAATGTAGGTTGGTTGTGGCATAATAACAAAAACTGTGCCTGTTCACGTTACCGTTCCTGTGAAATTTTGCTTCGTCACAGAATAGCACTAAATGTGCAAAATTTCTCTGTTCTCTTATTTTTTGATGTGCCCATTCACAAAAATTCAATCTTCTTCATTTATTTCTAGTAGGAGTTGCACATGGTAAGGATGTATCTTGTTTGTATGTATAATTCTGTCTCGTTGGCCAACGTGGGGATTTTTCGTTCCTGCCAAAATAACATTTAAATTGTACTCTTCCGTTAAAACCTGTTTTCTTCTCTCGTTTTTATTGTAATCCACATACCCTGATTCTTCAAAATGCACCTTCAGCTTTGCAAATCCCCTTCTATTTGGCTGTCTTCTTTCTGGATATTTTTATGATATATCATTTTCGCAAGTAAACAAAAGTCATGTTAATCATTTCGGCTTTCGGGAATTTGGTGATACGCTAAGAAAAAAATTTTGAAAATTAAAAGAATTAAATTTTGCATTTGATGGAAGATCGATACTTCTAATATTGTTTATTAAGTGATAAAAGTTTTTAATACTCCATTTTGCTCTAAAAGTGCAAAATTTGTCTATATGCTTAATTACTTTGTTTGATACTTTAGTGGATGGAGCTGTTTCGAAGAATACAAAAGGCCTCATTTGTAAATCATTTTTATGTAATTTAATTAAAGAATATAATATTGGATCTTGCGGGTGCATAGTTAGAATTTAGATTTTTCATAGTCATTAAAAAGGGAAATATCTTTTACTGTGTTTTTAATAATTTTTGAGAAAGGCCTGTTGAATTAAAATTCATTTTACAGTAGTTTTCATTATATGTGTTTTATTAACATATTGTTCTTTACTTACAGCTATTACAGATTTGCCTTTGTCAGCTTAGTTAAAACGATGTTGTTGCGTTCGGCTGTTTTTCTTTTATTTTTTGCAGTCTTGGATTATATAACGGAAGGTACATTTAGATTGTCTTGTGGTTGTGTTATTGTGTTGAGTTCTTTCAATTATGTTTTTCGGTGCTGTCGCTTTCAGCCAACTCACACTCGGTATAGTATAGAGTATCAATCTCCCATCAAATGCAAAATTTATTTCTTTTGATGATCAACACCTTTTTTCTAGTATTTCACCAAATGAAGTAGTAGAATTAGCAGAACATTTACAAGTAAAAAATAAAGTAAATTCTATAACAAAACAGGAAATTTTAGATTCTCTTTCAATCTGTTTGGGTCAAAATTATTTTGAATTTAATGGTGAAATTTAATAATAGGAAATCCCTTAAGTCCGTTGTTGGCTGAAAAATTTACGAACAATTTAGAAGAAAAAATATACAAACATCCTTTAAATAAGAATTTTCGGTACTGGTATAGGTACGTGGATGATATTGTTACTTGTTGTACAGGTACAGAACGCCAATTGAAATAATTCCTAAACTAACTAAAAATAAATCTATTGATTTTCTTGATCTAAGTATAACATAAAAACCGGATTTCTCTATCATAAGGTGTCACACACAGATATTGTTATTCATAATAGTTGAACTCATTTTTATTCACAGAAAATGTCAGCTTTTAACTCCTTTATTCACAGACTTCTAAACGTATCTTTATCACATGAAAATTATAATAAAGAGCTAAATTAATTTAAACAACAGCTGTAAATAACGAATACAAAGCAGATATTGTAGATAAAATAATCGCCAAAAAATCTTATAAAAAAGCAATCAATTTCAACAGATCAAAACAAAAAAGGAATCAAAAACCAAAATGTATAATAGGCAAATGTTTTGGAAAAAGAATAAAAGAACATAAAACTAGTTACATAAAAAAATTAAATAACTCACATTATGGACCTCATCTACTAAACAAATCACACACATTTGACGACAATTTTAAAATTCTTCGATGTGAAATAAAATCAGAGAAACTCAATTTTCCAGGAAGTATAGAAATTAATAAAACTTAAAATATCTGGGCTATTACTAGACGATGAGGTAGATTTGCATAATTCCCCATTGTTGAACCTTTATTAGTTTTATTACTGGTAAAGACCAATATAATTATTGCCTTGTTTTTAAAAGATATGTGTATAAATACATTATTGTCAAAGAAACTATAAATATCGTCTGAAGAAGACACTATAAGTCTAAACAATATTCTAGTTATATCTAATATAATATGATTTCCATCAAGTATCGGTTAACTCAATTAAATATAAAATACATTTTTTTTTCTGGTTTTGCAGAGTCAGTTTTAAGATTTCTTAAAACTTTAAGTTCCAGAATAAAAATTGAACTACTCACAGAAGCGTCTGGTTACAATCTCATTTTGTTTTCCAACTCTACTTCTAAGTAGGTCGCAAAACGCGGTAGGCTCTCGCTAGATAAACTTCAGAAACTTTAATCTGATATCTGAAAGCGGCTTCGATATACGGATGACAGGGTGACACACTCAATCCAATTATTTCCGTTTCCAAGATTATTCGGTTCGAGTTTAACACACGCTAAGTGTGCCTAAACTGCAACTTAGGGCGCCACTAACGCAAAAGCCCGTGTTTATTCCGTGTCTAACAGCAAACTCTCTGATTTCAATTTGGATTCACAATGTTCCGGGATTCGCCTTTTGGCCGTTATTTAGAAACGCTGCGTAAATTATTATGTCTAGAGCGCCTAACAGGAAAATTCAGACGCTTTTGTTTAAAGCAACCTAAAATTATACTACGATGGAATAAAAATCGTTACATAAAATATATGTCTACATAACAAGTCAATAAATTTGGCAACACGGTATATGCGACTGAATTGACACTTGACAATACTTGAAGTTGGACGAATTTTTTCACTCACGTAAATTCAATCCACCCCAGAATACAATTTACTCTAGAGTTAGATGAAAACAACAAACTTCCATTTTTAGATGTTCTGGTCACAAAATTGCATAACAGACATTTCGAAAACACCGTGTATAAAAAACAAAACATTCAGACAGATATTTAAATGCAAGATCACATTATCACCCAGCACAAATTCAAGCTGTGGCCAACGCGCTAATATCCAGATCCGTGCGCTTAACTGAAACGCATACGAGACAAAACGAACTTAATATAATATCTAGTGCTTTAAAGAAAAATGGCTACACAAATCGCACCATAGAGAAAGCCATTAATGCACTGGGTTCTTGAACAACGAACAACAAAATTATGAACCGGGAAAGCAACAAGTAGTCTTACCATATATAAAAGGCACAACAGACAGGTTGTAAGAATTCTTAGGAAACATAACATACAAATAATACAAAAGCCGCAAACAACTATAGGTAAACTACTTGGAAACATAAAAGATAAAATCAAACTGGAAACCAACGGAGTATACAGCATTCCGCACCAGGACTGTAAAAAGATATACGTGGAGCAAACTAACACATGAATATCGGCAAGAGAGGAACAGCATAAACTCAGCATCAGAAACAAACAACCAACCTCAGCTCTATTCCTACATCATCAGGAAACCGGCCACAAAACAAATTTCCATTGGTGTAGGGGGGAGATTTCCATTATAGAACATTACAAGACTAGAATAATCCGATAAGCCATAGAAATTGAAAAACAAGGTGATTTAAATTAAAGGGACGAATCATTACCACCCGGAAAATATAAATAACGACCAACGGCCGCTCAGATATAACATTCGGCCTCGGGTGGGGGTATAAAAGAAAGCGTCGCACTTCAGTCTCTATTCGGACGCGAGAAAGAAAGCTTCGAAAATGCCAAATGTGATTTTGGCGAAACTTCAGAAAAACTGTTCTTCACCCGGAATGAAAACACATTATATTTTTCCATGCGTGAAGGCCTAACAATCAACATATATATACAGGGTGTTCAAAGTTATGTTGACACCATTGTTAACTTTTTTTTGTTATGAGAGCTACGATGTCGGTTAAATTATGAAAGTTTTGTATTTTTTCCTGCTTCATTACGATAGTGAAACCAGAAAAACAATAGAATGTACGGTTCTCGAGATATTTTCAAAAAAGTATATTTTTTTAATTGAACACTCAGTATATTTCTACTTCATTCGATTCGCCGTCAAAAATGTAATAAAAGTTGTTCTTTATCATTTTGCCGAAAGTGCAAAATAACAGTTGAATGTTCAATATTCACTTTTCTGGAATCATACCAGCAACAGCACGTCCACTGAGTTTTCTTAACATTTCTTCTGGGACTTAAACATTTTTTAATTTTCTTAATTTATTAAAGATTATGATTTAAAAAACATAACAACTCAAAAAAGTATCTGCTAACCCTTGGTATCAAATATATAACGTACCTGATTGATCTAATATTTATTTCACTGAAAGAGGAACTTAAAATGTAATATGAATGTCACCCCTTACTATTCTTATAATGTGCAACAAATAAATTAATCAATGTTTTTATTTTCAATGGATTCTAGCGAAATTGAAAAAATAATCAATGCTTTATTCTTAGTTAAGTAATTAAAGTTTCATTTCCTGCAAAACTTTTCCTAGAGGAGCAAAAGTCTGCCATTATTATCCCTGTTACTTGGCTATGCGAAATTGTTTGATACGATTTACCATAATCTTTTATTAGACGAAAACTTAATGCCTGGAATACGCAACCTCCTGATAGACTGGATACATTCCTTTCTATCTGGTCGAAGGCAAGTAGTAATTTGACTGTTTATGCCGATGATACCTCTTTTATTGTAGTACATGGTCTCATCTCAAGAATACTAATTTGATATTTTTCGCTCTAAAAGAAGTAGGTAAAGTAATTATTTTATTGAGATCAGATGCAATACCCAATACGTCGTACATTTCTAGATATATTTAAATACAGTTTAGTACATTTATATTACATATAACAGTTGTCACAAAAGTGACTAGATTTATTTTTTATGTACAGGGTGTTTCTTCTGGACTGGGACCTTTTTTAACTTATCGAATTTTTTACTACGACATCAATATATATTTATGAGCCATCAGCGCCCTATAAACATAGGGAAGCCATTTAACAAAAAAGATACCGAAATGTACCGAACGGAGCATTCGCAAAAATAGAAATGACATTTACATACTTAATAAATTATTTTCCAGTTGACTATGATCGAAGAAATTAATATAAAGCACTGTTTTCCAGTTTATATTATGAAATTGGAAAACAATGCTTCCATTACATTTATTTCTTCAATTTAGGTACTATTCAAATTACTATACTCATTTTTATGGTTTATGGTTTTGATTTTAAAATTCGTTAGTCTTAGTGAGTCTGTTTGATACATGAACTTGTGCTATCAAGAAATTATGGACTCAATTTTAGGCAGAAATTCCGAAATGAAAAGCTGAAAATAGAAAACGAGAGATCTTTATAATTCATGAATTTCAGTTTTTTTAATTTATTATGTTGGACCCAAAGCAGAATTCGTCAAGTGAATACTAATAAAAAATTTGGATATTTATTGTTTAGGTTAGGTTAGGTTATTTTATTTTATTTATTGACTGAAAACTGTAAGTAAGTTAGAAATAACCGTGTTACGAATTTGTATTTTTTTTTGAAAATAACTTTAGAAAGTACGTTATTTATCTATCCCGTTTTGAAAATCGCTTCTTCTCCTTCCTGGCAAAGCAGATTATACAGGAAATATTTTTGGTGCGGGAATTTTTGTATATTTCAGCGAATTTGTTTAGTTTAAGACTATCGTTTTTTAATATATCTTCACAGCAGTCACATGGTTACCGAATGTGGCCTAATTAAATTTCCGTATTCTAGATATAAACTGTTATAAATAGTATTTCTTTTCAAACCTTAATTTGTAATAGTTGCCTAGATTTGTGAATAAAAATTATTTTTTGACACAGATGCTTTACTTTCCGGCCATAAATATTCTTGTCCCCACTCATACTTATATGAGCGTCACAAACCATTTTTATAACAAAGTCAAATTCATAATCATGTGTATAACATTTTTATCTTATATTTTTAGTTATTCAGCAAAATGGACATGTTTGTGACTATCAAAATAGCTATGCACGATCAGAGATTTTGTTAAGAAACTTGAATACTGTGCAAAATAACAAAAACATCTAAAGCATCTAAAAAGCGACGGAACAGTACAAGAATTTTAATTTAATTATCTTTCGGAACGTCGAAGGTGTATCGAAAAAACATGTTAAAGCCCTCGAAAAAGCAACAATTTAAAACTTGTGGTGACGTGAATAATTATATAGTCAGAAACCTTGCCAAACTATATTTTTTCAATTTACTTTATCCACCAAGAGCATTTTATAACATTGAATAAGAATGTATAATTATTTACTTGATTATCTAAAAATGATCCCAAATGTTAGGCTTATTAAAAGAAATATTAAAAACTATGTGTTTCGCCTAATAAACTACTATTAAACTCTTTTTGTTTTATTTTTCCTGTTATATTTTATATTTTAATTTTTGTTTATATTTTATTTTATTTAATTTTTTTTTATGTTCTCATGCAGAAGATTTTAACTGGGATTAAATGTATATGTTTTAATTCTATTTGCACTGTCAATTTGGACACTTGCTAAGAAAAGCGTATAAAAATAAACAATTTGTATTTGAACAATGAAAACTGCGCTCTTTGCAATAATACTTCTCTTTTCTAAACAAGATTTTAAAAGAATATCGGTAATATATAAAACGATAACAATATTTTCCGACAGCAGACAAGAAGTTTATAACAAAGGAAGCTAATTTGGAAAGGATTGCATCTGCAAACTTCATGGCAAAGAACCAGCTTTATATATAGCGCGTGACACAGTTAAGCGGGTGATTTCGAACTGGATAATTGAAAAAGCTTGTCAATATTGTCTCAACCTGTCGAGTATGCTTCTCGCATGGCTGCTAGGATGGAGTTTATGCTCCACGCACGACTGCTAGGATGGGGTTTACTATATCCTACTTCCAATGAACCAACAAGAAACCTCGAAAACTCAATGCTGAGACCGGACTACACAAAATATAATATTGAGACTGGAGATGTTTAAGGAAGTACAATTTAGCTGTGAGTCATTAAAAGACCAAAGATTTGCAAGGAAGGATCGATATCAACCAATTCTACACAAAATATAGTTGCATAACTGCTATATTTTGCGTACCTGTTATCAGGTATATATCAGTATATCGCACCTTAGTCTGGTTTTATATTTTTATGAAAAAACTACGAACAAACGCAAATATTTATTTTCTATAATACTCTGTCATAATTAAATTGCAACCTTTATACATCATATTAAAATTTAAATTATTTACTTCCATAATAAATTTAACAACCTGAAGCATTGCACATGATATATAATTAATATAATGAATTTGAATATATTGCGCTAAAATGTTTCAGTAATAAACAGTAATCTCGAACGCTTCTATTTACTAAATGTAGAAAAGGCTTTGTCTGGTTTAGTGATATGTAAAAAATATGCGACTTTTTCCCGGGTACGAAAGCTCTGTTATTAGATTTTCAAAATATAGAAAAAAAATATGAAACCCTACATCTAAATTTTAACAAACAGTATTTTAAACGGCTTTATGTCTATTAGGTTTACACTTTTGATCCAAGTAAAAAAGACAGAATAATGTATTTGCTTCATCGTATCGCTGACTAGTGGTTGTTATTTTTTCCTATTAATCCGTCTCCCGTATTAAGTAGATTCTGTTTTCAGAGATATTGGTAGACCCGTTTTTTTAGATATAAAAAATGACACATTAAATGTACAACCTTCATGCAATTCAACGAATCCCTGTTACTAATTATATATTTAAACCACGACCCAAAATATAAGTTGAACATATCAAAAATAATCAAATGAAAAAATGAGTATTAGATAAATCTAGATAAGTATATCTTACCTTTGTTAAACTCTGCCTTCTGTAACACATAGTCCTTTGCAAATAATATTTATAAATATGTGGGGGCATGTTACGCTTAGTTTCTTCGCCGATCCAGAGGTCTTTTGACGAATTCCAGCGGGGTAACGACGTAGCCGGACTTAAAGGCGGAACCCTTAAACTTCCAGGAGAGATCGGAACGCATCGTGAAGATCCAGGCGAAACGGGCGGACAGGATCGTGACGTACCCGGGCCAGGAGAAACCGGCCGAGCGCACTGGTGCGAACACTGCGAACATTCGGGATATCGTACACATTCCGAAGAGCGCACTGTACATTCTAAGCACCGAGAACAATGAGGACATACCCGACAAACTTGGATGTTGCAGCGACATGGAGTGCTCGTGGAAGGGCATCTGCCGCTCATTTAATACCACGAGATTCGAGTTGGTAACAAGTTATTTGCAGTATCTACTACCTGGGATATCCCCTAGTCATCGTCTTTGCAATTAATTAAAAGATTTAAATCGTATCTACTAATAGGTTAAGCGTAAGTCATGCTCTCTCTTCCTTCCCACTCTAAATGCAAAAAGAAAGGTTATCTTTTTATCATGTGAAACACCACCTTTTATTACGGAGATTACAGCGCCAATTACGATCATCTTTTATAAAACTAAAATGTCTCATTAATTTAATTAAAGTCACTTATAAAGCTAAATGTATCCAAAATTCATCATATTGCAATATATAATTCACATACTAAATAAAAAAAGTTGGTGGAAAAACGTACGGCGTTTTTTTTATATTTTAATGCTTTTACTTTTATTCAAATGACAATTTAAATGAGCAGAGCTCTAACCAACTTTGTTTTTATGCAATGCATAGAATCAATGAACTGCACTGCCCTACGAAATAATATGTTTACTTTGTTTAATGGCTTTTCTTTCTTTCTTAAAAAAAAGTTCAGCACAATATCTCACGCGGCAAGATTCCTTCCCTAGTTACCAGTTAATTTTGCTGATTTTCCAGATCAGGGATATCAACACGCGGCCCGCAGACCGCAGTTCTGTTTCTATTTTCTGCGTCCTGCTCAACATTTATCGAATTTGTTTAATGTTATATTGCCTGATCCAAAGCGCTAGCTTCTCAACCGTCGTTTTAGTCAATCACGTTAGGTTGTCAACTGTTCGGGAGTTAGAAACTCGTTTACACAACATTACGCATCGCTCTACCTATTAACTTCATTTTATAATCCTGCTATAAATTTGTAAAGTAATTGTATTTATGTAAATACTTTGACAGAAAACAGCAGCAAGATATAATAACCGAATGAAATTTGGCAACGTTGAGGAATTCCTTACTGTTTACATCCTCTCATGGCAACTTGTAATACGTTTGTATGTTTAAATAAAGATCTAAGTACAGGATGTGCTTTTTGTGTTTCTTTTATGCTTTTTTTCCGTACAGGAGTTGTACTGACTTTACCTACCACTCCTGTTCGTAGCACATAGAAGGGATGCATCTACTGCTTTAAGTGATTAGAAAGAGTGTAAAATCGCTATGAACAATGATTGGTTTAGTTAGCTGATTATATGGCGAAATTGATAGTTTCGTTATAAAAATATTGTTTGATAGTATCCAATTAAAGTTTAGATTTTAGCTGTCAAAATAAACGAACTGAAAATGGAAAAATAATCAGTACAATTTAAAACGGTATTTTGTAAATTCATACAAGCGGCTCACAGCAGTGCTACCTTGCATAACATGATAATGTAACAATCATACTTTATAATTTTATTGAGATGTTTGTATCATTTTCTTTTTTACTAACGCGAATTGCAAAATCTTAAAGAATCTAACTTTAAAGAACGAGTACACCTTAAACCTTATTAAACCTCAAATAATTTTCATTTTTAGTGCAGTTTTAAGCATAATATTTTGTTTAAAGTAGCCTGCGAGCTATCTAATGTTGGACAGCCCTAATCTAGATCAAGATATGCTATTAATATTTAGTACTTACAATCTTTAACCAACTAACTACTTTCGTTAATTAACAGGTATTTGTAGTATTTGTTATAAATCGTAAATGGTTTAGGAACTTTTATATTAGATTGTAAATTACACTGAGCTTAAATAAAGTTTTAGTGTGAATGCCATTAAGAGTATGTGAATGACATTGTTTAGTATTATTTTGTTAAAATATACTTTGTCTAAGTTTAACAGTACGAGTAGACTTGAAGCTAAACTTCGCGTTAAGCCCGGTTAACTTTATATATTGTAATTATTATTATTATGATTATTATTATGTGATCTTAAATGTTATGTTGATAATAAGACTTATTAGTCGATAATTTATTATTATTATATTAAACATAAGAAAAAATGGTTATGAATAATAATGTTAATGCTCGATAAAGCGATACGAAAATCAATGAAACGTAAAATTTTACAAGAGCGAATTATGTTATATAGTTAGTTATAAGTAAGTGTTTATTTAGGTAACAGCTGCCTTTTGAAGCTTAGTATTTTAACTCAAAAAATGTATACATTTACCTTGTTTTTGGTTGCCATCACTATCTTTCTTCTTTCATATTTATAGAATAAAACAGGAAGTCACTGACAAGTCCACATGAAACTCCTTACTTTTTAATTTTTTTATGTGTGGACGAACCATGAAGGCCTGAGGCCTAGATACAATTCACCGTTACATTCTGCGGAGGTTTCATTTTGACTCCACCCTGTATACTAAGACGAGGCGTCCTAGATTCCATTGATGTGCAACTATCACAACTTTATTTACATTTGACAAAACCATTAATACATCGGTACATTCATCTATCCATTATAAACGAGTGTTTAGGACCCGCCCAAAGATACCGACGTAATATATCCAAGTACTACGCACCAAGACCATATAAACAGTTCTGTACTAGCACACTTATTATGCTTATTATATTTAAATACATTCGTATAAAAACCCACTACGCAATATACTTTGAAGATGTAACCGATTGCAAACTTTGTCTAATTTGATACAACATGGTAACAAGAAAGTTACATTTATCTCGTTAAAGTCTTGTTGACGACACTTTGTAAAACTTTTCAGGCTTAATGGAATATCCTCTCTACTGTAAGAACTTTGCAGTTTGCAACGCCAAAAAACTTTTCATTTCTTATTGTTTTAAGTGGCTAACTGGTGCTTACTTTTTAGCATACTTGGTTGAGCGAAGTTAAATTACTACAGTTTATTAACCGTTTAAAACGTTTTTATGAAAATTAAGCATATACAAACCATTTGCGCAAGTCTAGCTGTAAATATTTTTAAGATGGCCCACCACAAAAGGGTTTTGAGGAAATTACAAACAAATAAATTAAATGAGTAAAGGAAAATTAGTGTTCAACCATACGGCAGTGTTAAAAATTGATGCAACTATTTAGATGGGCCAATGTACGTTTCGAATTTCAAAAACTTAGAGATTATGATCGAAAATTCCTTTATCTGTTGATCAAACAAAAGCAGTAACAAAAGATAATTTCTTCTACAATATAGCGAAGTAACTAAGGAATATCTCGTTTTTAATTAATGGCAATTTCAAATTACTTTACGTTATACACGTGCAAAATGAAGAATATATTTTAATGATGGTTTGTGAATAACTTTGCCTTAGTAAATTCATATTAACTTTACGGTCAAAAATATTCAAGTGACCACATGAGAAAAAAACGTCAAATTGATTGTATGTGTCCATCGAGAATACATTAAACATTTGCGTCAGACACGCCAATTGAAGAATTACAATGGCAAAATATTTGAAATCAGAGGAAGAACAAGCTGTCAATCATAGATAAAACCTAGAATCAGTAAAACTGAACTGCCACTCATGAGTAGGACAAATGTCACAATAATACATAGATTAATAATTGTACATACCCGGCTTATACCAAAATCTTTGACGGCGGCTTTACAATGCAACATTTTCTCATAGATCGCCCGTATTATACTGAAAACAGACAGCTTCATAACATCAGCGCAGACATCAAAGAAAGCCTTGGTTTCCCAAGCAATTGCCAAAATAAGTTAATTTTCTTTAAAGAAATTAACATGAACAATCGTGTTTAGTTTTATAGTGAATGGTGTACATATTTTTAGCATACTGTTAACATTAACTTTTCTTTCTTGTAAAATGATTAACATTTTAAACATCTTTGCAAATGTGCCAATGACCATTAGATGTCGAGGCACTTTATATATGCAAAAAAAGCACAGCATTTTTCCCTCTACTTTCTTATTTTTAGATATTAATTCGCACAAGTTTTAAAAATCGTTAAATCCTTCAAAAGAAATTTAATAGCACAATCGTATGACTTTAAAATGGCACTGGTAGAGATCCAACAGATTTGTTCTCGAAGCAGTCTTACTTTAGAAACTGAAAATGCTACAAATATATATTCATCAACCTAATATACTGACATGACTTCCTCACCCTTTTATAAAGTAGTAAAAGCGTGTAAAGCAATTCCCAAAGGTAAAATCAACCTGTCCACTTAAAAGTTAAGGGTTCATCTAATAAATCCGCCAGGGCTCACAAATTCGACCTCGGAAAACTTCCCAGCAATCTATCAAGATTTAAACTTTAACGACCGAACAGCATAATAAGAGTTTCTCCTGAATAGCCAAATATTTGTTGACGTACGATTTTTTAGTTAATTACTTTTCGTGGAAAGTTGCGTTTATAAATCGCAGTGATGAAACTAAAAAAATAATTGGAAAGGTCGAGTATTAAAATTTTGCCAACACAATATCTATTTTATTGACATAAAAATATATAATTTTTAACATAAAATATACCAATTTAATAAACTATAGAAAATTTATAAAAATAAGGTTTGCATTTCACCTTTTAAAATTATTATGAATTTTTCACATATTTTATCGAACTTAAAGCGCGACACTTGCGTAATTGGAAAAATACAACAAACACTGTAACGACAGATAAATCCATTATATCGCACAATGACAAAACGCTTTCTTTTTTGCAGGTGTCAAAAAATATTTGAAGATCTCCCTGTAGCACAAAAGGATCTGGTTTACTATACGAATACACTGACATAATCGAATTTGAAATTTCAAGTTCATTTGATGCAATACAAACATAAAGAAAAGTAAAAAATTATCACTTTTAGAGTCAATGGAAATTAGTAAACGTAAAAACACCCTGTATCTCTTAAACGACCATTTAGATATGAATAATTCACCTCTTTTAAATGTTATTTAGGACTCTTGTAGGCCATAAAAGTGTTTACCTAGAAATGTTTTTGTAAAAATCAAGCTCATTTAGAAAATTGTAAGTTTAAATACCGTTAGTCTGACGAAGCTACAGTGTTAGCGAAATATATGTCACAAGTTGTGAATAAATGTGAAATCTAAAACAGTATGAAGTGTTTTATTTACATTGTTTATAACACTCTTTACAAAATTCTGAGTTTTTGCAATATTTATCTTCTTGTCTAAAACAATACACACCACGACGTGCTACTAAGGATCTAGCTTGTTTCATTTTATTTATGTGTCTTATTAAACAGATTTTTGTTAAACGTTCTGAGTTTTAGAACTTTTTTTTAAGTCACTGTGTTCAAGAAAAGTTTGATTATTAAGTCGGGCAGCCAACATTTACTTTCGAATAATAATATTACCTAGATTACTACAAAACCGCATGTATACTTATTATTAAATACATCTTTCTTTAAGAGAAGTTAATATGTACACACTTAAAAATTATGTTAAAAAGATAGTTGATGAAAAGCGTATTTTTTATCATTTTGCTATTCTATCCATTAAAAAGTTACCTCAAGATGGCTATCTCAAGCGCATAAACATCGAATCATTCCCTGACTTTAGCAAACTTTCAAATAGAATTTTCGGGTTTTATTGCAGCTTATTTTGCATTTAGCAAAATGCAGTTTCTGAAAAGTCGCTTTACGTAGAAGTGGAGTGCTCATGAACGGTGTCGTAAAATTTTTAAACTTTCTCGCTGTTTTTGAGATATTTTCTTGAATTTATTAAGTATAATTTTATATGCGACTTTCTATTTACCTAAAGCTCAGCCTTTGTAATAATTTTATTTCTATATATTTAGGTAAAAAAAATACTTTCAATTTCTTTATATTTTTCTCTTAGCGTTTTTCTAGTATTGTCTGATTAGATAGAATTCTGACTAGCTTAATAGTATAATGTTCCCACTATCGGGCACAGAATGTAAGATAGGCACTTAAAATAATTCAAATAAAGCATTTAAATAAATTTAACCAGCGGAGTTTCAGAGAATCTATAAAAGCAGCTAAATGATATATTCATCTTCAGGCGAATTTTCACTGCAGTTCTTATTAACAAATCTCGAAAAAGCGCTTCAGCTCCAAGTAAACGCCCACCATATTTTTATCTGGTACTTCTTTTGTCCGAAAGTGGGATTTTAAATTTTATGTTCTCATATATTTTGTTATGGAGAGAAATAATAAAAAGGTCGTGTTTGTTAGTGAATATTACGAATCTTTAAAATTCCGACAATTTCGGGAATTTGCAATGCAAGATTTCATTTAAATTCGCATATCGGGCTTTTGTAACGTCAGAGGTAGCGTGAGGATAAATTTTAGGTTTTACATTTCTCTAAAATCTTTAGACCTACATTAAAAACAGCAAAAAATATTATTTCATAATAAATTAAATAACTTGACCTTCTAGATTGATTGCTTATTAATCAAAATTATTGTATTGTTCGTGTCATTTGAAAAGACACATTTTATCTATGGGCGTTTATATTCAAGCAATTATGAACATCAAACGGAGTTTTAAAACATGCCAGAACGATATGCATTTTGCATCTAATATTGGAATACTGCTTGTGACGTACCATCATCTGTTATTACAGGTGGATAAACTACTGAATAACAAGAAATTCGCAAGATTTGAAGTCATTACCAGCCTAAATATTTGAAATTTTATCATATATTCATTTTTTTTTCTTGTACAAATATTTAACAGAGAACTGAATAAAAAAACTCATTCCACGAGGCACTTTAGCGCATTTACTAATTGAAAAAAACCTCGCTTCCTACGTGGTGCGTATCTTTAAATAGGGGCGATATTTATTGGGTTAGTGAGTTACAGCTTCGAATCTAACTGGCCAAGAAGCAGATAAAAGAAGATAATCTTTTGGGCGTCGTCTAAGTTCCAGCAAAATTCACCTGAGGTTTGAAAATTGAAATGAATAAACGATTAAGAAAGTAGGAAGTACAGCAACCAGAATGGAAAGAAAGAATGTGCAATATTAGTTTTTTGAAACTAGTTTTAATATACACTCATCGACACAAAATTCGATTCACCGAGAATTGTATTCACCTAAGTCTTAATAACTTTTCTATATTTGAATTTTTGGTAAGTTCTGGATAATTAAATGGCAATTATTAATGTCTGTCGAAATTCGGTAAAAAAAACGTCTATACACCAACATATGGGGGAAAACGAATACCGACTAACTTTGTACTCCTAAAACGTACTTCACTACAAACCCACATTCATATTTAACAATTTTGACTTCTCAATCTCGGTATTAGGTTTCTTGTAGGATAAATACCTAAATAAAAAAAAAACACTAAAAACTTAAAACAGAACTTTATTTTTCATATAGCCGGCTATGAAAAATTTGATTTTAGCAAATTAGAAATATTCCGTATTCTTTGACATTAGTATGACATTGGTTTTAGACATAATACTAACTATTAGTTTTTTTCTTTACTACTTACTTTACTATTCATACCATACTTTTTGTTTTAGAAAATATTAATATTAATAATAATCATAATGAAAATCTAGATCATTTGATTACTAATGTTAAAAAATATAAGTGATTTATATACATAATTGATGTTATTGAACTGTGTAATTATTATAAAATATTTATTTTATAGCAGTCTTATGACTAAAAACCACAATAATAAAGCAATAAAAACACCGTTTCAAAATCTATGGTTTTTACACTTACGTTAACCGTAAGTGTATTTTTCGAGGTTGATGGTACTCAAAATTACATAGTTTGAGTTTTAAAAACGTTAGTTTCAAACTAATGAAAATGCGGGAAATGGTCTACTTTTTAAATTGTAATTTTTGGAGTTAATCGAAATTGGCGCCGCCACTTGATTTGTGACAGATATCTAAAAGATTATTTTTACAAAATGCAGTTTACTTTAAAGTAATTATTTACTTTTTTACACCACCGCCGATTTTGATGATTTTTTGTATATAGTCGAATTTTGAGGTCCTAATCATGGATCTGAAGTTAATTTTTTCGTTTTTATGTTATTTATCTTAAAAGTTCATAAACATCCTAAAACCAATTTACTTTTTTCTTTCTTCTTGTTTATCAAAATTCGCTGGTTCTGTATGAAACAACTACAACAATTTTTTTTTGCCTTTTTTATCTAAAAAATTAAGAAGACTCAAAAAACTGCCGTATTATATATTTTTGGACCAGCAATTTTTTTTACATGATGGTATCTTGACGTCATGAAAAACCATAGAGATACAACTCTAAAGAGTTGATACAAATTTATTATGGATACTTTTTGAATCAAAATTTTGAAGAATCGAATTTTAGGACGTTATACATTCACTATTATCTTTTTAGTAAAATCAATGACAAATATTATTCCGAATAACGCCATCTAGCGAATTACTCACAAGATAAAATTATTATAATAAATAAAAAAAGGGATTTTCAATAAGTACAAATTTGTAAAATTCAAACCAAAGTTCTTCAAAGTTTACCCGCCTGTACATGAATTAATATGTTACATCATCTACTCGTTAGTTTCCTCTAAATTAAAAAAAACAATAATTCTGACATACATTTATCAAAACGAATTTCAGTTTTTGTACTTACGGATTTACCTCCTCTAGCCACAAATTTAGATACTTAAAAATAATCTCAGTTATTTCTAGTAAGTGATGACTTACTAGAAATTATTTTTCTCACAGCTGCAAGGAAAAGGCTTCTGAAAATATTGATGACGAGCATTTTCATTAGCCACCTTGTATTTGCATAACTTGCCCTATATACCGAAACGTTTGCTTCATTAGATGTTAGTTGTACAATTAACCGCACATCCATCTAAGCAGAAAAAAACCGTTATAAAAAGAATTTAAAAGGAAAACTTGACGATCAACCAGCTGAATCTGTTAAAGTTATTTGGAGTTTTTAAAAAATCTCGAGCGTTTGACGTAAAATGCAAATAATAAAATTTGTAGGGTTACTAAATAACTAAATACCTGCAACGTAAAATTAAAGGATATCAAATTTTAACCTCTAATTTCAAAACTGAATAATTTACAAACCAATTCAAACTTTTTAAAAAATTTCAATTTTAATTATTCTTCGATTAAACTCTTCACAGAAGGAGAATCTATTACGACGCAATTTAATTATACAAAGTAAAATACAGAAGAATGTTCTTTCTAATAATTTATTATTTTATTTTTATTTATTATTTTTATATATATATATATATATATATATATATATATATATATATATATATATATATATATATATATATATATATATATATTTGAATTGACTTCTTCTAGGCATACTTGTAGCTAAATTATCCAAGGCTTTTAATGATAAATGTCACCATAAAATAGGCAAAACTACGCTAAGCTGTTGCTGCTCCTCAATAGGTGGCTAATAATGATCCAATGCAAGCAGCATCATATCCCAGGCATACTTAATTCGATAGATGTCAAGGGAAAGTGCCTAGTAACCTGTTCTGTGGGGTAGCGTATTATCATCCAGAAATATAAAATTTTCTGCTGTGGGCTAGATGAACTAACATTTCTTCAATAATATCCTTTGCATTCCCTGCCTGTTGGCAGATATATAATGGTGTACTTCTTGCACATTTCCCAAATGTCGAGGTATCTTTGGTCTCCATTCTTGAACTCTTCTCGAGTCGCTGCATAGACCAAAATGAGACTTGCCACTAAAAAAAATGTTGCTCCATTAGCGTAACCAGTTTTTGTGTTCGTTGGCCCATGCTAGGCTAGCCCATCTGTGTAGAATTCTGACTGTAAGTCCTTTCATTGACGACCAATCTGCTTCTTTAACCCGTCTTATAACCGTGTCCCTCGATACCTTAAGGTTCACAGTAACAGTCAACCTCTGTGGTATTATTGTTGATGTGCTTGCTGGTCTCCTTTTAGCTATCAAAGTAATAAGTAAATCTTAACGTCGATAAGTTTTTCTTGTTCCGGACGTCTCGAAATCAAATTGGTTTTATTAACTCTAGTTGCTAGCCAAGTTATTACACTTTCCGATACTTAAGGTCGTTCAGCTACATCAACTTGATGCATACCACTTTCTAGCAACGCAAGAGATCTACCTACTTTCAAGGTATTTAAATAAATTTAAATAAAGTGTTTTTTCTGCTTAAAAAAATTACTTCATTAAACCATATAAAAACGGATTTGACATCTACATGTTGGTACCTGTTTATATAGCAACAGTATGAATTTCTAAAGTAGCTATGACAATCAATTTATGGATGGTTGATGATTAATTTTCTTTTTTATGTGCAGCATTTCGGAAAAAAAGTCATATTTCCGAAAAAATTTAAGTTTTTTATTTAAGAGACGAATTTCAAAAACTAGCATATAAAAGGAACCTCAGTGCTTCAATCTAGCTTTCAACATATATCGGAGAACTTTCAGCTATTTGACATACGTCAAATAAAAACCAATATTAGAACATTCTTCTGAATTTTAGCCTGTAAAGTTAAATTGCATCGTATAGTCAAAAGCAGTGTTATCGTGCGGGTCATACGATTTATCAACGACAAACTTTTTAAGTTTGTTTTTCTTTTATTACGTGTAATTATATCCTCCGCATAAAATCCGGAAGATGAATTAGATAGAACTACGATATTTTCATATGAAAAAAGAGGATAACCATATAAATACCAGCAGTTGCAAAAATCTTTGAGCGATGTCACTTCAAAGTCAGATTGACAAGTCAGTGACAAAATGAGTAATAGAAAACAATTTTCAGGTTTTTTGCATCTACAAGAGAAAAAAATGGTATTAAATCTAATAAAATATTAGGAAAATGAAAATTCACCGGCCGATATCCAGGAGACAGTAGCAAAAGCTCTGGGAATCGGTATTAGGACTGTGCAGAAAATTGTGCATGAAAAAAAGCATAATTTACTACCGAAGAAGATTAAGAAATCTACATGAAAAAAGCCAAAGACAGAAGACATAAGTGACAGTGTTAAAATGATGTTCGTAATGCAATTTACGATTTATACACATCAAAAACTAATATAACCCTTCAAGTTTTAAAAGAAGCTTTAAAAAATCGAGGCATATTGGAAATTGGACTAAAATCGTTGTCAAAATAAATAAAAATGGTGGGTTTTCGATATAAAAAGGACTGTAATTGAAGATTTTTATGCGAGTTGCCACATATAGCTAGTCAGCCTATCCAGTTTTTAAAGAAATACACGGAAAATGTTAATTAAAAATTTAGAAAAGTGGTATTTTTAGACGAGCCTTCTAATGGAAGTGGTTCGAAATCTTGGCAGGACGCGTCTGTAAAAGTGTCAAGAGAAAAAAGGGATGTGGGACGGGAAAACGGTTCATCATTTTGCATGCAGGTTCTTCAACAGGATTTCTCCCAGGTGCAAGTGTACTCTTTTCTTCAACATCCAAAAGTATACACTACCATGATAATATGAACTGTGAACTGTTTGAAAAGTGGTTAGAAGAACAACTGATTCCAAATTTAGATGCTCCATCTTTAATCATTCTGGACAATGCATCTTATCATTCAAGAATCTTAAATAAACAACCTACTTCATCCTGGAAGAAAAGTGATATTTATGACGGGCTAATAAAACAAAAACAAAATCCTTTACCCAATGTTCTGAAACTAGAACTTCTTTTAATGGCAAAATCTATTAAAAACCCAACAATATATGCCGTAGATGAAATATTAGGGGAAAATGGACACGACGTTTTACGACTGCCGCCATACCATTGCTAGTTTATCGCAATAGAATTAATATGGGCTGGGGCAAAATCATATTACGAAAAACACGTAAACGATTATAAGATTCATTAAATTATATTACGCCTAAGTACTGGAAGAAAGCTGTGGAACATACGGAGAAATTAACATGAGATTGATGGAATCGAGAACGAGTTCTAGATGTCGAAATAGCACCAATGATCATTCGGCCATTTGAGGACGACTCAGAAGATGAGGACTTTTTAAGTGATGATGATATTTTTTAGTCTATAATATTAAAAAGTTTCTGAAGAACTATATTAGTCTTTGACGTGTATAAATCAAAAATTGCACTATGAATATCCATTTTTACATTGTAACTTAAGTCTTTTGCCTTTGGATTTTTTCGCGTACATTTCTTGATCTTCTTCGGAAGTAAATTCTTTTTTTTTTCATCCAGAAGTTTTTGTACATTCATTATACTTATTGTCAGAGCTATTGCCACTAGCCCCTGGATATTAGCCAGTGAATTTTAATTTTAATTTTTTTTTATTAGATTTGACACCATTTTTTTGCTTACTTTTTTAGTACAGTTGTAATTTTGTAGGCAATAAATAAATAATTATAGAATACTTGTTCCGATTTTAAAGCGTATTTAAAATAAGTAATTTTTTTTATTAATTATAAGACAAAATTTGATATATAAAAACCGGTAAAATCGCTTTACCAGAAACTCTGGGCTATAGTATATATAGTAATATATATATATATATATATATATATATATATATATATATATATATATATATATATATATATATATATATATATATATACATATATATATGAATATATATATATATATATATATATATATATATATATATATATATATATATATATATATATATATTTATATATAGCCCGTATTTTTGCACATGCATGGCCCTTCATTTTATGCTGAAATTTGAAGAAATCGGATAAGTAGTTTTTTAGCTATGCCGCGAACAGACAGACTGACGGACAGACATACCTACAGACAGACGGAATTGAGAAAACATGTTTTCCAGCATCTAGGGACCCTTAAACGTAAAGATCTGAAAAAATCTCACGAGGGAAGTAATAACTAATTATCTTGTGTTTTTAACAAAAGTGTATAATATTTTTGCAAAGAAAAAAAATTTTGTTATCACAATACAAAAAAAAACAAGGTTTCTTTGCACAGGGGTGGCCCGTATTTAAATAAATGACACTCTATATGTGGTTAGATTTTTAGGTCAAGCGGGGCTCATAATTTTTGGTGATTGATAAAAAAATCTCACTTTCGCTGTATGAACAGAACATATCCTGATTGTTCCACTAATTCGAACGGCCTTCCGACTTTATTAAGGGGCTTGCCATTTTGTGTATTTTTGTTTTTGCCAACCAAAAAACTTTAACCAAATACATATTTAGCGAATTTTCTTATTTAGTCCCTCGGCATTTAATATATAAAATAATATTAAGTGGCTATCTTAATAATATTGCGTAATATAATAAAAAAAACTATTTTCTTTCTCCCTGTATATATGTAAATAGCCCATCAAGATTTAATAACCACACAACATTTTGGTATTCACTGTGTTTTCTGATTTGATTCATAATGTTGGTGACCTCAATATAAGACGATAAGACCGCATTCGACTATAATAGGTTCTTCTCTGAAGAGTTTAAAAAAACAAGAATGAAGATTTAGATTTTGAAAACAAAAGTTTAAATCGGCTCAGCGATTTTCAATATATTTCATTTTTTAATTCTGCGATGCAGAGTAAATTAATACTATTTTATATTTGATTTTTGCATACTATTTTATGTTTAGCTTGCTTTTGTAACTAATAAGCAATTTTTAACTCCCCGATATATTAAGTCTACTGCAAATAATTTATATAACATATCGTGTAAATATAAATCTTCCACTTTTCCTTTACTTGTCGTCGGAAAGAGAATACAAATTTTATGTTTTTACATTTTCGGGAATGCAGCATAGTTCCAAGATGTGTCACCAAGGGAAACGTTTCTATTTATCTGTCAGTCAGATAAATAAAAGCATTTTATTTTTCTCTTAATTTATTTACCATACATTTTACGTTTAAAGTATTTGAAAGTTATAACATATATTCTAATAAACGGAACATGTTAAACATAATTTTTATTTGAAACATCAAAAGCTTCAGCAATATATTATATTTTAAAATTAGGATTGCCTTGCGCTCACCGCAACAAAACAACATAAAATACAGAAACTACGCTTAACTTTATTTATACTACCTAAATTACTGCTTAATTATTTGACTGATCACAAAGTTTAGACAAATCCCATCATGTTCTACAGAATTCTGTATTTTTAAATAATTAGATTTTTAAAGGGAAACTATATTTGGTAAATTTTAAACCAAATAGAAATAATAATATGTAAAATAGTTAACCGTTTTTATTAGAAAATTAGAGGTTTAGAGTAAAAGTTTGAGAAACAATATTTCTAACAATGCGGCTATTAAATTAAGATAACAAACGTTAAGCATTTGGAGAAGGTATGGAAGTTTTATTTTCTTGTATACAAAATTATGCATTTTGACTTTATTATGATCTCGCAAGCAAAGGCGGCTTTGCTCTCCATTCCCGAATTAGTTTGTTTCAAAAAAACTAGGCGACGATGAACACGTTGCATTATATTCAAGCTAGTATTAGAAAAATAATTTTGTTTGCTATTAAATTGTCATAGTAAAAATGTTTAAGCTATTTTTGTGAACCTTGCAACTTTTATTATAATCTTCATATGAAAAAAAAAGTGTAAATAAATTATTTAAGGCATCCTATTGCGCTGGCGCAAAGACAACACAGAGTTGCCTCCCTATGTGAAAGAGGATACGTGGGGTGAAATATTTTTATTTCTTTAAAAAGTTCAACTACAAGTATGGTTTCTGTTTAACTAAATTTACTAAAAATAACATTAAAAATTGGAATTTTTAATGTTATTTTAGTAAATACAAATTTTACTACTTCTACTAGATTCAAAAACATCTGAGTATAGATCGAAGGCGGCAATGTTGCGTTAGCCCTACTACTAGGTGCGATTAAATCTCAAGAACTTTTCACTGACTGTAGAGCCACTTGAAGCGATCTGCTTAAATAAACATATTTGTGTTATTGTAGATAGACTTGCTTACATAAGCCCAAGAAAAGACCTAACGAGAGCTAACCAAAGACGCAGTCCAATATTTAAATCAGAGTTATATATAAAATTATAGGTCTTGATAAATAAAAACAACAAAAAACATCGCCTACCGAAAATGAAACCCAAGACACTAAGCCAGGAGAACTCACGCCAAAAACTTAACGAATTTTGTTAAATAATAATAAAATTAAGTACAAGAAGTTGGTTTTTGTGTCATAACTCCTTTTATAAAAGTATATAAAATACTACCAGAAACTAGAAATAACAACAACAAAAAACAAAACTTCGGGTCAGAAGAACAACCAAACACGACAATAAAAAAGGTACAAAAAACAATAAAGGAGATGAAATCTAACAAAGTTGCAGGAGATGATATATCTATAGACATGGCACGTGAAAGAGGAAAAACCTTTATCCTATCTATAGACATGGTACGAGAAAGAGGAAAAACCTTTATCCTATCTATAGACATGGTACGAGAAAGAGGAAAAACCTTATATCGCTTTTTAAAAATGAATTAAAATGCTAATTTGGAAAACTACAGGACAATCAGCCTACTATCTCACCTCTATAAATGGCTTACAAAGAAAATGAATAACAAATTAATGAGAAGGATAAACATATATTAGCAGAGGTCAGTAAGTTTTATAGTACTTTAAATAACCTGTTAACTATGAAAATAATCATTAAGGAATCAAATGAATATAGATTCAACCTGTACCTTGCCTTCGTCGACTATCAAAAACATTTGACAGCATAGAAGACTGGGCCATTTACAAAGTACTAGAGGATACCTACAGATATAATAACCTACTACTACTAGAAACTACATGAAGCGACAATATCAACCTATCTCTGTCTAAAACCGGACCAGAGGTGCTAGAGACGTGCATGAAAATAGAATTTGTTTTTTTATGTTAAACTAATATAATAATATAACACTTTTAAGGCATCTTTTACATAAATAACATAATGGTAAAATGAAAAGATAAAAACCTGTCTATAATTATGGTTATGTATGTAACCTTGTAATATCATTATATAACGCTTACAACGTGCCTCTTTTTTAACTGCTTAATCAGTTTTGTATTTGTGTTTAGAGCTTTTATTATTCAGATATGCTCTGGAAAAACTTGTCGCTTTCATCTCATTGGTTTATGTTTTTGTAATGAAACTAAAGAAAGTTGTATAACCTGTATAAATTTACTGAAATACCGAAGTAGCATTTATTGAAGTTATTATTTTTAGGTTTAGGTATATATCTAATTATAACAACACATTTAGAATATATAACACATTAGTATGTCCGGTTCAGAGAAATTTCTCCTCCACCCTCTAGTCTTCTCAACGGCCCCATTAATGAAATCTTCCAGGATCATCAAAGGATTCAAATATACATATAGTTAAGATTAATAATAAAATTTATGCTGCATCCAATTATAAAAAGAAATGCGTTTTTTTATTAGTAAAATAAGGTTCCTGAACGTCTTATTGAATGTGTATCAAGTTTTAATATGTGACTTTAAGATAAGTTTGCATTTTGAATGATTATAATTTCTCGTAGATCAAGGAATTGGTTTATTTAATTATTTATGTTTTCCTAAATTGTTTTTGGTACATGAAAGCAAAGAAGTTCTGCTGGTCAGAAAATGCATTCGAAAAAGATTATTTTGTACTATGACATAGTGATAATTTCTGAGTAACAGACACCTGCTAGCAATAGTGTCAGAACAATTCATTACAGTTACTACCAGTCATGAGTATTTTGGATGCATTGATTGGTATAGGACAAATAAATTATAATTTTTAATAAATTTGATATTACTAAATCCAAGGTTTGCAAATGTGCAAAAAAATGTAATATCTTTATTAACTGATTTAAGGTCGTCGGGACCAGAAATATAATAAAATCCTCTGATTTCCTTAATATGACTTGGTTACCAGTTCTCTTCTGATATATTACCTTTTTAGCGGAGAGGTTGTTGTATTTCGAAGCCTACTTACTCCGTATATTATTTGGACTAGTTGAATCACAGAAGCTTGTCAATTTTTTTTCCGGAAGGTGGTATTATCAACAATTATATAACTCCTTTTTACTTTTTTCTTTATATTGTTCAAGATTGGTGAAGATATTATCTAAAATCAATACGCTAAAATTGGTCTGTATAGAATTGGGGAGAAATAATCTCCTATAGTTGTGTGTATGCTTTGATAATTGAATCAGTACAGCAGAAGTCATTACATTGTGCAAAGTTCCATCTAAATTATGTATTTGTGAATTCCGTAACTTAAAAGGTATAGTGTGTATTTTTAACGAAAATTTTGGAAGATGAGTTCCCATATGATGTACTTCTACGTCAAAAAATTACTTAAAAAGATGATTTTGAAATTATTTCACTTGGTCAGCAACTATTTCCAAAGGAGTCTTGTGGTGTGAGTGAGAAATAGCGTCTAAATTTACTTATGATCGTAACTGCGTTTTTATCTATTATAAAATAGGCTATCGCGTATTTTGATAAATAATTTATAGTGGTCAGAAATTAAGAAACACCCTTATAAAGGTGCGTTTTATACTTATTTTGCAAGGATTTATATAGTTTGTAATGGCGTCTCTCAATACTCACAATAGTCTTGTTTAATATGGTTGTATATAATCAGTAGCGGAGTTTGAGAGACTATTTGTTGATTCGTCCATTCGTTCATTCGTCCGCATAGTGTAGAGAGTCCAGTTTATCTGTTCGTTTCGTTTTGCGTCTTTTGGGAGGTTAAAAGTAGGCTTTGATCTCAGCGAACCATTCGTCCCAATAAAATATTTTGTTTTTTGTGTATTATTATCAAGCTCTGGAATACATGAAATCCATGAGAATGAATCAAATAAAAATGTATGAATAGTATTGATGAAATATTCGTCCAACCGAACCCACGAACCGAACGAAATAGTGAGTAGCAGAAGTGACAGTTTTCTGCCTTTCAAAAAATGGTAAAATATCATGGAAAATTGGAAAGTGACACCTTAAGAAAGATCATAAAATCTAAACAACGATGTGCAATTTATTTTTGCTTAAGTCAACCCGTTAGATTTTTGAGCCTTTTAAAATTTTTAATTGTCAATATCTCGAAAATGATTGAATTTAGTTAGATTATTCAGATTGAAAATATGTAGTAAAAAATAGGGAATTCCATTAAAAGAAAATACCATTAATGTCCCGGCTTCTTCACCAATCACCCTTATACTTAATAATAATCTTTTATAGAACACCCTGTATATTATTATATTTTGGAAGCCTCTAGAGTTTTTTAATGTTATATAACATCCAATATACTTGTGTGCATAATTTTCCAGACATAGAGAAAGAAGATTTTTTTTTCGTTTAAAATACCACTTTGTTTATTTGTCAACCTAGTCAAACCGTTAAAGACAATTTTGAATTTTTATTAATCAAGCGGAAGCGATTTTGAAACTTAAAAGTTCCAGTAACACCGTTTTGTCGAACTTACTGCACTGTCTTTATTTTTATTTCTTTTGCACCAGATTTGTATCCAGATATAGAGTAACCTATTTAACATAAGAAACTTGATATTTGGGGTAAAGAAACTACTCACCCTGTATATATGCCAGTAATAAAAATGAAAAATATAATAAAAGATTTTTTTCCCTAGTTTTTAAAATTTCTGAGATAACGGGATAGAGAATTTTATTCTAGACACCCCGTATAAGTAAATAAAGATGGATAAAGTCGCAGGCCCCATACTCAAGCCCGCGGGTTTGACACCCGGTTTATATGAAAAAAAGTATTCCAGTAGATACAAATAATTTTAATTAATAGAATTTTATATTAATTAACTACCCTTTATTAATAAAATTAAAATAGCGAGCTTTATGCAGAGCAGATCTTTGGCATACTGAAGACAACGGCCACATCAACCCCTAATTATAAAATATAAAAATCATAAATATGGAGATAGGAAAAAGATGAGTTTTAAAATTGTGTCCGAAACATAAAATATGATTTATATCAATGTATTTATGTTTTATGTATGAAAAGATTTTGAGGCAATAAAAAATGATAAAAAACGAGACGAGTTTACACGTAAAGCCGTTATTGGGATAAATGTTAATTAAGAAACGATTAGACTGATGGGTTTGTTTTTGGACCTGCTATAAACAATTATGAATTACGGAAAATGATTGTTTCACTGTGACATATACAACTAATTAAAAAAACCCATTTCAAATTTTTTAGGCCCAGTGTAATATGTTACTTTGTTTAACAAATTTGAATCGATATAATACGAGAATTTAGAATCCTCATTTTTACGCTTGGTGAAGGTGGCAGAGAAATAAAGTTTCAAAAAGCTAAGAATTTAAAACACAAGGGCTTTAAAGGAAGTCGGTTATTTTTCATGAAAAGCTAATCTTTTCGTTTAGTCAGCATCATCTTATATAGTAATGCTGGTATTATACAATATATGAAACTACATAAATTTATTCACAATGTCATATACCCCATGTTACTCAACCAAGATCCCGTATACTTTCCCGTATAACAGCCCACATATGTTATTATTTTACTATATGGGATATCTAAGTGGATACAATATGAGTGGAATGAGTACATAGAAGAGGAAAATATATAGAAAATGTTACTAGTTCTATGTAGATCAAAATACAAGAGTTCTAACCACACTACACCACAACTTGTTACGTTCTGGACGCGCGTTTCACTAACCAAGTTAGCATCATCAGCAGATCATATAAACTAAAGTAACTTATCACTATAGGGACTGTCTTTATTTAGTGCTTTCTTTCCATATTTAACTATTTCTATACTCTCAAATGCATCCAATAATCTATTATTAGATACAATTTTTAATTAACTTAAGATTATTTATTGTTATTTGGTGATTGTTTTCCAAACCATGTTAGGCAACGCTTCACTTTTCTGTTCTTCTGTATCTTAAATGTGCCATGTGTTCTCTAAAATGAATGTTTATGGAGCGTTTAAAATGGAAAATTTGGACACTTTCTTAGAACATTAAACAATAAATATCCTTCCATTAATTTTACGTACGAAAAGGAGAACAATGGACAATTACCTTTTCTCGGCACGTTAGTCATTAGAAATAAAGATAAAATAAAATTTAATATTTATAGGAAATTTACTAATACTGATAGGTATATTACATCCGACTCATTTCATTGCCGTCAACACAAAATGGCAGCATTTCATCTCTTAACTCACAGGTTAGTCGATTTTCCATTAAGAAAAGAACGTATTAACAATGAAACGGATCGGATTAAAAATATAGCTAAAAGTAATAGATATAATGGTAATTTTGAGCGGTGTATCAAAGGTAACAAACAAAACGTGGATTTCTTATGCGTCATAGATGCGGATAGATGGAAACAGGGGTAAAAGAAAACCTTAGTGGTGTTTTAAAATGTATTCTTTCTTAATTTACTAACAGCAATAAATAATAAATGGGAAACCCATTATATTTTTCTGGTCACAGAATAGATGGGATGGGATATGTGCTTATGGGCCAGCTGCAAAATATTAATAGATTTTATTAGAAACTTTACACAATAATTCTTAAAAATATATAACTTAGTATGCATTGCAGTTGCAGTACCGAAAAACGCAGTTGAAAATAGGCGCATCGATTTCGGAGAATGTCAGGAATTCGCTTACGATTTCAAAATATTGGTAGAGATTTCGGAATGTTGGCAGCGATTTCGCTATTTTCGCGGCGAATTCGCAATTTCAGCGGCGATTGTGTGATTCCGACTGCAAGTTCGAGATTTCGAAGAAAACAACAAAAAAACGTAAAATGGTTATATTTTGTGGTTCTTAAACCTCAACTTGAGAAAAACTATTGACGTACATATACATATAGGGAAAAGTACTACATTTGCGATTTCTTTTTCAAAAATAGATAAATATTTGATTATATTCAAACTCACAATACATTGATATGTCTAGTATAATTTATAATGCGTTTTATTTAATTGGTATAATGGTAATACAAAAAATGTAAATACAAAAGTTGGTTTAAGAGTTTCAAATTTAAGCAAACTTTAAATGCTAATAGTTTACGCAAAACATATATATTTTTATTATTTTGATTATTTGTTCATAGACATTGTTTTCTACTATTACTTGGCAATCTAATTTTGGTCTTTAAAGCATAATTTTTGTAAATCTTTATCAACAAGGAGCTAACACGCCGTTAACAAGTGTCACAATCGTTGTGATTGGATTTCGATTTGTAAAATGACATTTCTGCATTTTTATGCATTTTCTTATAAAGTTTAATATTCCCTAATTATACTAAATTATCGTAAGTGAGATATTCCTTTAATACAAGAGATTTTTTCTTTTACGGGGTAATTATTATTTTAAATAAGAACAGTATTATTAGCAAAAAAACAAAATAATTGTAAAATCAAAGATAAAAAATTGAGAAAATCACAAAGTAAAAACTTGAATTCAAACTTTTGCACTTTTGAAATGAAGTAGTAGAATTTTCGGGGATAATACCACGAGTGCTTAAAAATTTCCGATAATTTTTCACGAATGCGTGTTCGGACTCGGGAAATTTGTAGAGAAAACACGCATGAGTGGAAAATTATCTGGTTAATTTTTAAGCACGAATGGTATTTAGGAGGAATATTCCACGAATCAAATACAGGGAAGCTAAGCTTTATTAACTGAATATTAAATACATACCTATTTCAAGTTCAGAAATTTGAATTTTGTAACAAATTGAACACAAACTCGGATTTAACGGTATTTCTTGGTTCGCTTCCAATTATATTTTCATCAATTTCCTCTTCTTGAACTAGCCCAAAGCGATTATTCATATTGACAACTTTTCAGAAATGTTTGAAAGATACTTAAAAAAAATCAGTTTCTAGGGACTCTAGCGTCTCTCAAAAGCAGGTTTCATATTGTCAAGATTTCATTTTTTGGTTAGGTATGTAACCACACCTAACCAAGTAAGTGGAAACACCATGTTTCCTGGACGACGTGGTATTTCCGCTACAATTTTTCGAAAACACCACCAGTCTTACGAGAAAATTTGTACATGAGTGGAATATTCGAATGAATCCCATGTGGCGAAGGTAGCAAAATAGCTGTCTAAGAAAATGTCAAAAAAAGTCAGTGTCAACCTCTATACACGATTTATTTTAATTATTAAAATTAAAATAAAACATGTAGGGCCGAAGAGGTAAGTTTTTGGTACGAATCCAACTACATCAGTGTCAATGTTATCGGTAATAAAACCTTCCTTTTTATTGTCCAAAGCAAGAAAAACCGTTATATATTTTAAATACAAAATGAATATCACAAAATGTAACAATTATAAAAACAAAACTAAAATCGTTAAAACAAATAGTTTTAAAAACAAAAGGTCAAAAACAAAATAAATAAAAAGACAAAATAAAGATTTGGTAAAGTTGTATCCCTTATTACCAATCGTTTCACTGTGAAAGTACTATATAAAATATGAACAGATAGAAAGTCATGTAAAGAAAGCAACACTTTCCTTGCTGGGAGGAAGGATTAAATGCGAAGTAATTGCCCTGTAAATCGAAATTTTTAATTCGAATAAAAAATAACGGAGCTATAATAATTTTTCTAACTTAGAAAATGTGTCAATAACCTTACATATTTGCAACATTTTTTACTTTTGTGATCTATCGTTACCACAGTGCGGCGTAAGTAAACTAAATAAATACTTACTAGAATGATTCAGTTTCTATTAAAATCTGGGCGATTGCCCAATATTTAGAACACTAAGCCAGATTTTGTACTGCAACAGTTTACATGATTTTTTTTTAAATGATCGTCTTTCAACACTATTTTTGTATTGTCTTACTGCGTACTTTTTGTAAAAAAACCAATATGTTTTCATATAATGACATTTCTGGACGATGTGGTGAATGTGCCCCATATTCTTATGATTCCACCGGAAACACATCGCACCATCAACCAGAAAAGGCAGAAAAATGTCTATAGGGCCAGCTAGTATTTGTTACGATTGAACATTTTTTAGCATGTTAGTAAGCGAACGTTAGAAACTAAAAATAAGACGGGTATTTATGACATAGCCAACTAAGTAAAACATTTTCTATAATTCTGCCATTTTTAATTATATTTCAAAAATCTGAAAGTGAACATGAAGGTGATTTAGAGCTTTATATAAATGTTTAAAAAAAATTGAAAGTTTCGATTTATAAAATCAAAGATTACATGTGGTTGTACCGGAATAAATAAAATTATTAAACACAACGCTGATGAGTCCATACTATTGGAGATAGAACGTAGACGATATTTGCATCGAAAAGTAAATCAATTTTTAATATAAAAATATGTTTTCTATTTTATATTTGATGGTTTTCTATCTACGTAATTCTAGAATACTAGAAAAAATAAGTATTGAAAAAATTTAACTTGGAAAATTAAAAGCCTGTAAATTAAATCTCTGTTATAATTAAGAAGCTTGGGAACTAAATCCCAGTCAATATCGGATTTAAATTGCATTCTGATTAGATGCCAAGTCAAAAGTGAACAGGCGCTGACGCTAAAATGATAATTTCCTCCCATGTTACAGCTGCAATAAAACTAAACCAGTTATTTAATATAATCCGCACTTTGAAGATTTGATGCAATGAATCATCCCTTTCAACCGAATGTAAGGACAAAATCCAGAAATATCATAAAACTCAAAGATGTGTGCCAGTTTTATATAATTCAGTTCCATATATCATTTTATTTGACTACATCCTTGTAGAGTATTCAAGACAGACCATGAAATAATGCCAAGACCGATCAATAGAATTTGGGAACACTTTGTACTTCTAACTATAATTAACTTTCATGTCGATAAAATTTTAATATTTTGATACACAAAAACTGATTTTTAGAAAATTATTAACAATTTAGTCATGAAATCTACCGTAGATATTACGCTGCCTTTTTTAGGAAATAGAATAAGAGTGGCTAAGTTTCTTACAAGATTCTATGCCTAGCCGTTTTCAAAAATAATTTTTGAAAAAAAATGTATATTCCGCAAAATTTGGGGATCAAAGATAATTTATATAAATTATATAATGCTATTTAAAACACAGTCCTCGATAAGCAGATATAGATTTTGATGAAAATTGTTGACATACACTAGAAAACATTTCTGCAAACGCCAAATGTGGAATAATTCTTGCATCAGAAAAAAGTTTCAACTTTCAGAAAAAGCTGTGTTTGTATTTGTATTTTTATCCCAGGTCTAAACGTGTGAGATATTAGGTTCCCAATGGAAATAGGTGAAATTAGTTTCACAAATTTCCCATTCTATCTCAGATGAAGCTAGTAAAAACAATAGTAAAAGAATGTAAAATGTAAATACTTTTCAGCACAAGTCTACTATTAGCTAATTTTTTAATGCAGCTGGAAAGACATCCTATTTTTGCGTAGAACAAAACAAAGTGAATTTAGTAAAAAAAAATATCAAAAATCTATTAAAACGGTTTTTTCTTGTTTCATTTAGCCGATAGAAGCAAAATGAAAATATTGTTATACAATAATTTGTAATAATAAAACAGTCCAAGTGCAGAAAATGAAAAAACTTAAAATTTATCTGATATTTGGAATCGAATTTAGTAATCGGGAAAATATCCTTTACTTTTTGAAGGATAAACTAAGTATCTTTATACTCAATGGAAATATTTATCTTTAAATTGTCGTTAAAAAAATTGGCAAGTAAAATCTTAATTTTTCTTTTTGTAACAAAATAAATAAAAACCACTAGTTTGCTTTAAATAAACTTGGTCCTTAGATAACAGGTAAGCATTACCTATAGATGCTTAGGATAATAAATGTATGTTTAAATTTACAATTCGCATTCGCGCATCGTATCCTGGGACTAAAGAAAGAGCGAAGATTCAAGCGAATCAGGAAAAAAATATTTCAATTATTACTTACAAAAAGACATACAAAACATGGTTTTAGTTCATCATTAGAGGACGCCCTTTATCAAATATAAATGAAACAGTACAAACTCGTTCTCTAAGTGTTTTATATATCTTTTAATTTAATTTAATTTAAAACGATGCATATTAGTCTGAATTAAAAAAAAAATAAACAAAATAAAGAACTTATAAAATAATTTAGGAGCTCCAGGACTTTATAATTCGAAGGTATTCACAGTTGGAACATCCCCAACATCGACATACACAATTTAAAAGTACTATATTAACTAAGCTACGAGATAATTAATTAGTTTAATCGTGAAGTTACCTCCAGCCTGTTTTATTCGTGGGGTAATAAATCACGAGCTCAATATTAGACAGACTTTTTCCCGCTAAGAGTTTTATTATTTTCAATTATTCAATTTGTTTCTTAAACCCGATATATATTAATTGGACTTCATTCTTGGGTATAGATTTATTTGCAAAATCAAACAATGGGATTAACTTGACGTTTCGCCAATCATAGTAGGCTTTCTCAAAAATTGCTCATTCTTTTATTTTTTTTTTGGTATGAAAGACTTTCCTTTCCTATCTACAATTAATTTAAAAAACATTTAGTAGTCGAATTATAAAAAGACATTTACAATTTTTCTAAAACTAATTTAAAATTTTATACTATTGACAAATAATTATTATAAAATTAATAAGGTTACATACCTCGAAAAATGCAGGTTGATTATTTATTTATATTTGATTGATTGGTAGAAAGTTAGTGATTTGCCCTGCAACTACGATAAGAACATTTTTTTTACCTAAAACTGTGCCATGAGTTGGTGCCATGTGTGCCTAGCAAATCACTCACTTGCTACCAATCAATCAAACATAAATAAATAATCAACATACATTTTTCGAAGTATATAACCTTATATTATTAATTTTAGTAATAATTATTCGTAAATAGTATAAAATTTTAAATTAGTTTTAGAAAAATTGTAAATGTCTTTTTATAATTAGACCACTAAATGTTTTTTAAATTAATTGTAGATAGGAAAGGAAAGCCTTACATACCAAAAAAAAAAAAAATAAATAAAGGAATGAGCCTACTATGATAGGCGAAACGTCAAGTTAATCCCATTGTTTGATTTTGCAAATAAACCTATCCTCAAGAAAATAATTAACAAAAAAAAAAAAATATATATATATATATATATATATATATATATATATATATATATATATATATGTATATATATATATATATATATATATATATATATATATATATATATATATATATATATATATATATCTATATATATATATATATATATATATTTATATATATATATATATATATATATATATATATATATATATATAATATAATTCTCTTAAATATAAAAATGTTTGAAATTAATACATGACGTAACGTAAATGACTTATTTAAAAAACACTGATTATACACCTCAAAAAATCATCAGAAGTGCCTAAAGTTCCTCTTTATTAAAAAATCCATAAAATGGTTTGGATGGGTGATCATTTTACAAATTTGTCTCGATTTTATGGATTTTTTAATAAAGAGATACTTTAGACACTGCTGATGATCAATTGAGGTATGTAATCAGTGTTTTTTATTTCCCTAGTAAAAGGGAAGTATGTATTGTAATCGTAAAAAATTGCCCTCCGAGATTTTTTCAGATCTTCACGTTTCAAGGAGCCTAGATACCAAAAAACTTTTTTCTTAATGAATAGCTTTCAAATTGTGTATCATAACTAATTGTGTATAGGGATCAACTAGTAGAATTGTGGTACTAATTCAAGATGACCGAATAAAATGGCGGATTTACATATCTTTACGTTTTAGCGTCTCTAGATGTCAAAAAATATGTTTTAGCAATTGCGTCGGTCCGACTGTCTGTCAGTTCGCGGCATAGCTTAAAGACTACTTATCCCACTGTCTTCAAATTTTGATAAAAAATTAAAGGTCATATGGGGATGTCCATGTTTATTTTGATAAAAATCTAATATGGTGAAACAAAATAGCCGCCGTGAAACGTAAAAAAAATCATTATTAAAAAACCACTTATCCAATTTATTTCAAATTTTGCACAAAACATCAAAGTATTATGTTGGAATTAACTGGTAAAACTTTAGTTGGAATGCAAGATGACGGAATAAAATGGCGGCTTAGTAAAATATTTAAAAATTCAGCCTGGAAAACTACTTATGGGATTGATTTCAAATTGTGCGCCATAACTAATTGTGGTACTAATTCAAGATGACCGAACAAAATGGCGCCCAAATAAAATGTTTTGTAATCGTATAAAATAACACCCTGTCAGCTTTTAAATATGTTTTATCAATTCCTTCAGTCCGTGTGTCAGGCTGTCTGTCATTGATCAAAAATTAAGAATCATATAGGGATGATCTGGTAATATTTTGGTAAAAATCCAATATGATGAAACAAAACGGCAGCCTAGTGAAATGCTAAAAAAATATGATTAAAAACTGCTTATTCAATTTATTTCAAATTTTGCACAAACATCAAGTATTATGTTGGAATCAATTGGTAAAGCTTTGGTACGAAACCAAGATGGCAGCAAAATAAAAGGTTTTTAATTGTGAAAAAATCACCCTCACTCTCTCAGGTTTTACATATCTTCACGTTTTAGGCCCCAAAAAATATGTTTTATGTCTGTCAAAAGCTTAAAGACTACTTACCAGATTGACTTGAAATTTTAGTCAAAAATTAAAGTTCATATGTTATATTTATATATTTTGGTAAAAATCCAATATGGCGGAGTAATGTTAAAAAAAATATTACTAAAAAACTAATTGTCCAATTTACCTAAAATTTTGTATAAAATCAAGTGTTACATAAGAATGAACTGGTAACATTTTGATATGAATTCAAGATAGCAAAACAAAATAGCGGCCTAATAAAATATTTAAAAAATCAGCTGAAAATTCTACGTATTAAATTAATTTCAATTTTTTGCAAGAATTAAGTGTGATATAAAGATAAACTGTTAAAGTTGTGGTACGAATTTAAAATGACGAAACAATACGGCGGCTAACTAAATTTTTTTAAAAATCAACATTAAATGTCAAAATCGGATAAACTGGTACGAATTCAACATGTCGTAACAAAAGGGCGGTATGTACCAATGTAAAAACTACTTATTGAATTTATTTTAAATTATGCCAAAGTTGTAATAGTAAGTGTTGCATAGGTACAAAGACACTGGTAAAATACTGGTAGGAATCCATTATGATGGAACAAAATGGCGTCCAATAAACATTTTTGTAAAGACAGTATATGTAACACATATTTACCGTGACTATGTACTGAACTAAATTGGGCCACACTTCATTATCCTAACAAATAGGAACAGAATCACAACGAGGAAGTTACATATACATATATGAAGTAATGGTAACAGAGTATCAAGTCCGGCGATGATTTCGAATGTTCTCTTGGTAATGACAAGTGTCAGTTTTGCTCATTTTTTTCATAGTTTTAGGCTTTAATCGCGCCTAATAACAGAAAAGAAAGCTGCTTGTCAATATTCGCCTTCCTTGTTTTACTTTCAAATTCGTTAAATTATTTTTATTTTCACATTATCTAGTAGTATGGCTGGTACTTATTGCAATGATTAAAAATTAGATGTGATAGAAGTTTATTTTAAAACTAACAGAAATGCACAAGTTGCAGTACGTGAATACGAAAAACAATTTCCAGAGCGACATCAAAAAACGAAAGGCATTTTAGATTTATAGTTATCAATTTCCTAGGTTATCATTCTTTTTCGAAACTTAAACTAAGACCCAAATAAAAACAATGATGAAAGAGATGCGGTTATCGTAGAAAATGTCAGAAAAAAACCCAGGAAAATCGAATAACAAACAATAATTTCGAAATCTACTGCACATTCCGTTATAAAAAAACATCGCTTTGTGCCACATAAGCCTCATATAGTTCAAGGTTTTCACGGAAATGATTTTGTCAGACACACAACATTTTGTGATTGGTTTATAAATAAATGCCGAGCCATACCTGGTTTTCAGTCTAAAGGTCTTTGGGCAGGCGAGACGCGATTTATAAATTGTGGAATATTGAATAAATAAAATCATCACTACTAGAGTACAGAAAATCCGCATCATTTAGAAGAAAGGCAATGGCAAACAAGATTTGGATTTAATGTGTGGTGTTACATTATTAGTAATTTGGAATAAATCCTTAGATTACAAATTTTAAAAATGAATTAGATTTTCGTATTTTAGACAACTATTTGATTGAGCTTTTTATTCTCGAAGAAAATCTAAGTAGAAATAGATATCTGCAGATGTCGCAAGGACACATTATTCCAGCAATTAGAGGCATCATTCCACCTAATGAATTATGCAAAACTTGGCTGCAGTAAGATGGGTATCCAGCTACAATACTAGAAAGGTTACAGAGGTTTCTAAAGACACCTTGAATTATTTCAAATAATAGTCCCATTGCTTGGCTGGTGAGGTCACCAGAACTTACACCTCCCGATTTTTGTTTATGAAAATCGCGAAAAACTGGAACAGAGGATACGAAATGTTCTTATTACAATCAACGGAAAGACCTTAAGGTAAGTTACCCGTAAAGTTTTAAGGCTGAAAAATTTGTGGAAAGTGGAGGTATACATGTGTCATGAGTTTTTAAACATTTCTGTATGATTGAGTAGTCCCATTGCTTGGTTGGTGAGGTCACCAGAACTTACACCTCCCGATTTTTGTTTATGAAAATCGCGAAAAACTGGAACAGAGGATACGAAATGTTCTTATTACAATCAACGGAAAGACCTTAAGGTAAGTTACCCGTAAAGTTTTAAGGCTGAAAAATTTGTGGAAAGTGGAGGTATACATGTGTCATGAGTTTTTAAACATTTCTGTATGATTTTTCGATCAACAATGTTGCATAATTTAATAATTAGTTCAATGTTTGAAAGTATGACTTAACTGTATATTGTTTTATTATGGCTGCCAGACGTAATCAAAACCTACTATGACAAAAAACAGTAATTTTGGTTTTTAGAGCTTAACGAGCTCGTTTAAAAAACGTAAAAATGTAAAATGTAAAAACCAAATATGGCGTCCACAAAAAATTTGAAAATTCACAAACGTATCTCGAAAACAGAGTGTGCGAGAATTTTCATTTTTCCTGTATCAGATTCTTCCAAAAAAAGTTGTGTTAATAATGTATTATTCTTAAAAACACTCGTATTTTGTGAGATACAGAGAAAAACTGAAAATGCACATTTCTAGTTTTACTCAACATCAAATTTGTAGTGAAAAGCTTGTGATGATGTCGTATAGGTAGTTCTGTTTTATTCTCTTATTCGCCACTTGTGCAAAACGGGTGTCACTTAGCTTCATCATCTAAAGTGTTTAGTTAGAGTAACCTAGACGACGTAGGTTATTGCTGTCTCCTTGCTGTGGATCACCTTCGCAGCTTTTTGGATGAATGGATTCTCGAAAGAAAACTATTATTCATAAAAAAAAATTTTATTGTTTAAAAATATTCTTTTCCATTAAGATTTTTTTAATTTTGTACGTTTTAGTACAATTCATAGTTGGGATCCATTTAGAGGGTCTTTATTTTACATTGAAGGGATGGTCTATTCGGAGTATAATCTATCTTTGGTTAAACTTACTTTATTTGCCATTTTAGAATAATCGTGAATTTATTTATGATATACAAGCAAGTTTAAAGCCCAAATTATGGTTTCGTTATGTGGATGTATGTACATGGCCATACAGAGCTCGAAACATTTCTGACTTAAATTCAATGCGTCTCAGAATACTATTTACTCTAGAGCTAGAAGAAAACAATAAACTTCCATTTTTAGATGTTCTGGTCCCAAAATTGTATAACGGTCATTTGAAATACACCGAATATAGAAAATCAACACATACCGACACATATTTAAATGCAAGATCGCATCATTACCCAGCACAAATTCAAGCTGTGGCCAATACCTTAATATCTAGATCCGTGCAACTAACTGGAACACAGAGGAGACAAAACAAACTTAATATAATATTTAGTGCTTTAAAGAAAAATGGCTACACAAACCGCACCATAGAGAAAGCTATTAATACACAGGGCTCCCTAACAAAGAACAACAAAAATTGTGAACCGGGAAGACAACAAGTAGCCTTACCATATGTAAAAGGCACAACAGACCGGATCGGAAGAATTCTAAGAAAACACAACATACAAATAATACATAAGCCACAAACAACAACAGGTGAACTACTCGCAAACCTAAAAGACAAAATCAAATTGGAAAACCACGGAGTATACAGCATTCCGTGTACTGTGAAAAGATGTACGTGGGGCAAACTAACAAACGAATATCAGCAAGAGTAGAAGAACATAAACTCAGCATAAAAAACAAATAAACAACCACAGCTCTATTCCTACATTATCAGGAAACCGGCCACAAAATAAATTTCGATAAGTGTAGGGAGATTGCGAATATAGATCATCATAATCCGAGAAGCCAAAGAAATTGAAAAACAAGCTAAAGTAAAAGCGACGATTCATTAAAACTACCAACAGTATGGAAGACCATAATCGACAAATCTAAAATCACAAAAAATCAAGCGCAATTAGCGCAACAACAGCAACATCCGGAAAACATAAATAACGACCAACGGCTGCTTAGATATAACCTTCGGCCCCGAGTGGGGGTATAAAGGAAGCGTCGCAGTCACTAACACTTCAATCTCTATTCGGACGCTAGAAAGAAAGCTTCGAAAATGTTAAATGATATTTTGCCGAAAAGTCATCAAAACTGTTCTTTTCAGAATGACAGTAGTGAACGGATGTGCGTTTAAAAATTGAAATTTTGATATTTTAAGATACTGTATATTCCCATCTTAATTGGTATGGTTTTTTCTTACACTAGCAGCTTTCAATTTATCCGAAAGTTAACCGACCTAATGTTATACTCCTTGATGAAAAATTTGTATTACAAGGCAAACCATAAAAAACTAAGATAAACTGTATAGTTCGTTTTTCTGTAAATAAGTATTGTCAATTTTTAGTTTTTAAATGTAAGTATCTCAAAAACCGTCAAATTTTGGTAAATGATATATTATATAGAAAATTATTAGAATATATTGTTAATTTTAAAATACATACGCTGTAATATATGCGGAGTATTCTTTAAGAAAATCACACCGTCACTCTTGTTTTTTTTTTTCTCTAAACTGACAAATAAAGTAAGTTTATCCGACTAAAGTGTACAAGAATTAAAAGTTTTCTCAACGCCAAAATAATAATTTTTAAATAGAAGCATTTTTATAAATAATAATTCGTTCTGGAAAATGTAGATTTGGTCCATTTGCTATATTTTTAAACCCATCCGTGAACACCCTGTATATCTTATAATAAAATATATCGAAATATATTTTATCCATCGAAAAAGAGCTAAAACTAATAGTTTTTTTTTAACTATTGAGCTTCTCTAAAGAAGGGGCTTTCCAAGGGCTATATTTGCAAAACGGTTCATACGATTTTGACGTGCCCATAGTGCCTTTTGTTCAGGAGGTCAAGATCTACAACCTATAAAAAATTTATTGAATTTCACTGAAGTTAATATTCTGTAAGGTTTGTTTTAGGTCTTTTACAAGTTTTTTTGTTACCTAAGCTACCAGTGCTTTATGATATTATCACAAAAACCTTCTGGCTATTTTATAACTGTTCAAAGTTGGTAATAATTGTCTACTATCGATAAATATATATTTAATACGAATTTTGCTGGTTACAGTTTAAATGTAATGTAAACTTATTTGACTTCACGAAAATTCACAAAACAATTTTTTATTTCTTTATTTGCTGTATTAAAACAAGCCATAGTAAAAGTGCGAGGAAAAACTGAAAGAATTTTTGGAACAAAAATAAAATAAAATCACATTTTTTTTTTAAATGTGGGTTTTTGCACATGAACCTACAGCTTTTTAACACTCTACCTAATAAACATTTTTTTAATAGGGTTTCACTGATGCTTTATGTTTTAAAGGTTTTGGAAGCCTACGTTATGCAATGCAATTAATGGCAATAAAGAGACTAAATAAGTTAAAAAACAACACTTTTTGCAATAAAATCAAATTCCTTATTATGTAACTTTTTGCTCTCCTAGATTTTTTTGACATTTTGAACCGTTTAAAATCTATTTAGCAAAATGCGTTCAATGTAATTTTACCATTTTTGACTTTCAAATTAGAATTAAATATAAAATTTACTAAATAACGGTGAAAATGTCAAAAAACTCCAAACTAAAAATAAACAGAACAAGATAAATAATTTGATTTTGTAGACATGGTTAATGATGTCTGATCAAACATTTAAAATATTAAATAGGTTTTACGTTCAAATTGATTAATTTATTAGAAATATCTAAAAACCCCATCTTAATATCTTTTGTCATTTCGAAAACATTCCATTTTCGATTTTCTTTAAAAAAATCGCTTGTCCCACTCACTGTTCCGCAGTTTATAATGGAAATTATCTAAATCAGATTTCTAACCTGTATGAACCTGCAGCTACATAAATCAATCTCAAAATGTTACTAAACCCCTTTAAATCATAACTCTATCCGACAAATAAATAGACACGTAATGTCGTGTGCATATCATAGATAAAATTTAAGACTTATTTATTAGATACAAAACCATTCTTATCAGAGTATTTTTTGTGTCCCGTTAACTGCTTCCTAGGTAATTTATAACTCACTGTTTTTCTTATCTCAACTGTTATACAGTCTGCGAATTTGTAGTAGATTTCGTTATCGGTCTAGATTTGGTAACAAATAACATAGTCGTAAACGAAAGGCAAGTTAATTCGTACAGAAAGTAAGATTACAAAAGGAATAGTTCAGTGATTATAGAAAATTCAGAAAATACGTGTTATTAATAATAAAAGTAAAACAAATTTATTAAAACATATTTATAAGTTACAGGTAAAGAAAATTTTTAGCTAATTATCTTTTTTACAAAATGAGTGCTTCACTAACGTTTAGCTTTCTATTATTATGTAAATAAAATATGCTTTCTACAACCAAACCGCTGGCGCTGGCTGGACAGACGACCTTACACATTCAATTTTTTGATAAAATTCAAGTTTAAATATTTTTAATAAGAATTAAGATATTTTGAGTTGCGGTTTTTGGCATTATCTAGCAACAGGTTTAAAGTTTATAGCATACAAGGTCTTCAAAAAATCTGTTTTTAGAGTGCATTGTAAGACTTTCTCATTTTCTCGAAATTTTGTTGAACGATGACTCATACAAAACGTGATATTTTCTTTTTTAATTAAAATTAACATGCTGTTTATCTCGGCTTCTGAATGCAATACATTCTTAAACGTGACTGTTGTACATAAGGGCATGTGAAAAGTGAAGCGCCACCATTATATAAAAAAATCTGTTTTGCTTATTTTTTTGCTCTGTAATTAACTTTCATGTTACGTCAAACGCCAAAACTTTAGGATTCATTAATTTTTACATAAATGTAAGTAATAATAGACCGTATTACCAAAGTAGGTTATCACCTTTGAACATTCAGTCATTTTTAAACTTCCAATTCACATTTTGATTTTACTTTGTTTGGTTCACAATTCGCCACCCTCATTGGTTTAATTTAGTTGAAATCTATTGAGAAAGGAATGTCTATCAAAACTCATTATAAAAAACACATAACTTTATCTTTCAAGACTTTCGAGAAATTTAAGAAACCTTCTTCCATTAGAGGCAATATATTTCCACTGACTCCACTCTTTAGCAGAACTTTTTCCTTCTCACTCTGTCTTACCCTTTTCCTCATATGGAAGGGCTTTTGTCAACTTTCTTGGATGTCTTTTAGTTTTAAAGTCTAGATCAAAAGGGCAACTAAACCATCTAAAAAAATGTCGAAACAAATATCGTAGGAATGTGTACCCTTTGAGAATTTAATAACTATATTTTACTTCAGTGTCAATAATTTTTAGAGCACAAAACTTTCTATCAATGTGTTTTTGTTTTGTCGAAATAACTTTTCTACACAGTTTTTTTAATGGAAAATAAATTAAGCAACATTGAGTACAACAGGCCAATTTAAAAATTCTTAACGTGAAAATGGTACTTTTTACAAGAAACAATTTTTATTTGTTGTGCTACATAACTTCTTTAAAGGACACGGCTCATAGGAGTTTTGCCTACTCAAGCTATCTTTGGTTTAGAAAATTAATGACTACAACATAAAAAATTTAGGGAATATCACTGAAGCCGGTTTTCCATAAGGTTTGTGCGTGGTTATTTATTAAGATATTAAAGATTTAAAGATATCAAAAAATGTAAGTAGTGAAGCCGTGAGACGAGACGAGACCAGATTAGGGCTTCATCTCTTCTTGTTTCGACCTTGGCTAATCTCGTCTCAATTTTGAGTATATTTATCTATCCGATTAAAGGTTAATTGTTATATGTTCACTGAAGTTGAAATTCTAACTATAAACACTCACACTGTATTAGTGAACTGCACGCGTCTGCAAATTGCTAGTCTATCGCACTTACCTGGATGCTAGTACCCCGAAAACGCCTACTAACCTGTTGTTCGAAAAGTCTTCTAACCCTTTGAATAGTCACAATAGGTAATTTATCACTACATACATTTTCAGCTTTTATAAAATAATCTATTTTTTTATCATTATAACAGTGCTGACTAGAAACTCTCTATCAAACACCTTGCTGAGTGTGTACTTCAACATGTTATTAAATAAATTGCTGAGAAATTGATAAAATAATTGTTTGACATTTATTTTTGCTACAAGTTTAAAATCTTCCAGGGCTACCTGTTGTAACAGTGTGGTGTTTGCTATAGGAGTTTAATTTTATGCTAAATAATAAATATTTGAATATTTAACAAACTGGAATTTATAAATCGATCCCAACTTTTCTCCTGGGGTATATGTAATCTGGACAAATATGATACCAAAGAGTAGGTATGTACTGACACCACAAGAATAATTTTCTCCATTTTTGTCCGATGCCTTTAATTGCGTGACAAATATAATAAAGCAATAAATTGCCCTTTTGCAGGGAAGAGCTTAAACAATTATTAGTTTGTTTTTGTTATATGTTATTAGGTTTTTATATGTTCTTGAAAGAATAAATAGTCACTTGAATACAAATTTTTGTTTTGAAAGGTTCTTCGAGTAAATTATGGGGACAATCAGGTTGTTTGACAAGTAAAGCAAAAAATATTTATTTCTTTTTAAATCGTTATATAAATTATGCAAGATTTCATTAATTTTTGTGCATAAAATATCATTTTATGAAAAATGTGAGAAAATAAAATCATTAAATAAAATGGCATAAATTATAATTAACGGTTTGCCGCTATTGAAAGTTAGACTTTAGATTTGTGCTCTTTTTAGTCAAGTGCTTAAAAACATTCAAACATCAAATCCGATAAGTTTGTTTTAACCTGTTCTGGCTACTTCCTAGAGGTTTTTACGTTTTAATTTACTGAGTTAATATTATTTACATGAAAATTAATTAAAATTATTAGATAGCTAAAATCATATTAAGTTCAAAAATCACTACTATCCAGTTGATTGCATGGTGTAAATATCATGACTCTGGACATGTAACTGTTTATATTAATTTTGTAATTAGTTACAAGTGTGTGCTGGATTTTAGGAAAAATTATAAATAAACTGCAGGTTTATTTATAATTTTTATTCATAGTTTGTTTAGTTTAACGCCTAAAGAGGGATGAAAAGAATAATGATAGGCGTATCACTCAGAGATAAATTGACAAACTTAGAGGTGCGCAGGAAATTAAAATGCAGAGAACGCAGAACAAATGTGTAAAATGAAGGTGAACCGGCCATAAGACTGACAATCAATGTATTCGCAGAATAACTGAATGAAGACCGTTGAATCCAAAGAGAGGCAGAGGACTTCTTAACACCATATGAACAGATTACATTCAGCAACTGGCGGAAACATCGCGACGAATGGAAGCTTTTGGGGTACATCCGATAATAAATGTTATGGAGCTGGAGATTTTATCCACAATCAATTAGTAGATTGATCGATTTTTTGTTTTAGTCTTAACAATTAGAATCAATATACTCTTTACCACCAATTAAACCGCAACTTGATACCTAAAGATTAGTTATACAATTTTAAAAAATCTAGGTATGAACTGCGTTTATTCAAAATTAATTGGATACTCCAATTAATTTTGAATAAACGCAGTTTAAAAGTTATAAAACACTATCGCTTTTTAAGGACAACATAAATTTTCTCTCGACACTATATAAACAATACAGGAAAAGCTTAACAGTTTTTTAAAAACTATTTTTCTAATTTAGCTCCCTCAAATGGTTATTTTGCTAAATAATATGGTTTTTTTATTTGATAATGTTGCTATTAACGCTGATTTGCAATTTCGTCATTATAACATGGAAATTAAAACCATAATTTCTATGTCAGGGTTAACGGAATATATAGACAATACACTAGATTGAATCGTATATGTTATGGTAGCAACTCTATCGGATACAATGCTGCACTAAACAAGAGAAAAATTAAATTTAAACTATTTAGACGAAGCAGTTTAAAGTCGCAGTACATGTGCTGTATTCTACTAAATCGTTTTCAACTAAAAAATAATTTCTCGGTATTTATTTACTATATTTAGAGATAATTTTTTGTAATTTTTCATAAAAACTCCCTAATAATAAGAGGTAACTGGTTTGTAAGAAAGTATCGTCGAACGTGGCTACTGTTCTGATGATAAGTAGTAGTTGTAGATATTCAATATCAACCGCCGCAGTACTACAGCGTTCTCTATACCGTGAAGTACGTCTGCACGTTTTGAAAATTGCAGGAAGCCGACGGAATCTACGACTCCTCGCTCTCTAATACTGGTAATTGTAACGGTACATACACATAAGCTTCAGGATTTCGTAGTATGTCTAAACATAAAAAAGTTTAATAAATCTGTTCCGAACAGTTATAAAAAATGTGGTCTAGAGAAAACCTAACATATATATTAATGAAAATGGTGAGACTTTCTTTTAACATACGTAAAATCACAACAGCATTCAATTGCTATATAGTTTGAGTTTATAAAATAAAATTTTATGCGATCTTTAAACGAAGATGGAGTGATTTTTAGCTAGATGAATTTAGGATTCCATGCATGAATAGATAGCAAGAAATAATACTATTTATTATTTAACTTAATTTACTTGATTTTGAGCTGGACAGGTTTTTAATAAAGCTGGGGAGGTTTTTATTGCTCTTAAAAACGATGTACCTTTTTTTTGTCAATGTCAAAGTGACAAAAACAAATATCCATATATCTATTTTAGTACAGGAATGGTTTTATAAAAAACAGCTTTTTGCTAAAATTTTAACTATCGCTTATTGAAGTTAAACAACAAGACAGTAACAAAGCAGACAAAATAGTTTTCACCTCACACAATCTTGCATAGAATTAACCTATATGTTTATTTTCGTTTACAAAAACAAAAGGCCCTACTCTGCCAATATATAAAAATGTGTTAACCTAATTTTATTATTTCTACCCTTGTCAAATGAAAACTGCTATTTAAAGAGATAAATCCACTCCTATGATAAAATCGCTGTTTAAATATTGCGTTTTTATCACTTTGACACCGACAAAAAGGGTGCTTCGTTTTTTACAGCGATTAAAACCTCTCTACCTAAAAATTAAATGATAAAAACTCGAGTAAAAACCTCTTCAGCTATTTGGTTGCCGAGCAACATGACATATTATTACAATCAAATTTAATGTTCTCAAATGCTTTTGTATCTATTCATGCACAGATTCGTAAATGTATCTAGCTAAAAATCACATCACAATCACACACCATATTTTTTTAAGATGGGATAAACATTTATTGTATCAACTCAAACCAGCTTGCTTATTAGCAATTTAAACTCGCACAAACGATACTAGATAAAAACGCTTTAGCTTCGCTACCGAATTTTTATCATTTCGTTTGTTCTCATCAATTTCTAAGCAGTCTAGTTTTTGTAAAAAATAAAAGTTTATCCGATAAAAAAGCTCTTGTGCTTTTACGGATGATAAAAAACAAAGTTATATTTTTATCCATAAAATTACGTTTTCTTAGGTGTCGAGAAAAATGTGATATAATCCAAAAACCTGCAGGGTTCCACATCAATATATAGGCCTCTTATGCCCTGTGGTATCAAACTGTGACCCTTATCATTTCAAGCAATAAAGAACTGGTTCACGATTATACCTAAAAATGTATTAAGTTCTTGCTAGAATAAAAAATAATAAAAGATGAAAAAGTATTACTGATATTCTTGAACATATTCTATTACCAAAAAATAAATAAATTTGAACAAAAATTTCAGCAAGTTAATAACTGTTAATTTAAAACGGCCATATTTCATGCACATGTATCAACGTAGTTCTTCCAAACTGACCTACAAAGAAGTGTTAAGCTATTCAAATCCTAATATACATACATATGATACCGTAACGAGGTACACATAATATATTCAAATTTTCAATGTTAGACGGATGAGGGTAGCGAATTATCTAATTTAATTTCATATTAAATATGAAAGCATACCCGGGTCAACGAAATTACTGACCAGTTGTCATTTTATTTGAAGTAACAAATGAATTTGAAATATAGCAACGTTATGTGGTTGGCAGATCATAACCTGTATATTTTTAAACATTTGGATTCTAAGTAAATTCTATTATTAAAATATGCATCTATCTGCGAAAGCTCCCGAGAAGACGGCGACTAATAATGTGAAATCAATCCTAAATTATTCAGTTTCAGTATAAAACAAAAAAATATAGGAAATATTTAATAAAGTGTTTTAGGCTCGAATACGAGAAAGGCATGACTTCCGGTCCAGCCAGTAAGACAAATATCGGAAATTAACTAATCACTTGCATCCTAAAATTACAATGATAAAAAATAACCTATAATAATTTAATAATGATTTTATCAAAGGTGGTTTATTTTTGTGCTTTATATTTTATTTATATTTGGCCTTTATGTTTTATGTATTTTAGGTTAGGTTAGGTTAGGTTAGGTTAGGTTAGGTTAGGTTAATAATGATTTTATCAAAGGTGGTTTATTTTTGTGCTTTATATTTTATTTATATTTGGCCTTTATGTTTTATGTATTTTAGGTAGCGACTTAATTTTTCGGTGTCGCCGGTGGTTATGAATATGAACGAAATTACATATGAAGGGTCAAGAAAAGAATCGGCTTAGTCTAAAATTTTTATATTTGGCGAAATTCGGCCACCTGGTACTTAAATGATTGTATTCACACTTGCTATATTCAAACAGAAGAACAACCGATTTAGTATCAAGTTATAACAAATAGACTTATTGACATACAAGAATAGCCCCAGTACGCGCTCAATTATTTAAGGGGCAAAGTCGAGAAACCGCTTAAATGAAATTTAATGCTCGCATTTTAGTCAGTTGTTTGGGTATGTTACGTGTTTTATTTTAATAGAGATTTTCTATGTTGCGTATTTTCTCAGAAATTAAAAAAATGAACTCCTAAAAATTGTATTTATCGCTATACAGGATGTATATTAATTCATATCTAGAATTATAAAAAATTATGTATCTCATAAAAATAAGAAAAAAGTTTATACATAAGGATCTGCTAGTGATGCCGCGAGACCAGACAGAAATTTTACTCTCGTCTCATCTCGTGTCGTCTCGACACTGTTCAATCTGGACTCTCGAGTCGAGACTGGACGAAATGAAGGGGTCCAGACGAGATTTTCGTCTCGTCTTTTAGTAATAGGAACACTCACCTGATAGATACAAAAAGAAACGTCTTTCTACTTCTGTCAAAGAATATTATTGTGTCAATAGAAAGTCAAATAAAAAGTTGCATTGCAAAAATTTACCAAATTTTGGATTGTTTCTAAAACATCAGTTGGTTGTTTTTTATATTATTTAGTTATTAGACTTTCGTTTTATGCCTTTAAATATATGTTAATTTATAATTAATAAGTATAATAATACCAATATATTAACTACATGATGTACTCACGATAAAAAATTATCACTAAATTTTTGGCTCAATAATATTTCTGGGTGTAGGGTGTCTAAAAAAAACCAAACAGAACAAAAATAAATATATAAATTCAATATTTTTTAATGGTTCTTAAATTTAAAGCTGGTGAAATTTAAAAGTCAAATACTCCACCAAATGTTAATAATTTTTCACAGCCTCTTTTTGGTACCCCATCTGTACACTTAATAATCTAAAATTCCCTTTAATTCTAGAATTATTTGTTTTTAGTTTTCTTCTCTTGAAGCAGGAAGTAGTAGCTCCTTAAAATAGAATTGCGTTTAAAAATAACAATAATTCTGTTGCCTAAATAAGCACCATTTTTTAATTAAAATTATTAACTAGCCCCATATTAGTAATTATGTAACAAGTAACTAAGAAGTTTATAAATTTTGAATCGCAATAAGAGGAGTGAAAATAAAATCTTTAATGCATGAGTTACCAGCAATATTTTGTCTACAGTCGCGTTATTTCACCAAAAAATGTGTAATAACTTAATGACAAGGATAAATTTTATCTAGAGTGGTTAATTTTTTACGGAAACATGACAATAAATCAAAAGCATCAAAAATACGCTGATACTTCTTATTTTTACTTCCCTCATAAAAGTATTGTAATCGTGAAAAAATCACCCTCCGAGATTTTTTCGGATCTTTACGTTCCAGGGTCCCTAGATGACGAAAAACATGTTTTCTCGATTCAATCGTTCAGTTTTTCTATCGCCTCTTCTGCCTGTTTGCGGCAGACTTCAAATTTTGGTCAAAAATTAAGGGTCATATGGGGACGACCTGGTAACATTTTGGTAAAAAACCAAAAAGACAAAACAAAATGGCGGCCTAGTGAAAAGTAAAAAAACTTACCAAGAAAGTGCTTATCCACTTTATCTCAATTTTTGCACAAAAATCAAGTATTATGTAGGAATCAACTGGTTAAATTTTGGTACGAACCCAAGATGGCGGAATAAAATATTTAAAAATTTAGCCGAAAAAACCACTTAATGAACCGATTTCATATTGTGTGCCATAACCAATTGTAGTATACAGATGAACTAGTAAAAGTGTGGTACTAATTCAAGATGGCGGAACAAAATGACGGCCAAATAAAATTTTTATAATCTGAAAATTTTTTTTCAGGTTTTACATATATTCGCGTTTGGCGAATCTATGTAAAACCTAGATGCCAAAATATCTTTTATCAAGTCCGTCGGTCCGTCAGATTGACTCCAAATTTTAATTCAAAATTAAGGCTCATATGGGGATGACCTAGTAATATTTTGGTAAAAATCTAGAACGCCGAAACAAGATGGCGGCCTAATGAGGCGTTAAAAAAATTATTACTTAAAAAATTAATTATCCAATTTGCACAAAAATCAAGTATTATGTAGGATTCAAAAGGTAAAAATTTTAAAATGTTTAGAAATTCAGCCTGAAAAAAATACTTACTGAAATGATTTCAAATTGTGTGCCATAACTAACTGTAGTATAGAGATATTACCAGTCTCGACCTAAATTTCGAGACGGGACGAAACGAGATGATTTATATTTCATATTATATTATGACCAATGTCAATAAGAGACTAAATATGTTTTGGGAAAATATACTACAGGGAATTATTTTTTCTGGTTTGAGACCCCTTTTAGTCTCCCGAATATTTTACTACGACGTCATTGGTCATTTTTACAACTAAGTGAAATGCAACATTATGTTTGCAATTATTTTCACAATCTGGCACACCTTAGAAGCTATTTAGCCCAATATTTATTTATGGCATAGCTAATTTTGAAGTCTAATGCATTAAAATTACGATTTTAATATTTTTAAGATTTGAATATTTTCAGTCGATGTTTGACAATTTTTATTAGATATTTCCCAGGATATGTTAGATCAAGATCCCACTACAAAAAAAAACTTAAAATAAGAAAAATTGTTACATTGCAATGATAATGACCTTTGAAATTAGCTATGAATGAATAGCGAGATGAATTGACACTTTGTAATACAACTACTAAACAGTGCAAAAATCATAAAAATCTATGAGACCAAAGAGTTCTAGAACAGAACAAAAAATTCTACTTTGTTATAAAAATGGCCAGTGTCGTAGATTTTTCTAGAACGTATTAAGTCGTTCTATTCTGGACATGAGTGAATTTACACTCTTTATATTTCTGACGTTCTGAATATGATCAGGGAAAGAAACGGCTAGTCTAGAACGTAGCTTCACTGTTATTTATATAATTTATAAATAAAATCTCATTTTGTGGGAAAAGCAGATTTATAAATTGTCCAAATATGAAACATAAGTAAAATAAAATATATCGCCATAAATTTAATGTTTAAACCTAATTAAAACTCATTCTAAAATTTCCTGAGGACTCATACGTATTTTTTCGAAATTTAAAAAATGTTGTTAAGCCGGTTCTTTTCCTATTGCTTGTAGCACAAGTACGTTACTATGACATTATAAAGGGTACGGGAATGAGTACTGACGAGTTTAAATATATTTTGGTAATATTTCTAAACACACTAAAATTACTAAAGATATACTAATTTATAAGAAAAAAAATATCTGTTTTTTAAAAATAATGTTAGGTAAATGTATACATAATCGCAAACGATCTAGAAAGTTTCGTATCACTGATTTTAAAATTTGCCCATTAATTGCCCTTACTCGTGTAATTTTTTCAACCCATAAAAAGAAATCTAATGAAGTCAGGTGAGCTTCGGAACCAATTAATGTTGCCGCGTCGAGAAATGACACATCCAGGGAACATTTCTCTCAAAATGTTTATAACAGCAGCGGTCGTATGTAGCGTTACCCCATCCTATTAGAACCACAGGGCTGGATATCTACGCATTTTTCGTCTCTAAATTTCGCCAGGTAAAAAGTTCTCGAGCATGTGGACATATCGATTGGAATGTACAGATACGGTTCATCCATTTTCTTCATAGAAATAAGGACAGGGAGCTCGAAAATCAGCTACACCGCACCAAACAATACCTTTTTCTGAATGATGTGGTTATTCATAAATCTATTCCGGATGTTCGGAGGACCAGTATCGGCTGTTCTGCTTCTTATCTGCTCTCGAAACATAAAAGTGTGCTTTAACAGGTATAATGGTGTTGTTTAGAATAAAAGTACCACCAAAAAGTGAATACAGAAATCTAATCGGACTGGAAAAGAAGTTGCTGTACGATTTGGATTTTATAGTTTTAAATTTGCAGCGTCTATGACTGATTAATTCCAGAGCGCTTCGGACTTCTTTTTTAGGCATAAACGCACTGCTTCAATATTTTCAAGTGAGCCGGCAAATATATAGTGACATATTGAAATCGGTCAGGACTCATTGCCGCATCAGTCATAACGTTATTATAATTAAACAGCACGTTAACGTGGCTGAAAAACGTTTTTACTTCATTAAATCAACAATCATTTTTAGACTATTCATGTAAAAAGTTCCTCGATAAACGTTAAAATCACCTTTTTTCTTCTTAATAATCTAACAATAGTATTAATCATTTATAATACATGTATTTCGACTATATGGTACGTCTAAACAAACGGTCTTTAAATGTTTTATAAACATGCATTATACAGACTTTTTAAAAAGTTATTAATACATTATTTTTAGACTATTCATAGAAACAATTTTTCGTTAAAAATTATATTACATTTATATCTTCGTAATAATGTAACAAAGCTTTAAACCTTTATAAAAACAGTAATTCGACCAAATAATATATTGTACGTTAAAAGGTTTTGTAAATGTATCTGTATAATGCAGGCGGGTAAATTTTTTTGCAAACTTTTAAAAGCAACATACAAATGTAATTATAATTTTAGTTTCTATGAATTATTAAGACCCTTACCTAACACAGGCAAACAATTTGCTCCAATAGGTATTTGGTATTGATAAACTTTTAAATTAACTTAAAAATTACGTCTTGTATTTTTGTATTGTTTACTGTATTTTGGTTAAAAATTTATTTTTGTATCGTTGTAATGTTTTAATCTTATTTTATATCAAAAGTGGGAAGAAACTATCATGATATAAAAGGCTACCTCTCAGGACCACGTAAAAAAAAATTTTAGTTACATTATTCATGTAATGTGATAGCTAAGCAACAAGTAACTAAAAACTTAAAGGCAAGAAGTAACCCTTAAATTAAGAAGATAAAATATAGAAAAATACTGTTTTAAATTTATGTACATTTTTTTTATTTTCTGCAACGTTTAATTTAGGATACTTTAAAACCTTAGATGGACGTTTTTTTTAAATGTAAAAATTTAAGTATTTTACTGTGACAAAGAACCTTATTTATCTTAAACGTTGCCGTATCCGTAATATATATGTACAGCTGCGACACTTTGAAACTAATTGTACGTAATACAACACTTTTTAAATGAATATTGCAATATTTTAAATGCATTTATAACGTATGAATTTACTGGGAATATTTTGCATAAGGATTCGTTCCTATTGAAAATTTGAATATCAAACAAGCATGGCAAACAAAATCACGTCCCCTATACTGTTTGTGATTGGTTGATATGCTTGTCCGTCCGTAATTGTCCGTGATAGTCTTAAGAGAGTGATTAATTAACTAATATTTTAAAGACTTTTGTAAACGAAACATGATCCCAGTTGGCCTTTTCACCTACAGCGTGAAAAACCTGTATCGAGGATGAAAACAAATGAAATAATAAACCGAAATGCATAGCTGCCTTGGGTAAAACCAGTATTGAATTAATACCAGTTATTGCTTTATTATTGTAATTTTAGAATGTAGCTGACTAACTAAAGGCCCATAGAAACTATATAACTATCATAACATGTTAGCAGAATTTTAATTAAGCATATACCATATGCCTTCCATTAAACTTATCCAGAAATTGACGTTTTTTTAAAAGCACTTCAGATTAGACTGGAAATCATACCTTGGGGTGGTAATTAAATATAAAATACCATATCAGAAATTGTCTGCATTCATTTACTTTATACTAAAACGGAATAATTTAAGGTTAATGTAACACTTTTAATCGACATTTTCTCGAGGTATAGGTTATAATACATGCTATAGAATTAAAATTATTAGTAGGGTTAAAATATTGAAAAATATACAGTGTATGCCACTAAAAAAATTAAGTTGATTGTTCTCCCGATTAAACCAGAGATGCGGCAGTCAATTGTTTGAATCACGAAAATCTGCTGATCCAACCATACAATGTTATCAATTTTCAAATTGTTATGTTACACGTATAAATGACCGACTGGTTAGTGATTGACTCATATGTATGTATATCCTACCGACACTTTATACCTTAATCACCCAGAGATTGCAAAGAGCATCCAAATGGGTTAATTTAATTGGTGCCACGATTGTCTTGACTTCATAAAGGAAAATATTGTTGTTGGGCTTGATACTAAAAAAACTAGTGGATGAGGGAGAGAACATCGCTAAATATCATATTGGAATACTCTGAGAATAGAGTGGGTAAATTAGGGTTATTTGGTCTGTAGCTAGATGGAATAAGTAAAGCAGTCCTAACAAATGTTATTTCTTTAGAAGAAAATACATAGTAGTAAACTCCTAGTTCTTGTCTGCATAGAGTCAAGCATAATAAAGGTTGAGACATAAATTCGTTTTAATATATTGAAACAGAATTCATGGTTTGGTTTAGTTTGTGATTTAAAATTGTGGGAAAAACAGATAAGTTTTAAATGTACTTATCGTGAAAAAAGAGGTTCGAATGCCATACCCAGGGATTGCGACCAAAAATTAAATGACAAACTTATTCTTGCCCACAATACAATCCAATAATCTTATTTAGCTATTTAGTAGAATATATAGTAATCATAATTTTAACTAGGTAGAGGATTCTGTTTATATTTTGAACGTTAACAAATTTTTGACAAAAAGAAAAACATGTTAAAAGGGAAAAGCTAAAGTATTACCTGAACCGATAGCATTTATTACAAAAATTAAACAATTGACAATTCCAAAGTAAAAAATGCATGCATGAGAATTAACTTTTTTGCAGACAAAAAATACAAAAACCTACCACGAGAGGCAATAGCTAGAAAAAGAGAAAATATTTTTTTCTAACACAAATGTAAAGTCAATAGAAAGAAATTGTCCCTTATGGCAGGATTTTTATCAATTTTCTGGGAAGCCTTTAGAGATAAAAGTATAGTATATTTATAATGAACCAGAATAGATCCATTTATTGAAACAATATTATACAGGATGTCTTATTAAAAATAACAAAGTCAAAGCTTATTATTTTACTTTCCTTTTAATGAACAAATCCTGGCGGTTCAAACAAAACCTTAAAACTTTTGTTTGTGTTATTCAATATTTTAATATAAGACTCCGTTTAAAATACAAACAGAAATACTATAAAGAATCAATATTCTTTTAAGTAAATATTACCTGATAACTGGTGCAAACTTAATAAAGAATTGCAACACTAACTATCTTAATATGCCCTATATTGTTCCCCTGAGCCAAAGTAGATGCAAATAAGCTCATTTAATTTATTACAGTATTGTAGAATTCCCTGAATAACAAATACCACTCTCTAAATTAATATGATTTAAAAAAAATGGGTTACGTGACTAAAAATTTGCAAATAATTTTCCTCGATTGCTAACTCCTTCAGATGTTTATAAAACGCCTTTTTTTTAAAGTAGGCAAAAGCTTATACAGCACCTTTATTCACATTAGAAAATATATCAAGGTAAAATTTCGAGAAAAAAGGGTACCGTTTTTAAAGGCTGTTTAAATTTTTGTTGTTGGTATTAATACCACAGCAGACAAATGTTTCAACCTATCATGCATAAGCTAACTCATGTTAGGTTGCCATCCCACATATTAAAAACAGGTATGGTAATCTCTCAATTTTACTATATTTGATCAGTACGTGATGCTAATTCCGACTTATTTACTTTTGGTAAAAATCGTAAATTTTGGTATTCTTTTCTGGTTAACGGTTATTTTAATTTTACACTAAGGCACCGACATGTATTTACATTTATGCAAAAAGAACATCGTCGACCCTTTTCATAGCTAAATAAAGGCATTTATCGAACCATAGGTGAAAAGCGTGTATATCTGTGTAAATAAAAAATATTTTTACTTTCCTATCGATCCAACGTTATGGACAATAAATATTAAAATATATTTTATAAATATTATAATAGACTTATGTTTTTTTTTAGTTTGTTGTAACTATTTACTTTTATGAAACTATTTTTTCTTAATTATTAATATAATGCTTACACCTGCCGTAGCTAAAACACTACCTATTAAAACCAAACACTAAAAAAAATGTGGCTCTCATCTCAAAATGTCATGATTATTTCAATTTTTATAACCGTTTTCTTACAGTAATAAATATCAAAAGCAAAATAAAAACCAAAATTTTCAAAAATTACACTCCATATATGGATCTAAAAATACTGCTACAAAATAAGACCAAAAATGACCCTCGAAACGACCTCCCATATATCTCCTACCACAACACCGAATCTCCGCAAATAACAGGTGGTGAAATTCGATTTTATCAGATTAAAAGCTACAGAAGTTACCGCGTATACATAGAATCCTGACAGTTTTTCGGATACGGTCACAATAATTGTCGCAATTACTCGGATATTTTAGAGTATCAAAAAGCCATAATTATTAATATCACCGTAAATGATTCGAAATCACATTGGGGGGCACCTCAATCGACCCAAAAAAGGGGGATGCGGGAATAAATCGGCGTCGAAGGCCGCCCGAGACCGGCGCTTCGCGTACTGGGCCACGGCCAGATTGCCAGCAGCTGCAGAAAGGAGCTAAATGCGACGTTGCCACGTGATGCGGAAGGACTGCAGCTGAGAGTTTTGCACGAAAAGCACAGTATGAATGGAGATATTTTGCAGCGACGTTAGGGCAGTAGGCGGATTTAATGGGTAGTTTCGAAAATAAACAGCTGTTCGTTAAGGCTAACCGAAATTTATTTTATAGCCGAGCGAATGATTAGACATTTTTTTTTTATCTGAAAAAAGAGAACCCAATTTTAATGAAGGACAAAATGACAAAATATTCCTAGAATTAAAATAGTTGTTCAACACTGTTTTTATTTAATCTAAAGAACCTCATCAGGTAATGAAGAAAAAAATTCTTTTAGCAACCTAAGGAACATTATACAAAATGATTATATTTATACGTTTTTTTCTGGATATTTAGTGACTATTTATTAAAGCTGAGATTTAGTAAATGAAATATCCTGCTGCAAAACACATCCAAGTTAAAACAAAATAATTATTAACATTACAAAGCAAGTCTAAAAAATGTAAGAGTAGTTATTAGATCAATATAGAGATTACTGTTTTCACAATTTGAGATTCAAAACACCAATGACCCAAACAACATTATTGCTTAAAAACAATACCAATGTTTAAAAATACTGACAAGCTGTATATATCTGTGTATTCTATACTACTCACTATCGTAACAGCTACTCATTATAAAAGAAATACAGCTTTTTTATTTTTGCACATTTTGATGTTTTTGTTTTTCAAATAACGGAAATACGGGATGGGACGTTTTTTTCCGTATTTTTTAATCTGTCCATATATATATATATATATATATACATATATATATATAATGTGTTTCCATTCCGGGTGTACATCCGTTCATTACTGTCGTTCTGAAAAGAACAGTTTTGCTGACGTTTCGCCAAAATCACATTTGGCATTTTCGAAGCTTTCTTTCTCGCGTCCGAATAGAGACTGTCTCTATGTGCTGTGAACATTCCCGGCAGCTGCCAGGATCATGTTCTCTGTATTCGGTAGAGATATTCTGCTGCCCGAGGACTTGAAGAATACCTCCCCAAATGTAATGATAAGACTCATTGAGGATTTAGAGTTGCTTGGGTGTAAACATAGGTGTGAGCCACAATAGACCACAGAGTCGCAGTGGAGGGTCGGTTTGATCCACTCACTTTTAACCTAACCTAACCTAAGATAGATAGAGAGTATAAAGGGGGTGACTTGCGTCAACCTATTACTTAGGCCTCTCAAGTGAGCCCATTGTAACCTCCTTCGGAGTTTTACTCGTCGAGCCAGCCAACAGCATTAATGTAGTTCAGCACATTGTAAATATTTTTGTAACATGTCAATCCGCACGCTTATTGCTTTTAACAGAGTCATAGAGTACCGTACGCATCTCCTGTAGAACATCTAGAAATTACTATTTACGCGAATAAATTGCATGGTAAAAAATGATAATTTCTATCAAGTTCCTGTGGTTTTCTACTAGATAAAGATAACATGAAGATAATGTTATGGCTTTTCCTGCCAGCTATTATATTACCAATTTATGACGAGCAAATTATTTTTTTTAATTTTACTTTTACTTATACAAAGATTTATTGCAAACGTTAGATTCGCAGTTTTAGAGATTTAACACAATAAATAAGTAGCTACTGGGCCTATTGTATATTAAATTTTGTCAGAATTACAATACAATTACAACAGAATACATATTCAAAGAAAGTGAGCAAATAAATAAATCAATATATATATATATATATATATATATATATATATATATATATATATATATATATATATATATATATATATATATATATATATATATATATATATATATATATATATATATATATATATATTAAAATATAGTAATTGGGGTTATTTTCTTGGACCTTTCTTGTATATTGTTAGTATTTGTTTCTTGGGATATGATCCTCCAATTAAAAATTAAACAACTATTTTCACCTATTCGTGTCCCGTTTTAATAACGTTTTGGCTATAACTTGAGCCTTTATCAAATTCTACAATATTAGAAAGATTAAAATGAGTTTTAAAATAAAATACTAAAATAAAAACTTACAGTAGGAAATTTGGAGAACAGACATAGTTTCAAACGTATATGGACACAATTACATTGAAAAACAAATTAAAACTACACCGATCAGACTGGACATTTATGTGGCAGTGATCTTTTTCCAATATTTTCCAGAAAAAAAACAACGATCTAATTTCTAGATGGGAAAAAAAACTATATATCTCTCCAAAAAATGCTAAAGATCTAAAAATACATAATGCCATACCATTTCGATATATGGATTAATTAAACTGCACAAAGCAGGTATCCCTCTAAGGCCGATAGTTTCATGTAGCCAGTCGGTATTTAAGGGCGAAAACATAAAGGTAAGTCACAAAGGTTTTAACCTACTTAGCAAAATTTTCAGTAAATTAAAAACAACAATACCTAAAGAAAAAAAGAGCAACACTGTATATGAGATACCGTGCAATGACTGCAATAAAGTATATATTGGGCAAACTAGTCAGTACCTAATTGGATTAACAAGTACGATAAAAAAAACAAAACCGTTCCCACAAACCACACAACTGAAACCAACCATACTTTTAACTATAGTGATACTAAAATTACTGAACCCAACTTAAAAAAAAAGAGAGTTTTACGAAGGGGTTTACATCCAAAAAAATTCTAATTCTGTAAACGCAAAAACAGATACAAAAAAATTTAAATAAAATATACCACACCCTTTTAAAATAAAATGTGCGACATGTAATAAACAAACCCGGTAGGTTCCAAAATACACCAATTTATTATACCGTCCTTGTATATGAAATAAAAACCAACCAAAGTATTTAAAGGAAAAAAAATCACTGCCACATAAAACGTCGTATTATTCTAGTATTGTTAGATATTGAAGTAAATGTCCAGTCTGACGGGTGTAGGTTTAATTTGTTTTTCAATGTAATTGTGTTCATATACGTTTGAAACTATGTCTGTTCTCCAAATTTCCTATTGTAAGTTTTTATTTTAGTATTTTATTTTAAAACCCATTTTAATCTTTCTCATATTGTAGAATTTGATAAAGGCTCAAGTTATAGCCGAAACGTTATTAAAACGATACCTGAATACGTGAAAATAGTTGTTTATATATATATTTATATATATATATATATATATATATATATATATATAAATACATATATTTATATATATATATATATATATATATATATATATATATATATATATATATATATTGCTTGCTATAGGACCACTGCGGCACTATCCAGAACCCTTCCTGAAACTTTCAATCGAACTGATCAAACTATCCCGGAATAATCAGTGTACATACATAAAAAAATACATACGGTCGAATTGATAACCCCTTCTTTTTGAAGTCTGTTAAAATATAGGTCAACAATCTCGATTTATTCGAAAAAGGTCAGCTTTTTAATGAGAAAATTAGTAATGAGCCACCTTAGAGTGTCAAAAAATCGAGTCATCAATTTAGTAGGAAGAACCATATCTCGAAAAAATAGTCAGTCATATAAGCTTTGTTTTAAGTTTACCCAACAGAACATAACACGAATTTGATATTAAGTACCTAAATAGAAGAATAACAAGGAACTTATTTCCTAAAAAATACACTTTAAGGAAAATTGAGTTTCATTGATCAAATTAAAGTCGACCTGCTATTTTAAACAAATTTCTTAGATCTAAGCTGTAGCTCAAACAACAACTTTGGGAAATTGGACATTTGATGATTTTAGTTATAACTGTTAATTTTTCGAGATTCTAAGTTACGTTTTGAGTAATAAGATAACTCTGATATGTGCATGCTAATATTTTTATTTTATGTAATTGCTGTGTCATATGAACAACAGTGAAAATGGTAAAATTTAGCAAATTTTTATAAAATAAGATAAAATAAACGAAGCTACCAAAATTTAGATACTTTCAAGTTGACTTTCTATAGATATTTGAAAGACGCAGTATTTTAATAGTGTGTTTATTTCTTAAATTTAAAAATCAGAATTATTTAATGGAACTACGTTACACGTTTTAAATCATAAATTCTAATTTGAAAGATATATTACATATTTTAATAAAAAAGTTAGTCCTATTATCATTGGGCTAATATTCTATGTCGAAGATATATTACTGTCCATCAAAAAAACAAAAAGCCATTCCACAAAGCCATTGTGTAATATTCATAAAGCAAACATGAAAAGCCACACATTCAAAAACCTCTGTAATTACCATCTCACTGATTGTAAATTTTCATGATAACTTGGAGAATAAATCCATCCATTTTATATAAAGTTTTAAAGCTCCTGCTTCCACACTTTCATAAACAAAAGCTTACATTATGAATGTAAATGAGAAACCAGTGTTGGATATAGAGAGGCTTCCATGTATGGGGTGTTGTTGTATGTAGTGTTGACACTAATTTTAGAAAAAAAAATAACGTTTGTTGTTTTTTTAACACGCTATTATTAGCTTCACTGTATGTAACCAACTAACTATGAATGTAAACAAATCTAGGAAGTCAATTTTAACCTACTTCGAATTGTCGTATCGATTTGAAATTTTGTAAGTGTACATAATTCAGATGAAAATACAATAATTTGGTACCATCGAGCTAATCTCATCCCCTACCAGCAAATGGTACCGGTCGATTTTAATCGGATGAAAATATAATAATTTGGTGCCATTTAGTTGATCTGATGAGCTCGATGATAACAAATGGCACCACTGGCACTGATACCAGCTAGTAAACCCCTCGAGAGTGAGCACAAGACCCGACTTCAAAAAAATATTAAGAAGAAAAAATAATATTTTAGTCCATCTTGAAAATTTGATTTTATGAAGTCGGTGTCTATTTACTGTGGTATATATATATATATATATATATATATATATATATATATATATATATATATGTTTACTATGATATATATCCGGGACACTCAATACATAAAGGTCTGTGATTCAGTAATTAAGAGTTAGGTTAACGCTGACTTCATTAAGTCAAATATTTATAGTTCAAATAGTTAAAAAAAAACACTAAAAAGTAAAAAATATTAATTATTACTTTTCAGTTTTAGATTTTTTTTATAAAATTTTTATTATTATTATTTTTTAATTAGTTTGTTATAGGATGACCACTAGCACTACCCTAGATATTTCTAAAGCAATTTATCCATGTCAAATCTTCCCAGAGTGCACCGTATAGTAATTAATATTATATAAAACCGTCATCTATATATTGACGCCATATACATATATACAGAAAATCAGCAATGTAAATTCTCAAAAATTAAAATGATTCGTAAAATCTTCGTGTTCCAAAATTAATTCCAAATATTAAACTCGATATTTGCATCACCCTCTTGTTGTTCCTTCGCTTCCCCTCTACACGACCAAAGACTTACTGACATCAGACATTTTTGGTGCCAAGAATAAAGTTTAGTAATTGCTATTTTGGTCAATGATACTTCATATATCAAATTTTAGGGCAATATGTTAATGCATATCGCGGAAACAATAAAGAAAAAATTACATCGGGTCGATTTGAAAAGGTCGTGAACTGTGAATAACGCATAAAAAATTAACATATTTGGTAAACTGAAGTTCATAAAGGACTATTGTTATTAATATTGACACAAGAAGTACGCAATAATTCAGATCTTGCAGCGACATCCACATAATAGCCGTTTCGATTTAGTATGCATTTCCCTCAGTGCACATGGGCAGGCAAAGGATTTTCAATTATGTGGTTTAATAGTGTGCAGGTGCTTATTAATTAACATACTAGAATTAAGATGTTGTCCCAGTTTGATGATAATTTAGTCTGGAGTAAATTGTAACATGCTATAATGGCTATCTCCCACGAGAACAACTTTATATCTTGTCAATAATTCAAAAAGACGTCACTCATAAATGCATTAGATTTGTAAATACTGACGAAAGCCGTATGATATTTCAGTTAGGGTGGAAATGTTGGGTATGAGCAAGACAATCGCCCTTCTCCATACCGTAGGGAATGTTAGTGTATTTAAATACCTAGTAATTATTTAAATGATTTTTATGTCATATAAGGGCGCGTGTTAATTTATGAGATTTAAGACATTTGAAGTATAATAATCTACAATACTATCAACATGCACATGGTACGTAATGAGTTCTAGTCATAGACCGTGGGGTACCGAACAAAGTTAGTCAACAACTGCAACAAAAGGTTGGTTAATTTGTTATGCTAGGGTAATATTCACAATACCTATATCAGAGGCTCTGCCGTTCCTACTCTGTCATTAAAACTTAGGGGAGGGGGTTAAATTTTATCAAAAAGTGAATTTTAGTAAATTTGAAATATTATGAACAATTTCATTTTCAGTTTGAAAGGTGACCTTCCGATAAAACCGACTCTGCACAGAAAATAAGCGGTAGCTTTCATCTCGGCAGAGACCTGTCAAGTTGACTAAATAATAAACATCCAGTATCATACATACACAAATTATAGCTGATTTTTTTCTTTATTTAATGTTGATTTTAAATATACAAAGGCAGAGAAAAATTCGACAGCGTTTTGAGAGCAGAGGCTTGCGAATTTTCGCGAAAATTAATTCGACACGAGATGACTAACCAGTAAAGGTTAAGTGTTATGAATAATCTATAGCTTATTTTGTTTGTCATCAAATTATTCTAAAACCCAAAAGGCAGAGAAAAATCTGGCATCGTTTGGCAAGCAGAGACCATAAAGTTTTCAAAAAAATGCAGATTTTTCAATTTTATTTCTTACTTGTCAAATGCATTTATTCTAATTCTCCTCAAGAAAGCTGAAAAAATGTACCTAGCATTAAACGACAAAAGAACAAACTATGCCACTATTTACGTCAACCATTGCCTGTTTTGGAAAATGAAAGGTAATTAAAAATTATTATGTCTATTCACTTTATTTACATTCTTGAGCCGCTAGGAGTTGTTATTTTTATGGCACGAACTTTTCGGAGAATTATTAGATGCCGATTTTTATAGGAGGGTTTTTGTTAGAAGCGGCATGTTCAATCCTGTTTACGAAGATTAAATTTTAGGAGTGGGGCAACGCTTTCCTGTGGGCCTGATGCTTGTAATAACTTTTAGACTATTAATATCCATCGTGATTGTGTGATAGCTCAGAAAAAATTAGGTTTCGACGTAGTGTAATTTTTCTTTCCTGTAATAGCATTCACAGTTTTCAAATATTTCATTATAAAGTATTTTTGGTCATATGTGTTACCTATCACATCCCATAAAATCTTTTAACATGGATCAGAAGCTGGTTTTATATCAAGAAACGGGTAAATGCCTATCTAAGTTACCAATTTGAGTAATAATGTTTATTTAGTTAGCAAACCTAACAATTGATTATTCGCATATCGTTTTTTCAAACATTATACTAGTAGATTTTCAATGCAAAATGAAAAAGTGATTATTTACGAAATTTTCTATTTTTTAGAAAAACCGCCTACAAATACTAGATCTTTGGTATACCTTTAGAAGACGTTTTTATGTTTAAGTTCCAGTTATTAACCTATTTGTTAATTATTAGAGGCAAAAAGTAGCTGTTTGGGCCGCCAACAGGTGATCCGGAAAAGCTGTAAAATGTTAAGAGACCTACTACCACATTATTATTTTAAATTTTCTAAAGTGCTGGACAAATTAAACGGAGCAAGGGAATTTTTGGCAAAATACAAAGTCAAAAAGAGATATAGAGTTTTGCGAAAATTTACTAAACCATTTTTTCCTTTTTTCTAAATTGTAAAGAACTACATATACTACTTCTAAATTTTAGTTGGTAATTTTCAAGCTATGATTTTTTTGAAAAAAATTGTTTTTTATTCTAGATATTACTCTGTAACGTTATTAGCCATTTTATAGAAAGCTTACTTGATATAGGCTCGTAAGTCTTATTTTTTAAATAATTTAAAAGTCTGCTCTATACAGAAAATATGAAGGAGGTGCAAAAATTATAAGATTTATTAAGGACATAATAAAAGCTTATTAATGTATATTTCAACAACCTGTAAAATAAAAATTAATTCAAATTTGAAAATTTTAATTCAAGTTTTTGGAAGTACTAAATACTTTCTCCAAACGAGTTTTTAATTTATTTCCTATGTCGCGTCGTTATTATTGGGCACTCAAAATACAGATTTTGCTTTTAGGTCAATATTTAAGACCCTTTAAATAGGATCTTTTTAGATGATTATACTTTTTTTTGCTCATTATAGTGCTAAAAAAAGGTAAAAAAATAAAAATTAATAAGAAAAGCCTTTGTAAAAAACATAGGCTTTGCTTTTCAAGCTTTTTTTAGCAATAAAACGAGTTTGTGTAAATTTCCATGCATTTTTGTTTTTCTCCCGGTATATTTTTACTTACATATTTTAGGATCAAGGCTCCACTGAAACTTCAGAAAAAGAAATCGAGGATACCATCGAAAATTCCAATATTGATGTTGTAGAAGAATCTAATCAGTCCTTACGCAAAAAAAGTGTCGAAAAGTCAAGAAAATGTGTCATTCACATTGACCCATCTACTTCAAGTGAGGCAAAATGTATAAAACATTTTACAGATAACATTTTAGAAAAGTGTAAGCTTTTTTCTGCTGTTCGATTACATTTAAACTTAAAATATGTAAACATTCAAATACCACAGCATATCGATGATTCAGCTGAATATCATCCGTCCTGCTATCAAACGTTTTCTGCTATAAAAAAGAAATTGAAAATTATTATTCAATAATTCAAAAACAGAATGTAGAAGGTGATACTTTAAATAAACAAGCAGAATTACCTCTTCAGGTACAGGCGAAAATGATTGAAAGTAGGACACAAACGCGTACATTGATAAAAAATCAAAGTACTGCTGGTATATATAAAAAAGTATGTATTTTTTGCCAAAAATCTACAATTTATTATAAGAAACAAAAACCAACGTTAATTAATGTATGTACTAAAAATTTCGAACTAAATCTAAGGCGGTATGCAAATATATTAATGAATACATTGAAGTTGAAATATTATCTAACCATAATATACTTTATTTTAGAGATACTAGAGACTTTTATAAACAGGTATTTTGCGAAGAAATTGATAATTTTTCAGTTTCTGACCACAATTTCATGTTTCTAAAAAGAAAGATATTATGTAGATACCCGCAAATTATATCTAAAAAAATGAAGAATTCTCAAGTCGTTTATGATAAAGAAATGAATCCTAGCGAAGCCGTAATAACGAAACTAGTCCAAAGGCATGCCATTGAAACTCGAATGCTAAAGGTAGCGTTTGAGCTTCGGAAACAGATTTTAGAAATAAAAAAGTCACCGTTGCCTGAAAATATTCAAGTAGAATCAAGGGTGAATGTGCGTTACCCGATCGTTTGTTATCGTTTCTTAGCGATTTGATAGTAGGGCCCAGAAAAAAGTCAACGAAAGATGTAAAGTTGGAATATGTTGCTCAAGATATCATATATTTAACGTCTAATAGTCAAATCAAAACTTCCAAGCATCTGCAACTTGCCCTCACACTTAAAAGTTTAACTGGCAGTAAAAAAGTTATTAATCTTATAAACAGGCTTGGCCATTGTGTATCATATACAACAACAGAAGAAATAGAAACCGAACTAACATATTCTTCAAAATCTTCCAACAATATTTTACCTGATAAAGTAACAAAATTTGAAAGTAGGTCTTCTGGTGTAGCTTTCGACAACTATGACAGGTATGTCGGGACTTTAAGCGGGAAGGGTACTTTACAAGATAGAAACAGTTGGGATTTACTATCAGGAAGAAGTAAATGAACAACATCATTACGGGCAGCAGAAATTAAAAAAAGAAGAAGATATGAACAGTCACAGTCACTAATGGAACCATACCGAAAAAAGCCCAAAATTAAATGTCAAATTATTGCGATCGACGATCCTAGAAGAAAAGATGTCCCTTCAAATTTTGATTTAGTCCGTAAATTGGAAAAATGGTTTGTCATTACTCACGCTGTATTGGAAACCTATTTACCTACGTGGGTAGGGTGAAACTCGTAACTATAAGTGCCATCAAAGCAAAAAATTTTTTATATCCCACAAATTAATGAATCACCTACAGCCACGTCAGTAGTTGCAGAAACATTAAATATGTGCTTAAAAATAAAAGAGGAGACCAATCAGAAATATATAGTAGTGACATGATCTCGCGATTGCAAAGATAGCTTACCAAATTCAAAATGTAGAATCACCTCGATACGACAACTTGGTGATTTCCATATTCAAATGGCCTATTTTAAAGCAGTGGGAAAATATATAGCCGATCTGGTTGCACTCAAATATTAGTGGAAGCTGGAATTTTAGCAGTTGGTTCATTAAAAGCTTTTCTGACAGCAACCCACTTCAATCGGTGCAAGCGTATTCACCGTCTTTTTGCAACAGCTCTGCAAACATTACACTTTTTGCGATTTTTAAAGGAGAAAGATTTGGATTAAAATAAAATAAATGCTGAAGTTGCTTATACCTACGAATTTTTGAAGGAAAGCTTTTCGTTTACGAATTACGCTGATAATATTTTAGACGAATACCATCTTATTGCCAAAAAACCCTTAAAGGCGAACACGGAAATCCAGCATAATATTGGTTCATGTACAGGGTGGCCATTTTATGGTGATACAGTACCTTATCTAGAAAACGGTAATAGTTACGACAAAAAGTTAAATACAAAGGTTGTTTGGATTCAATTAAATTTTTATTTTATTTCACTTTTACTTATACAGGGTGTTTCGTTTTGACGTGACACATGTCAACTTTCTTAATTTAAATGGGATACCCTATATATTATTACATATTTCGATTCTACTGTTAATTTGCGAAAGTTTTTATTATAACATCTATATTTGAATTCTTTATCGTTTTTGAGTAAATTGAGTTTTTAGAATTAAAAAAAAAAAATGTTTTGAAAAAAAAATTTTTACCTATAAAACTTTAATGGAACTGACTAATATCCCAAACATACGTTACTAAGGGTTCAATTCAACGAGTTTCCATGCTGGTCTTACCAATTAATATACAGGGTGTTAAAAATAGAGAGCAAAACAAACAGAACTTTAAATGTAAAAATCTCCTGTTTTTCAAATGGAACACCCTGTTTATTTTTATTTCATCTGATTCAGCGTTCAATTACCTATCATTACTCATATATATATGCCCTATACCTAAAATGAACAGTTTCGATTTTATTAGCCGTTTTCTGATTTATCCCGGAATTTTGCCAGTAAATGAGATCAGAAACTAAAAAAATCAAGATAGGCTTAGGAAATAACCTAATGCAATTGTTGACTTAAGTTGACATTTGCTCTGTTTGTCGATTTTGTCAAATTTTTGTTGCGAAATTTGTTAAAAAATGGCTTTCGGATATTACGGTTATATTATTGGGTAATATGCATCTACACGAACCTAACAAAAAAATATGGATGAAGGTTAGATTTTTTACCAATAATACTCAAAAGTATATATACTTAACAAGCATATTTAAAAATTTAGGGGCAAATTTAAGCATGGCACTTCCAGGCTTCCATTCATTCACCGGCTGTGACTACACCGGTTCCTTTTTTGGAAAGGGCAAAATAAAGCCCTTTCAGATCCTAGAAAAATCACTTGCTGTCCAAAAAATTTTCCACAAATTGGGATTTTAGGAAAATATATCAGACTGCATAAAAAATGGAATTGAGGGTTTTGTTTGCAAAATGTAAGGAAGACCTAAGTTAGTTTCTGTTAACGCTGCGCGACTGGATATTTTCCTAGAAGCGTATCAGAGCAGCAGTGTGAAAAGCCCACTAATAATTAAAAAAACATTTAATGTTCAACTATTGCCCCCATGTCAGCAAGAGCTTATCGAAAAAATCAAAAGATGTAATCAAATTTGTGCTATGTGATCTCACGCAACTGAAATGCGACCAGTTTTTTACAATCCTGAAAATAATGGCTGGAGTTTAGAAAATAACAGATATTAACCTAAATGGTTTGAAGGGGACCAAGCCCCTAAAGAATTAAACAATATAATTTTAAACCTTGAAGATGAGTCAGATGCCGACTCCTCGGAGGAGTGCGTGCAATCGGACAATGATGAATAAAAAATAGAGTGCCATACTTTATATCTGGGTATTTGTGATTCTTTTGGTTCCTATATTTTTTATGTGCTAAGTATTTGGTGATTTAAGAAATGCAACCTAAGTTGTGTCTTTCTTTTTATTCCTAAGTAGTTTAAATTTTGTTTACGAAGAATACTTAGTTTTTGTTCCTTATTATGTTTTTGGTTTGCGTGTGTTTTTTATTTTTGTGGTCTAGTAGTTTATAAGTTGCAACATCTAAAAGTTGTAAAAAAACAATAACTTATCATCATTTGTAATTTTTTTATGTATGTTAGAGATCTAATACATTTTTTGTTATTTGTTTTTTTGTTTTCCATACTAAAATTTTGTTAATTATAATATATAAGTTATATATTAATGTGTTAAATATATTTAGGGAGGTAACAGTTTTTGTTTTTTTTTATTTTTTAGGTCCTTTATTAAGGCATTTACTAAAAATGTTTTTTTATTTTTTAATAATATTATATCCAACATTACATTATATTATATGCATTTGTTAAAATGAAAGCTGATTTACAAGTTAAAATGGTATGTTTGCCTTATTGACAACAGTTTTTATTCATTTATCAATACTACATAATTATTAAATTAAAGGGAATTTAATTTTAATTATCTTTAGTGCTATTTTTAAAATCACATTTTACTAACCTGTGAAAATAATTATTAAAATCATTTCCTAGGTAGTCCTACTAAAGTAACTACCACCCTAAATTGAATTCAAGTTGGAGTAAAAAACCATGGCGATTTTGAATTTTTTCGAATAACTGATAGTGAGTTTGATAGCCTCTGCTTGCCAAACGATGCCAGATTTTTCTCTGCCTTTTAGGTTTTAGAATAGGCATTTGAAGACAAACAAAATAAGCTATAGTTTGTTCATAACACTTAAACTTTCCTGGTTAGTCATCTCGTGTCGAATTAATTTTCGCGAAAATTCGCGAACCTCTGCTCTCAAAACGCTGCCGAATTTTTCTTTGCCTTTGTATATTTAAAATCAACATTAAATAAAGAAAAAAATTAAAGCTATAACTTGTGTATGATCCTGGATGTTTACTATTTAGTCAACTTGTGTCAAATTGACAGGTCTCTGCCGAGACGAAAGCTACCGCTTACTTCCTCTGCTGAGTCGGTTTTATCACCTAAGGAAGGTCACCTTTCAAACTAAAATGATATTATTCATAATATTTCACGTTTACAAAAATTCACTTTTTGATAAAGTTTAACCCCCTCCCCTAAGTTTAAATGACCAAGTAGGAACGGCAGAGCCTCTGATATAAGTATTGTGGATATTACCCTAGCATAAAAAATTAGCAACCTTTTGTTGCAGTTGTTTACTAACTTTGTTCGGTATCCCCCGGTCTATCAGTATTATATAAGTTATTTAAAAGATCAACATAACTAAGATAACGAAAACCTTTAATCTACCATACTATTAACATGCACCTGGTACGTAATGAGTTCTAGTCAGTATTATATAAGTTATTTAGAAAATCAACATAATTAAGATAACGAAAACCTGTGTTTACATTTATTTGCGGCTCCGTTTTACATCAATAAGATATGAACTAAGGAATAAGTGAATAGAGTTTCTAAAAATAATATCTATTACTTTTCGAGACCTCTGGGTAATCCTAGTTGGCTCAGCAATAAGCTGTGTTAAATTGTACTTATTTAAAAGATATGTAAAGTACCTGCCCGCACCCTTACCGTTATCCAAAAAATCTACTCTCATATTTATTCCGGAAATTATGTTGTCATACTGTGGAAGATTTCTAATAAAATTACTTCAAGCTCAGTAAGCTAAGGTCTAAAGTCTGGCATACGAACCAAAATAATATAGAGGTAGGTACGAAAACACAATTTCTAGCGATTTTTAAAATTTTTTGTTCTTTCGAAAAATTGATTTTTTTTTAAAATGTGCTCAACAAAGCCCACTTGTGGTAATAGAGGGTATATCTATCAGATTATGAACAAGGTTGGCACCCAAAAGCTAAGAGGTGGACGTTAAATAGTGAATTGTTGGGTTTGGTTTTTTTATCAATCTTGAATTCTATGTTGCTTCTAATGCCAGTTTTAGTAATAATGGGCATTTTTACCGAAACAGCTTTTTGAAATTTGCGCTAGTTCTTTCAGATATTGCCTTTAATTTAAAACAGATTTTTTAATAAAAAATGAAAAATCGCCTTTATCATTGATACAATTCTCTTTTTCCCAATAAAATACAGTTTCACATGTTGTTTTTGATTATACAGACTTACTTAAACTGTTTACCCATCATTTCGAAGTGACTGAAAATATGTCCCAATAATACAGTGGGTAACAAAGCTCTGGAAATCTACTTACGTTACGGAGCAGAAATTCAACATTGTTAAAGTTTAGAATCAGTAGAGTTTTTAGTGCACCCTGTATATAATATTCATGGTGGAATACTTAATGGTGGCAACCCTGTTCGTAATCTGATAGACCATACTGAATCTAATTGCCATAAGTGGGCTTTGTTCAGGAGACCATTTTTAAAAAAATCATTTTTTTCTAAAAAAACCCTGTATGTCGGAAAGGAAGAAAAAATTTCAAAACCGCTGGAAATTATTTTTTTGTAACTAGCACTACATTTTTTTGGTTGCACAAAGAGAAAAAGAAATCTTCCACAGTAAGACGATTGCGATGGAGTCCTGAGTCTGCCCTTATCGGGCTGCATACTCTAGGGATTGGTCAAAGGCCGAAAACCATAACTCAAAATCGTTATCCGTATTGAAAATATTTCATTTTGAATTTCCAGCAAAAATTTTCTTTGGCTCACTTCGAAGTTTCAGCAGTGTATATTATTTCTAACTTAACTAATTTTTACTGTAAATATTCTGTCAAAAACTTTTAAATTTATAGAAAAAAGCAAAAAATTTTAATCTTGAAAATGTACTCTTTATTAGTAAAAATGTATTTATTTTATATATTATTTATCGGGCTCACTATGTAAATGACGTGTTTTGCATTTGGGACAGTACAGCAAAAAAATTAAATTTATTTTAAGAGTTCATAAATTCATTAAATACAATATTCAATTTACAATGGCACTAGAAAGTAACAACCAAATTTTTTTAGACAAACATCATGAAAAATAAGCTAAGATTTAACATTTATCGAAAACCAGCAACCACAGACACTGTTATCCACAACCACTTACAACAACGTTAAAAAATTTAAATGGACCTGTTCATAATCTGGTGCATTGTCTTTTGACATTTCCATTAAGCAAAGAGACTATCAAAATTAATAAAATTCAATAAAACAAGTAGGAAAAATAATGACTATAGACAGCCCGTAATAGATAATATTGTCAAAAACAAGCACGAAAAATTAATTTAAAAACCATTTTAACGTTACGTTAAATACAGAAACAAAACATTCTAATTTCTCAAATATATTCCAAAATATGGCAATATAAATTCCAAAAAACTAAATAACTAGGGTGCAATTATATTATTGTGAATAAGAATAATCTAAGAAATATTTTTAGTAAATAACAAAATAGGTTGTTAAGACTGTAAAGCTGTCCACACTAAAAACAGCTTGAAATTTAAAAATCAATAATTAATAATCCTTTAACAACATATGATCACCTCAACTTTTTTAATATGTCCATTATAGACAAGGTAATAAAAATGACCTCTAAGCAACTACTTGTTATCGTAAGGGAACTGTCTAGAGTAGATTTACATATAAAGGCACAGGAGACTTAGTTTACATTCGTAATTCTCTTGAAAAGGCCTAAAAAGCTGGCACATAAAGATATTCTTTACGTTTGATTTATTTTGGTAAAATATGCGGTACAAACAACTAACCGCAGATTCAGTCGAGTATATTTACAATTACAATAACATTTGATATTGTAGGAAATATAGGCGACTAAAGCCTTTTTGCCCATCACCAAATAGGGATGAATATTCCATAAAGATTTGATCACCGTTTTTTTAAGCGCCTGCGAGGTAACCACCTCCTGCAAGTATAATAAAAAAACATATCTCTTGTACGGGGACTCAAGGAAAGGTTGGTTCGTCTTACTAGAGCATGTACCAAAATAACCTTTACGCGGTCGCTAAAAGCATTCGATAATTTGCACGACAGTAGAGGGGTTGAATCGTTTCTACTCGATTCAAATTTCTTCATCCCACAAACTAAGGTCTCATTTGACGAATTTATATTACACCCTCTCAAGTCTGCAATATGCTGCATGGTTCTGACCAAAAAGGTGTGTCTTATAGATATTTTGAATCAAGTTAATAGCGTCTTAAAAGATTTTAAGACTATCTATGCACTGAACGAAATATAATTGTTCATCAAGGTAACCTCTAAATCGTTAATGCATTCAGTAATATTAAAAAAACGGCATTTTTTGTTATTGGTGAAAATGTATTTGCTACACATTAAAATAAGGAATTTTAACGAACTATAAACCGAAAGGAAATATGCAGTAGTTTCATATAAATATGTTAAACCTAAAATTAAAAAAAAAAATTGTTTTGATTTAATTGCATTTTTTTTATAATTAGACTAGATAACTTACCATTAACATTTTACTATCTTTTACGTGGTCATTAATTTATAAAACTAGAAATAAATGGGGTTAATTCGGAAAATTAGAAAAATATTTTTCTGTCAACTAAGCTTATAAATCGTCGTTTCCGCCACCAGAATCCGTTAGCGGTTGGCTCGCTAATAATAAATGTCGTAATTAAAACCGGGGGGTTTACTGCTAGTTTATCAGTTTGTCATGAATACACCTTTAGAAAAGATCGTATATAAGTCTTCCAAAAGTAGTTAGAGTATAGAGTTCTACTTGTATTCGGAAAAACTTTATTTTTACGCATTACATGAGATTTTCAATTACAAGTAATTACGTTCCAAACACTGAACTAAACCGCTCAGCTTTATCTTTAACTTAGTACCTCGTATACGCGTCAGTATTACGTGAGATAACACCAGTAAGATATTACTCACAGTAAATGATAGATATGTCACACTGTTAGAAAGCTGCCTATACATTTAACGTCAGACTTGGGAAGGAATTAAAAATCTCCTTTAATTCGCTTATAAGAAATGATTTTCGGCTAATTTTTTGACATGCAGTTCTCAATGTCATGATCAAAAATTATTATGGGCACAATCTAAGCCTATAACTGGTTTTTAAAAAATAGCACACCAAATTATCTTTTACAACAGATTATTACATGCAGATAATTTAACAGGTTGACTGTCAAGCGGACATATGTGACCGCTGATATTCTTAGATCATTCGATCCTGTCAGGAAATATTTATCGTAAATTGGTCTACGTATACTGTTCGCTACGGCCTCTGACAAAGTGAAGTTAGGCCAGTTTTTGTATACATTTACAACGCTCCTTTGTTATTGGCGGGCATGTCTACACATTTAAATGCTGTAAACCGACCGCTACAGTCTGATAAATATAAGATATACCTGGCGTGTGAAAGTAGCGTCCCTCAATTTAAATTCAAGATGGTGTTTAGCGGGTTAGGGACATAAATGAAACCTCAGTTTTTTAAAAATTGGCAGACGTTTCGACGATTTATTTGTCGTCTTCTTCAAGGCTGAAAGAGATCATTTTTTTTATTACAGTATGGCTGCTCATAGGATACAAACAAAAATTTAATAAAGTATAACATGGCTAACAAACAACACTAACTGAATATTTTTAAATTAATCTAAAAAACAATGTTTGTTTTAGTCTTAGGAAATATAATTACTCGATACTAAAAAGTTATTATTTTTTATTTTTAAATACATTTTTTCTTAAATATAAACCATATACATATGGAAAACAAATAAATACGAACAAAAAGGTAACCACAAAAACATAAAAAGACAAATTAAACAACAACAATAAAAGCAAACCCAGGGTTCATAAGTATTGTTATTTGTGACATTTCACTTGCCTAATTCCTTAGAATTAGAGGCTCACGTAAAAAATACAACTAATATAATTATACTTCTCCATAGAACACAAATGGTGATTACCACTACAATACATTAAAACACAAGGTGGCAAACAAGTAAAAGAACAAAGGACATTTAGCAGGTCTCGGAGCTCTAAAACATTCAAAAAGGATTATTCAGAAAAACAAAAAACGCAAATAAACAACTCCGGAACCCACTGCAGCAAAACGACGACTAATGGTTTGGTTTATAAATTAATATTTCTTATCAATCGGTACAAATAAAAAAGGGATAATTATTAGGGCAAAGGTTTGTTTACTAGGGCATGTCAAGAAATACTTTCTCTATAGCGATTCAAAATATGGTTATATTGCACTCTTAAACCTTGAGTATCAGTTCTGTGATTCACCGAATTATTTAATTGTATGTGTTATCATTTCACTGATATTTCTTTTAATATAATGTTTTTCTCTGTCTAGTAGGGTGGTACCTTGAAAATTAAAATTGTGGCCTGTGGAAAAGTGATGTTCCGATAATGCAGTTTTTTCTTTTTTATTGATGTTTATCACCCTACAGTCGTACTTGTGCTGTTATAACCTAGTCTTTAAATATTGCCTCGTAATGCCTATGTAACATTTATCACAATTATGACATGGGTTTTTATAAACCAAATTTGAGCTCAATTCAAGTGGTATTGGGTCCTTTACTTTTGAAAACAGCACATTTGTTGTTCTTAAATTATAAAATGCTAATTTACAATTTTGATCCTTTTCACGAATATTATGTCGAATCCGTCCCGACAATGAATTAATGTATGAAAATTTGAAGTATTTTAGTGTCCTTTGTCGCTCTTTACTTGGCTAGTGATTTTATAGTTGTTAATTACTCTGTTTACTAACGTTGTAGGGTAGTTATTACTTTTTAATATGCTCTTAATTTTCTCAATGTTAGAACTATGATACTGTGGGCTGCTTAGTTTAAAAGATCTATATAACAAATTTTTTATGGTAGCTTTTTTATGGGACATGGCATGTGATGAGAGGTAGTTGACCACTCTACCCGAGGAGGTTGGTTTTGTATACCAGTTTGTTAGTAACGTTCCATCGAGGTTGCGTTGAACAATAACGTCAAGGAATGGTATACATTTGTCACTTTCCATTTCAATTGTAAATTTTAATTTATGGTGAAAGCTATTAAAATACTGTAACAGGTAATTTACTTTATTAGATGGGCAAGAGAGGATTGTATCATCGACATATAATTTTATTAAGGGTAAGTAAAAAGGTAATTTATTTGATATCTCCATAAACAACTCATTCATAACCAAACTGGCTAATACCGGGCTGGCAGGAGTACCCATCGCTGATCCGTCCAATTGTAGGTAAAATTGGTTATCAAATGAAAAATAACTAAAGCTAACTTAAAACTCAGTTTTAAGTTAGCTTTTGACAAAGACACAGTGTGTCGAAACAGCTGTCAAGCAGAAATAAATAAGTGGAAATTAATAAACTAAACGTGTTTATTTTGTATACTATTGTTATACTTTATTAAATTTTTATTTGTATCCTATGAGCGGCCGTACTGTAATAAAAAAATGATCTCTTTCAGCCTTGAAGAAGACGACAAATAAATCGTCGAAACGTCGGCCAATTTTTAAAAAACTGAGGTTTGATTTATGCCCCTAACCCGCTAAACACCATCTTGAATAAGATATACCCAGAGAAATAAACATGTTATGTGAAACTAATTTATTTAGGAAAAATGTTACATGTTTTATGAGATTTTTACTGACGACTTTTAAGCTATTTACCACGTGCTGTTAATACTGAGTTATTGCATAACATGACTGCAACACCTATATTTTGCCAATAAAATAAATCCTCAAAGGTTTTTCTTCTTGTGTTGGATCAAGATTACGCTTCGACATGTTTTTGAGGAATGCCTCGTAGAATTCTCGAGTAAAAAAGGCGCAGTGTGCAGTATTAACTTTATTGCAATTTATGTTAATATTAAGGTGTATTTTATATCTTTATTATAGAAATGAGTCTATATCTAATATATGCAGCTACTACTAAACGACAATGTGTTCACAGAACACTTGAAATGTGCCACATTTCAGCTTACTTTCCGAAGAAAGATGCTACTTAAGCCGGATAGATTGTCTATATAACTAAAAAATCTTAAATAACATATTAATGAAAATTTTTAAATATGTATGACGATAGAAAGCTCTGGTAAATGAAAGCAAAGAGAGAGCCAGATAGAGCCGAAAGTGAAAGCATCGCAGAGTGGAGAATATAAAATTACTCATTTAAAATATTATCGAGTTTTTTTGACAAAGTCAAATTCATTATTAATATAGGAAAAAAATCGGTAAATTTCCTATCCTATACCCAAACTTCTCTCATATATATTTTTTTCATTTGTTAGTAATAGTGAAGTGTGACCCAATTTAGTTCAGTACATAGTCACCGTATACTGGGTGTAAACGAGATCACTTTCGGTCTGCCATTTCTTTGTTTATTAGCTGATTATTTTGAAACTGGCCCGAGGTGTTAAACTACCAAAATTCCATTTTATGACGATTACTTCAGATTTTTGTGACTTCCGGTTTGACCGGAAATGACCCTAACTTTCAATTTTTAAATGAGACACTCTATATATTTTTCAATATTTGGAATTTATGGATCATTTTACGTCCGATAGTACTAGTTTTGTTGCGATTTTGGTAACGAAAAAGAATTTATCACGATATTTAATTTTTAGTCTAGAGGGCAATGACTAACTCAGAATCATTCTAGTGAATGTGTACATTGTTAGAAAAATACATTTTTATATTTTTCACTACTTTCTCGCTTTTCAGAAATGTTTTAAGTCGGAAAAATCAATTTTTGGTTAATAACTTAGTTATGTCAAATACAACTACCCCATTTTTCTAAGCACGGTTAATTGGAGTTGTTCAGAACGCATAGAATGGCATTACACAATCATACATGTTGTTTGAGTTTTTTTGTAATTTATTTATTTTTGTCTCCAAACACAAGAAATGACATGATACAAGATAATGGTCTATGCAAAACAAAAAACTACCAAGCAGGCCATGGAAAAAGGAACATTTTTTTTATTTTGACAGTTTATTATTTGACATTCGAATTTTATTGTGCTTGTTTTATACCTAGTAATTTTTCTTTTGTGACTTTTAAATAAAAATGTTATTCAGTAGCAAGTGAGCAAGTCGATATTTTAATAATATACGGTCAGTTCGGCAAAAGTGCCTATGAAGCTGAACGTGTGTATCGAATGGAATATCCTGATCGACATCGCCATCCGTCAAGGCAGTACATTAATTATTTAGTTAGAAAAATGAGAGAAGTACCTGATGAACAAAGAAATAGATTTATTATTGACGAGGAGACAGAAATAAATGTATTAGGTTTTGTGGAACAAAATTCAACAGCTTCAACCAGAGAAATTGCTCAAGAACTAAATATTAGTCACCAATCAGTTTGGAAAATATTAAAAAAGTATAAGTATTGCTCCCTCAAGTATCAACTATACCAGTATTTGTACGAGGGTGATTTCGAAAGACGGTTTCAATACGCTAATTGGTTTTTGGAAAATAATGGCCCAAATAATTTTTCATTAACGATATTATACACAGATGAGTCAAGATTTACAAACAATGGTATGTTCAATCGACAAAATACAAGATATTGGTCTATGCAGCAAAATGAGCATAGATTAAATGTTGGAAATTTTCAAGAAAGATTCGGAGTAAATGTTTGCGCTGGGATATTGGGAACCAGAATAATTGTGCCAATTTTCTTTCAAGGACCTTTAACAGGAGAGATCTCTCTCCTACAGTTTTAGCAAAACGAAATTGAGGGGTTTTTAGAAGACATTCCGATGGCTTTAAATCGGGACATTTACTTCCAACAAGATGGAGCAAAGATTTGGACAGCGATATATAGCCACAAATGGAGCGATCCAGTGGCCATCAAGATGGCCAGACCTCATTCCTCAGACTTTTTTTATGGGTGTACATAAAAAATCGTGTATACCAGACACCAACAGCAACACTTGAAGTATTAGAAACATAGAATACGAGAAGCATTTCAAAGCATTACTCCGCAAATGCTACAAAATGTTGTAGAAGAAAATGTGTTCCGTATTAGGCAATGTAGAGCTTCTCAGGGAGGACATTTTGAAAATCTTATTGGTGGTTAGTTAAAAATATTTTATGGTTAAAAACTAGTTTTAGGGTAGTTTAGGACATAAATAAACATTAACAAAATTTCTTTTTTATCTATTTTGTAATCGCATACTTACTTAGGTGGGTGTATGTTAAGCAATATCCTTTATGGTTATTGGAGACGAAAATAAATAAATTACAAAAAAACTCAAACAACACGTATGATTGTGTTATGTCATTCTATGCGTTTTGAAAAACTCCATTTAACCGTGATTAGAAAATGGGGTAGTTGTATTTGACATAACTAAGTTATTAACCAAAAATTGATTTTTCCGACTTAAAACATTTCTGAAAAACAAGAAAGTAGTGAAAAAAATAAAAATGTATTTTTCTAACAATGTACACATTCACTAGAATGATTCTGAGTTGGTCATGGCCCTCTAGACTAAAAATTAAATATCGTGAAAATTCTTTTTCGTTACCAAAATCGCAACAAAACTAGTACTATCGGACGTAAAATGATCCATAAATTCAAAATATTGAAAAATATATAGAGTGTCTCATTTAAAAATCGAAAGTTAGGGTCATTTCCGGTCAAACCGGAAGTCACAAAAATCTGAAGTAATCGTCATAAAATGGCATTTTGGTAGTTTAACACCTCGGGCCAGTTTCAAAATAATCAGCTAATAAATAAAGAAATGGCAGACCGAAAGTGATTACACCCGGTATATGTGTTACATATACTGTCTTTTCATTTCGATTGGGCGACATATTCTTCCATCATATTGGATTCCTACCAATATTTTACCATTTTCTTTCAATTATTGCAATCTATGCCATATTTGCCTTTTGAGCATAATTTAAAATAAATTTAATAAGTAGTTTTTACGCATATTCTCTTGATTGCAGCATATAGATCGATTAACAACTATTATTTGAAATTCTAGTGGGTTGACGGACCACTTAGTCTAAATTGAAAGCATTGAGATACTGCTTGACTGAGTCACCTATGTCAAATTATATCTTATTGTGCATAAAAAGAAAAAAATCGGTAAATTTCCATTTGTTAGGAATAGTGAAGTGTGACACAATTTAGTTCAGTACATAGTCACAGTATATATGTATTACACGTACTGTCTTTCTATTTTTGTTTGTTCATATTGGCTTCCTACCAATATTTTACCATTTTCTTTCTACCTATGCCACACTTGACTTTTGGGCTTAATAAAATAAATTTAATAAGTAGTTTTTACATTGAGACATACCGTCATTTTCCTAAGTCATATTAAATTCGTACCAGTTTATGCCATTTTCACATCTAATTTTTCTACAAAATTAATTGAACAAGATTTTTTTATACTGATTTTTTAAAAATTTTATTTGGCCACCTTAAATTGAAACCCATATTACTACTCTTTACCTACTCCGCTGGTCCGCAGATACTTCCCAGGTATTAAGTTTCTAACTGGTTTTCATTATCGATCCTCTTGTTGTTATGTTAAAGTGGTGTATTATTCAGGGTTAGGATCCATTAAAAAAACCAAAGCCTTTTCTTAAAATGTCTACGTTTCGCAACTTTATAGTTGCATCCTCAGGACACAGATTTAATATCCTACATGAAACCCTAATTATCAGTCTTTACCTACCCCGTTGATCTGTAGATATTTCCTAACCCCAAATATTACACCACACAAACAACAAGGAGATGGTTAGCGAAAACCATTTAGAATTTAAATATGTGGGAAGTATCTGGAACGGAGTAGGTAAAAACTGATAACATGGGTTTCATGCAGGATACATATGTGTCCTGAGAATGCAACAATAAAGTTGCGAAACGTCGACAATTTAAAAAAAAAGACTTGTTTTTATTACTGGATCCCAACACCACATAATACACCACTCTAACATAAAAACAAGAGGATCGTTTACGAAAACTATTTGGAAATTTAATATCTGGAAAATATCTGCGGATCAACGCAGTAGGTAAAAACTGATAATACGGGTTTCGTGCAGAACACAGAGTCTATATGTGTCCCGAGGATGCGACAATAAAGTTGCGAAACGTCGACAATTTAAAAAAGTCTTTTTTTTCTTTACTGGACCCTAACCCTAAATAATACACCACTCTAACAAAACTACAAGAGGATCGTTAACGAAAACCATGGGAACATAATATCTGGGAAATATCTGCGGACCAATGGAGTAAGTAAAGATTGATAATATGGGGTTCATCCAGGATATAGAAACTATATGTGTCCTGAGGATGCAACTATAAAGTTGCCTAAAAATAGACATTTGTTTTTTTACTGGACCCTAACCCCAAATAATACACCACTGTAACATAACAACAAGAGGTTTGTTAACAAATATTTAGAAACTTAATATCTAGGAAATATCTGCGGACCTACGGAGTAGGTAAAGACTGATAATATGGGTTTCCTGCAGGCTATAGGATCTATATATGTGTCCTGAAGATCCACAAATTAAGTTCCGAAACGTCGATAATTTAAAAAAAGACTTGTTTTTTTTTCTAGATCTTAGCCCCAAATAATACATCACTCTAACAACAAATTTTTAACACTGTTTAGCCATATTGGAATTTTACCAAAATATTACCAGGTCATCCTGATATGACCCTTAATTTTTGGCCAATTTGCAATTATAAATTAGGTATCTGATTTTTTATTTTGTGCCGCCATCTTGGATTCGTACCAAAATTTTACCAGTTAATTCCAACATAATAATTGATGTTTATGCAAAATTTGGATTGGATTCGTACCAAAATTTTAACTCAATCGGGTAAGTAGTCTTCAAGCTATGCAGCGAACTGACAGACAGACAGAAAGACCGACAAACGGACCGACCGAGTTGATAAAACAATATTTTATGGCATTTAGCGACGTTAAAACGTGAAGATGTGTAAAAGTGAGAGGGTGAACTTTTTCACGCTTAAAAACAATTTATTTGGCCGCCATTTTGTTCGACCATCTTGAATTAGTACCACGATTTTACTAGTTGATCCCTGTACCACAATTAGTTATTGCACACAATTTGAAATCAAACCATTAAGCAGTTTTTTCAGGCTGAATTTTTATATATTTTATTAAGCCGCCATTTTGTTCCGCCATCTTGGATTCGTACCAAAATGTAACCAGTTGATTCCAATTTAATACTTGATGTGTTTGCAAAATTTGAAATAAATTGGATAAATAGTTCTGTAATAATATTTTTTTTAATATTTCACTAAGCCGCCATTTATGTCGTCATATTTGATTTTTATCAAAAGCCTACCAGGCCATCCCCATATGACCCTTAATTTTTGACCAAAATTTGAAGTCAAACGAGAAAGTAGTCTTAAAGCTATGCCACGAACTGATAGACAGACAGACAGAAAAACCGACAGACGGACCGACGGAGTTCATAAAACATATATTTTTGGCATCTAGCGAAGCTTAAACGCAAAGATGTGTAAAAATAAGAGGGTAACTTTTTCACGATCACAAACATTTTATTTGGCCGCCATTTTGTACGTCCATCTTGAATTAATACCACTATTTTACTAGTTGATTCCTATAACATAATTAGTTATTGTACACAATTTGAAATCAAAACATTAAGCAGTTTTTTCAGGCTGAATTTTTAAATATTTTATTAAGCCGCTATTTTGTTCCGCCAACTTGGATTCGTACCAAAATGTTATCAGTTGATTCCATCATAATACTTGATGTTTTTGCAAAATTTGAGATAAATTGGATGAATAGTTTTTTAATAATAATTTTTTTAACATTTCACTAAGCCGCCATTTTGTTTCGCCAAATTGGATTTTTACCAAAATATTACCTGGTCATCCCCATATGACCCTTAATTTTTGACCAAAATTTTAAGTCAATCGGGTAAGTAGTTTTTAAACTACGCCGCGAACAGACAGATAGACCGACGGAATTGAGAAAACATGTTTTTCGTCGTCTAGGGACCCTGAAACGTGAAGATCTGAAATCTCGGAGAGTGATTTTTTCACGATTACAATACTTTCCTTTTACGAGGGAAGTAAAAATATAATTGCAGTTTGAATTGGGTGGGCTATCAATATTACCAACTATTACCATTGCAATACTCTTAGTCCAAATATATCAAGCGAATTGGTCAGCGACCTGGTATTTAAATGTGCACAGTTTAATATAATGATGAGTAGCGTAAAGAAGGAAAAGAGAGGGGAAAGTAAAAAAGAAATAATAACTACCTATGTATCTAGTGCAAAAAGTAAGAGTTTATGGCACGCAGTGTAAACATATTTTTTGCACGTGCTGCATACATTTTTTCTACGATCACTAAATTGAAAAACAGTAGAACGATTCAATCATGCACTTATTTGTTAAACCTAGATTTCAATTATGAGGCGACCGATTGATGCGTTGTTATGGTAAATACAAAGCTATTTAACATTAAATCTGTATGTGTCAATATCTGTTAGTTATTAAGTGTTGGTGTCGTTTGTGCACAATTTAAGATAAAAATGTCTTATAGTGAAGGAAATGATGAAATGTATAATACTTCTCCTGAGATACTGAACGCGCCGAAAGAAGCTATGGTAATTTGTTGCTAGGAAAATCAAAAAAGCATACCAAAATGTTTACAAGAAGTTTACGGAATGGTGCCAGCTAAATACGGTAAATCACATATCAGAAAACATTATGCTTGCTTATTTTCATAAAAAGGAGAAAAGTTCTAAAATCTTCATCCTTGTGGTCATAACTCTATGATAAAAGACACGTTAGCAAGTCAAAGAAAATAGCGATATTAGAAAATATTCATAATCAAAAAATTCAAAATATTTTCTAGAGAACAAAAAATATAAGTTTTTAGAAGAAGCTCCCGATGAAAAATACCGATTTTTAAAAGTTTTTGCCAACATCGCAATTGCTGGAGCATGTCGTACAAACGAATTAGTAAAAATTACTACTTTTCATGTTTAAAATGCAGAAAATGTTTTGATAGTTAAAATTCCTCATACAATAAGCAACAGAAAGAACTGTTTGGTCGTTTTCAATAGAAAATCATAACAAAAAACAACTTGTAAATATTTGCCAAAAATATGTGCGCCTTCGTCCAGTAACTGTTCCTCATGATCGCTTCTTTGTTAACTATTGCAATGGGAAATATACAAACCAGGTTGTGGGAGTTAATACTTTCGGAAATATACCATTCGAAATAACAAGATATGTTCATTCGAAGAATTCGCATTTATACACCGGGCTCTGTTTTAGAAGGACACCCGCGATGCTCCTAGCTGACACTGGTGCAAATCTTTTAAGGCTGAAGCGTCATAGTGGTTGGCGGTCACCCACTGTTCCTGAAGGCTATATAGAAGATTCCATTCAAAACAAAACAAATGTGGTCCATCAAATTCTAAGACAGAAAATGATTGTGGTCGCCCTGGGATTGTGCAAAATGTGAATTAGAATCATACACAGCGCATCAATTTGGAAGTATCTACATCCTGGACAGTCCCTATGACAATTAATGTTGCCAAGTTGATATTAACTTTTATAAAAAAAAGCAATATCGACCATTATTTTGTTTCTTTAAGTTGATTTCTTCCTGATAACTAAATGATGAATGCAAATTATAAAATGCGTGTTTTTCTATATATTTATTGAACGTTACCAAGGACAAGGTACAATAAATATAAAAGTGGTATAAACAGCCACTTCTGACAACAAAAATAGTTTAAAAAGCTGTCATTTATGACACGATTGTAGAAAAAAAGGCTATATATCACAATTTAGCCAAAAAAGTAACACGTTAACATATTTTGACAGTATAGGACTAGATGAATTAATCCATTCTCTTAAACCTAAAACAGTCTATTGCAGGCGATATATATTTAAATATTACAAATTTACACAAAATCTGAGATGTTGAAGTGTAGAAAAAAAAATGTAAAATTACAATTTCTATTTACAAGAAAAAAAATACCTTACAATCTAAATACAGATAAAAGAGGATGAGAAACAGTATAAATAGTTTTTGTAACATATTAGTATTCACAAAATAGGCTATTTTATCAACGCATTTAGAACGCAAATTTAAATTAAGGATAGGTTTCTTCACGTAAAAAGGAGTTTTCTGTGCTGCAACATCATACTTTGTTTTTAATTATTCTTCGGAATTGTAAAAATTTTCAAAGCTGTAGATTGTGGCTATGCATGCCTTATTTATTCCCAGACTTGAATAGGTAAAGGAGGCTCAACTGTAGGGTGAGAGCAGCGGAGCGCAACTTGGTCGAACTTCTTTAGAAGGAGGTTCAGAAATTTAGTTAAAACTTCATCAACGTTACTGTTCATAGACTCAAGTTAGTCGGCATAACTTAAAACTATTATTTCTATTCAAAAATGTTGTCGTGTAATTACAATAGTATACTTATATCACAGCCATTTATGACAAAAAGAGCATTGAAAATAAATTAGTTAATGGTAGGTTTTATTATACTTTTCAGTCAGAGTGAAAAAATAATTAAAGTCGTGGGATTATTATTAAACTGTTAGATGTAATCTTTCAAAAAAAAACGAAAATCGGGAAGCTGATCAATCTTAATAAATCATCCGGTAGATAAATGTTGAAATTTCGACATGTCAATATTTGGAAATCATTAAAAAATATCGTCTTTTGTTATATAGATAAACCATTGTTTTCACAAGCCTCGCAGCATTCCCATCAGGACATAAAACAGATTTTAATGTCAAAACGTTCGGACTGAACCCATCAAGCGTATCCTAGAACACAAATGAATTCACAATAATGGCTGCAAAAGCTGACACTTGCTAGAGAATTCGTGTAACTGGCACTTCGACCCCCTAACACGGCTTAAAATTAATTTCCGGTACTCTGGATTTCTAGCGGTTTTATTTTTGTTAGGCAGCAGCTGTGTGGATCATTTTACTATTACTACTTAGCAATAACAGATAAATTTAATTTATCAAACACGTAATTGACTATACCGGCAGTGATTTTGCTTGTAGAACTTTAGTTTTAAAAAAATGTTTTCTGCTGTTGAATTTCCGCACTAACGTTTAAAATCAGTGACGGGGTAAATCTAAAATTAAAGTGAAATGGGTACTGAATACATCAGTGAAAATCCAGATTCGCGAACATACACAGATTTATTTACCTCAGCTGACTTTTTAATCAATACTAAGGCTGCCTCATTTATTATATTCTAGTCATCACAACACTAATGTATACTAATCGTGACCGGCTTTATTTACAATAATACAATTACCATACAGTACAGTACTGATTTCAGATTATAATATCTATATATAAAATTACTAGATTTATACTCGACAATGCTTCGGTTTTCCATGGCTCTGCCATAAACGATTTAATAAAGTAGACTGTGTTCAGTTTAGGGCCCTGAGACTTGCCATGCAATCGACTCCTACACAAGCTCTTCTAGCGGAATGTAATAAACCACCATTATGTATTAGACGTAAAATCCTGGCTGATAGAATTGTAATTAGAAATATGAGAATTAGAAACAATGTTCTGATTGACAAAATTTACAAATTAAGTATTTCTAACCTCACTTTATCATTTTGGTCGAATAGAAATGGCCCACCATTAGCCGCCGCGGCCGTAGGATTTATATTCACTAGCAACGATTTTGTAATTAAAAATGATGTCAATTTTGTGTTTGAAGCTCCTTTAGAAATAACTTAAATAAAAATACAACTTGTCTTACCTCAATTGACAGACTTTCAATCATTAACCACCAGTATTACTCAAGACAACATAATTCAACAATTTAAATGTAATGACATGGCATCAATCTATACAGCTAAGGCTTTTGCAGTATTAAAATCACTAGAGTATATTTACATTAATATCACATAAAAAAGGTTACAATTTTGTCGAATTCACAATCTGTACTGTTATCGCTTAAAAACAAGCATCCAATTTTCTCAATTACCTTTTAAAACTTTATTCCAATGAAGTGGAAATAATTTTTATATGGGTCAAGAGCCACACTGGTATAGCTAGTAACGAACAAGTTGATAAGGCTGCAAAGGAAGCATGTTCCTCTGAATTGAGAATTTCCCTTATTCTGATGTATTCGCGTATATTAGAAGTAAAAAACCATCAATACTGGGAAAGAAATTATTAGGAATATTGTAATAATACCCTAAATATATTTACATCAATATACCCTGAACTCAACCAAAACGCTTTGATATACTATATAAATATTCCAAGACATTTATTTATGTGTATCTTATTTTCGATTCCTAGTTGGGCACGCAAATGTTAATAGTAACCTTTTCATAATGAGTCTCAGCAAAAGACATCTATGTTCTTGGGATAATGCAAACTCAACACACAAGCTGAATCCTATATAATTTCAAAATCAGGCCAATTAAAATTACTGCCAATGTCACACTTAATATTAATGCAAAATGTAGTGAAATAATAAATTAGAAAGTATATTCTTGGAGTACTTAAAAAGATGCAGCGTAAGACTTTAGAATTAGAATTAGAATACTAAGTACCTTTGTTTCCTGCTTTTTCCTTCTTTGTACATTATACCTATCCAGACTTACCTATTAATTGTCTTGGGTACGTAATAAAAAACGGCCCCAAGGTGAGAAATGTGTGTCCCTATTTACCTATCCCTGAGTTATCGTGGGTTTTGGGTTCTATTTGAGGCTACATTAGGTGAATCTTAAATAAATGCTCGTACGACTACTTTAATTGATGCAAAATATGATCAATTACTTTATTAATAAAATAGTATGACAAATTGTGACTAATTGAGTATTACTCAAAACCAAAAAGAAAAAACATTTCTTCATAAGAGCAGATTTGTCTTCCCAATACAAGAAAGAAATAATCTGAGATAGAAGACACCAGCGGGAACAAATCAGATAGATCTTGGTAACCCAGGAAGATTGAAATCTCCAGAAATTGACAATTATTGGAAAGACTGCTAAACCCATAGTATACTATTTTGAACTTATAGAGTCTTCACTTATTCAATGAAGCGCCCGAAAGTTCTGCCAAAAATGAGTTCCTACTGAGATTTGAACTCGCGTTTAAATTTGTAGCAGTGCAAACAAATGCATTTGTTGGTTTTCGCATCTCGCTGCTTGGTCATTAAAAGCGAACATAGATCAGGACAATATTATATAAACAGAAGAAACATTTGACATGCATCTAACACAAAAGCATCTACAGGGTGTTCCAGGATAAGTGTTACTAGAGGACAAATGGTTAAAAAATGTTTGAGTTGCTAACTCATCTTTTGAAATCAAGTCCTTCATGGTCCCAAATGACACGGTACAAAATATGACTCAAATTGCTGTTATAATTAAAAGACTGAAAATTCTCTCAAAAAAGGTACCTTTATTTAAACAGATAACGACAAATTTAATTAGAAAAAGTTGTTTAGTACTAATTTTTATGCACATATTTTATGTATTCTAATACCAAAGTGTCAAACAGAGGCATTATAGAGATATCAGGTATTTTACCTGTAATCAAGTTTTACCTTCATTTAAAATGGGACTCTTTCCGACCGCAAACAAATTAAAATTCAACAAAAATACACTATATTTGAGATAAGTGCATAAAAATTAGTTTTCAACAACTTTTTCTAATTAAATTTGTCGTTATCTATTCAAATAAAGGTACTTTATTTGAGACCATTTTCAGTCTTTTACTTATAACATGTCTTGTATAAAAGCAATTTGAGTAATATTTTGCTTACAGTATCAGTTTTGACCATGCAAGACTTGATTCTAAAAGATAAGTTAGCAACTCAAGAATATTTGGACCATTTGGCCTCTTGTAACACCTATCCTGGGAAACCCTGTATATTGCAAGGACTCCAAAATATTTAAGCAAAAAATTATGCACGGTTTTTAATCCAAAATACGTATTTTTTATACGACAAAATACGATTAATAATTCCGTAATCCTATCAGATTTAGAAAGAAGAGGAAAGGGTGTTTACCATCAAAAGAAAATTGATCCTTCCTAAAGCCATTTTACAGAGTGCAAGTCTACATGCAAATCTATCTTACCAAGATGTGGCACAAGCAAGATATTGCGCGTAATCTGATGAAAGATGTACTGTTTTGCAAATAGGAATTCTATATCAATTGCGGATTTAGTAGCTGCAAAATTAGTCACAAAAAGGGCAGAAGTCCGACAAATGCAGTTTTCTGGAAAAAAATTTTGCGTAAAAATTGTTTGCGTTACATGCCGGGAACTGGCTTATTAAAGTAAGAGTTAGATTTTTACGGCCCAGGCGAGGAAGGATCCGAGGGTAGAATTTCTAAATGTGTACTGTAATAGCAGTTAGCGGCCATTACATTGCATACAAGGTTTTATTTCATACTGTTTCACGAAAAACGAAATTTTCTGATGGTTTTCGTATGAAGGTAATGAAGGTTTTAGCACATAAAATTGAATTAACTAATAGTGTTTTTTTTAAGGAGCTCGAGAAATGGCAAATTACGCTATAGTGTGAAATAAGATGAAATAAATTTTAATATATACAGTTTAACATAGAGAACTTAAGAAGCCTTTCGTGGGTGAAAAAACAACAATAATGAAATATAAAAATATAGTTTTTCCTGTTTTACATTCTAAACCCGAACTAAAAAAGTTAAACCCAATAATTATATTATTAAAATTATTTATTTAGTTATAAACAGTCAAGTGCCTTTAGTAAACTTATATCTGCAGTCACAGTACCACTAATTTGGAAATCATCTTTTAACCCAGATAATGTTCAATTTTTTACAAGCTGTTTAATTTATTATAGTTAAAAAACAATTATGGCTGCTGTATAGTAATAAAACTACGCGCCGAAGTTATGCAATTGTCCTCTATAGACACTGCAAGTAGTAAATCTTGACACACGCCCTAAAACGTATCAACGTCTATGAGTGGAAATCGCAATAAATGCGCCAAAAAACTGCGATTTGGCCGCTATTCACTGTAACTGCCACTTGAACCTGTTAGCGGAGCACAAAATTAATTTCCGACAGTCGGGTCATGGATGGACTGGACTTTTGGTAGTTTTATTTTTATTCAGCCAGTCTTTTCATATATCATTTTTATATACGATTTTATGGTAGAGGACATTTAGAAGAAAAAGCATTAGAATAAGTTGATTAACTGTTGGGGATACATGAATTGTTTTCATTTAACTTTTTTATTTGTTTTACAAATTCTGAAAGAGCTCGCTTAAATTAATATTTATAAAAAATTATTTAAGATGGCGTCATATATAAGAAAACGAAACTAATGTGTAAAAACGAAATGTAACATAGTGCTGCCGCAAGCACGGGCTTTAAAGGCAAACGCGGCCAAGTAATTTTTTTCGGTGGTTATTCGTCTAATAAGACAAATATTTGATATAAAATTCTATATTCCGGCCCAAAATTGTAAAATGATTTAATAAATATTATTTTAAACTTCTGAATACATCAATTTCTTTTTACCTGCGTTATCAAACCCTGAACACGGGCAGTATCAAAGAATTTTATAGCAATTCTTATCTAATGGCCCTATCTTAGACTATAAAATGAATGTTGCAGTTTTGGAATGAATTGTTTACCCTTTTCTATAAAACCTTTGTTAAAATAGGCTAATAACCAAAAATATGTTTATGCCTATTGTGGTAACAACAGTTTAAATAAAATAATTGTCACACAGGAACAATTAATTTGTCGTTTAAAAAAGGGAGAGTTTGAGACCAAAAATGGTCACGTCATGACAGCCGTATTTTGCCAGGATTATCAGATTCATATATACACTGCGAAACTTTAACTTTTGATTTGAAAAAGGCACGGTTTCAAAAATCTTCGGCTTGAAATGGTACCCTACTTATAACTATTTTTTCTACCAATTTAACTGCAGAGAAATTAAATGCTCTTGTGCCAAGCGAGCTGTGCTAAGTGAACTTGGAAAGCTTTATGACTGTGTTGGAATCAGAGCTGTCGGAAGAAAGTATCTTAGTTACTTTAGAGTAACTTAGTTAATTTACAGTTACTTTATCTTAGTTCCTTTATTTTTTGGCAAAAAGTAACTAGTATCATAAATACTTTTTAAAAGGAATTGTAGCTTGTAACTTAAAAAAGTATCTTAGATACTTTTCGGTATCTAAAAAGTAAACTAAAGTGAAAAGTAAAATACCAAAAAGTAACTAAGTCACCACCATTGGTATTCATACCAATCCCGGTTGATTGTTGAAATCATGCAAGTGACCTCACGATTAGCCGGGATTTATAACAATCCAGCTAGAAGTCTTATTTGTAAGCTATCAACCGATATTCGCAGTAATAGCGGCTAACAGCAAGTTGGGTATCAGGTTAGAGTTTTGTATTGTTGGTACTATAGTGTTTTGTGAATTTCTATTTTCTCAAATTACTATAAGATACGTCTTGATGGTTTCGACTCTTACTTGGTGAAAATCCATAGTAATAATTATTAGATAAAAACACTAGTTTTCGATTTTCACTTGTATTTTGTCTAACATGACATGTTTCGTTCGCAACATTTGAAAAAGTTGCTGTGCCAACGAAACGGCAATTTAAGCCTGGGTTATAGATTGAAAAAGTTTGCATCTTGCGTAGTCCGTCTGAGCTAAGCGTTTACCCTGGTTCTTAGCCCGTCTATAGATTGAAAACGTTGGCGCTATGCGTCGGCTGTGAAACTAACCTTGCTTTTATGTTTATATTTATGGCCTTTTTGTGTAATGCAATCTTATCTTGCTTGTTTTTAAGTTTATGTGCGGTTTTTTAATTTGCTGAGAATGGATAATCAAAATCATAGTAATGATACTTAGTAAAGACTAGGCATTGTGGACATATTAATGTGTGCCTCAGCTGTAAAGTTTTTGAAGAAAAGGCGGCAAAGAAGGTGGCTTAATCGGGGTAGAAATACTCAAAACTCCTACCAGTATTTTCTTAAAATAAAGACGAGGACCCCAAGCAGTTTTTTTAAATGGACGAGGATGTTATGTGTTTATATTAATGTCAAATATATTACGACGGACGAATATTTTGAAAGGCCCGCTAAAATCCAGCAATTTCATTGGTTGCAGCTTATCGCAAACGCCGATTTACGCTAGCAGCTTCCGTCAAACTTTAAGATCGCCATATTTTCGACGGCTAGCGGAAACTCAAACGGATGGCGGCAAAAATATAACCGTACCCATTGCCTTGCGTTAAATAAACTTCAAGCACAGCACAAACGGCGATGCAAGACGCAAACTTTTTCAATCTAATCCAGGCTTAATAAGTGAAAATCGAAAACGAGTAGATAAGTTTTCACTTTAACCCGGAATTGAACTGTATTGGCACAGTTCACACTGCCTAAATAAGTGATGCGTGTTGTGGCTGTAGGTATGTTGTATGTTTCTATATTTTTATATATAATTCTATTTTATTTCGAATTATATTTTGTTTTGTTTTAAAGTAGAAGAATAACTGGATAAAGTACTTATGTTCTGTAAGACTCAATATATACCTCTAAGTTAATAATTTATTGTTTTTGAAGTGTGTTGTGTTTACAGGGCGTTGTATGTTGTATTTATATTAACTGTCGTAAAAATACCATTGCCGCTAATTCTGGGGTCATAGATGTTTAAACATACATATTTTCCTTTTTACTAAATTAATAAAGATAAGAAATTCATTATTACAAAGTAACTAAAAAAGTTTTTTAAGAGTAACTAGATACCCAAAGTAACTTCAGATACTTTTTCAAAAAGTGACTCATTTAGTAACTAGATACTTCCTCCAAAGTTCTTTTGACATCTCTGGTTGGTATTTAATTTACTCCACTTTGATTGTTAAATTGGTTATTCAATATTTACGGTCATTGGGTATTGGCTGGGATGAACCCGCTCCCAATAAAGTTGGTAAAAAAAAACAAAAAACTTTAAGTCCGATCCCAAAAATTTAAACTCCTTTAAATTACCACATCATGCCGATATGACTGACATATCTTCTGTCGTCATAGTAGGATTTTGAGACTAATCAGAAAAGTCGTACTACGCAGCAGTCTATTTAATGTATACTAATCAAAAGTCGTGCCCCTGAAGTCTATAAGGTTACCTCGTCTTGAGTTTTGCGCTGCTATGTTTCTTACAAAACTTTTGGAATTTGTTTTATCCACTTACAATACTAAAATAAATGCTACAAACATTTTTGCATTTTAGGACAGTACTGTTACTTTAAATTGGCTCAAAGGGTTTCCCCATTTATGGAAAACCCTCGCCAATGATCGAATATCATTTATACGAGAGAGTTTCCCCAAACGAGACTAAATCTCAAAGATATTGTAATTTTATTAGTATTCAATTACCACAATCGAACTTAATACCGTTTAAACTCAAATTTTAAGCCTTACCTTGGTAGTAAAATTTGTTTTTATTTACAAACAAAAACCATAGTAATACATTTGAATAAAAAATATAAATTAACCTTAAATTCAACAAAAACGCATTATGTAGTATTTTCTTTTACTAGAGCAAATATGCCACTATTTAATAATATAACCATTGTTAATCAGTCTATGGAAGAAGTACCATTAAGAACATATCTTGAAACAATTATCGACCAATTTTTTAAATGGCAGCCTTATATTGATTATCTATCAAATAAAATCGGCAAACTCATTTATGAGTTTTGCTTGTTAAGAGAATTTTTAAATAAAAAAACACTAATAATAGTTTATAGAACATTTATAGTCAATTTTATGTGCGTGACGGGCTTTACAATAATTGCTTATGCAAACATAATATAATACAAAAATACATATTAAAAAGAATAATCAGAAGAAACAGATTATATCCTATAAATAGGCTCTCTTCAGCAGAAATATGTAACATTGGGGCACTGTACATACTAACAATATGCTCTTGTGTCGATGAACATGAAATTATGTGGCAGTTTGTAAACACAGTTTTGGCACGAGGGCAAAACTAACTGATAAAATTCAACTTCTAATAAGCCATAACAACCTTAATTTAAAATATCTAAATTACCTTGAAGCCAAGGCATATAACAAATTACCATTGAATATTAGAGCTAATAATCAGAAACCGTGATGCTAAAAACATATTTATAAAAATATTTTAGATAAAAAACTTAAAATATAATTTATAAGGAAATATTTAATGTGTCTGTATAAAAATTTAAAATAAAGCAATTAAATAATTGATAAACTTTTAGTTAAATTAAATTTAATATTTAAATTACAATACATCTTTTTTAAAAATCCATAAATTATGAATTTTATGTAATTCTACCCTAATTACTAAAACGTTTTCTACTTTTTGCCTTAAAACTTTTTGAACTGGGTACACTTCAGAACGTATAGCCTTTTGTAATTCCTTCCCATAAAAGGCTCATTTAATTTGTAAATTGTTTTTATCATTAATTAGATATGTTTTAGGATTTGTCGATTTCACATTACATATTTACAACTGGTAGTATTACCTCTTGTAAAAGCTTTTCTTTGCTACTTCAAAAATTTTTAGGATCAATCGTTTTCTAGTGTGTATAATATGATGCAAGCATTTATTTTTTATTCATTTATTAATTATTTAAGCATGAGTTTTTTTCAGGATTTATTAAAAAATTCTTTTTCCATATTTTTTGCATTGCCCAAGTTACGACATTTACAGACATCGATTTAACTGGGTCTACACATACAAATGTTGAAAACTTATTTCTAATATGGTAAAATTTCAACTAAATCACTTTGCCCTAGAACATTTATATCTTTTACAAGACCTATTCTTCGACTATATTTTTTTCCTTCTTAGTCTGTGAAGTTTATTAACAACATCTTATTTAATTCTACTGCGTATGACTAAAATTTCAAAAAAATCCTTGCAAGCGAGACCTATTAAAGTGAAAGTAGAATTTACTAAACAAATATAAAGAAAAAGGCACAACAGCGTATTGCCTAATATTACATGATAGAGTTTTTAGTTACAACCCACTTTCTAAAATTGTAAAACAATTGTAGATTAGCTAAGCATGCATTATTTTCACCTCAAAAATTTGTTAATTACTGAATATAACTTACAAATACCAAAAGAGTGAGTTGTTACTAGACATTTGAAATAAAACGTGTTTCTTAGAGTACGAGAGAAATTTTTATCAAAAAAAATAAATGAACTCAATAAGGATATTGAAGATACTCCAAAAAAAAACATTTTTTTTTAAATTTTTTAATTCAAAATATAGGGCCAGTAGTAGACTTTAAGGACGAAAAAAAAATTATTCTTAAATAATTAGCAGCTTATGATGGAGACAGAATAAACTACTATATTTTTAAACAACCTTTTCCTTTAAGCTTTCATTGACCTAAACAACACAAGCAAACTATTTGTTTAATGAAAAAGTATCACTATATTTAATGGAATGCTGGACATACCCCACTTCATTAAATTTCAAATATAATTAAAGAATTGACCGAGATATTGAATTTCTTTACAGTAAAGGAAAGGAAAAAAATGAATGTATACGAAATTATATTAAAAAAAGCCAGTTGTTGAATTAAATGAACAACCAGTTTTACTGGCATCTAAAGCAACTCTAAATGATCATGTATGTGTTGCAACGCTCTCCGGTACTTCACTGATCTCCAGCAAACATTGGTCATTGTCGGTCATCTGACGAAACATTACTTAAGGTATCCAACAAATATCGAGCGCAACACTTTGGATTAACGTGGTAACGGGCCTACAAAACGCAAAGGAAGCTTTTATATAGTGGAATAAGGTCAACCGGAGGTCAATGCGCAAGACATGTATAGTATGACTAAAGGTAATCTGAAAAGAGAAATAAAAGAATGACTAGCTAGTATGTGCTAACATTGTACCCATCAACTGCTCATCATTCTTAAACATACGTAATACTTTAGCACTAATTTGTGGGTGTCCATAAAAGTTATGTATAAGTAAACCTAGGTTTAGGTGAACCTAATACAGTTTGACAAATAAAGAAATACATGTCTATTTTAAAAAATTATGCAAATTATTTAACGTAACTAGACTAAGAAAAACCGAATTTACTAAAAATCTATCGAACTTCGGTAGATTCGGACGGTATACACCACTTTCACCTGGTGTGAATATATACCAGGAGGATATAAAGAACGAGTTAAAAACGACAGAAACCGGGAATAGTATGCCTCTGATTTTTATATTCCCTGCACAATAATGAAACCTAAGATATTAATACTGACTATTCAATGCATCTTTAACTGTAGTTTATTGTTTAGATGAGGACCCTAATTTATTGGACTCTTTCAGAACATTTTTAAGTATTGGATAGGATATAACCAACACTGCTCCCAATACAAAAAAAATATAAGACAGAAATTATCATTATTATAATCATTTCCGTGAAATTCCATTAAAGGATGCAATAAATGTTCACTTGTAAGTCCCGCAGCGAGTAAAACTATTTTAATTACAAAAAAGTTGGCTTATAAATCTTAATAGACTACCAAGCCGTCGTTAGAATTTCCTTTTATAATTTCGGGCGAGAAGTTCTTTTTATTTGTTCATTATGTACTTTACCGCTTATTGGAGTAGTTCAGTTCTAGTTATTTATTTTCAACTACGGATATTTGGGTTTTATATGGCTATTTTCATTAAGCTTCAAGTAAGTGTTTATTTATTGGAAGACAACTGTTATGTGTTTAATGTGAATAATATCATAAATACATTAGACATTTTCTTAGAGGGTGCTAAAAAATACGAATTACTTAAATAAAACGAAATAACAAAATATCCCTAAACCTGCCAAATTTAATTCAGCTATAGAAGTATATCTTACTACTTTTTTCCGATAAAGTATTCACACAAGTCCAAATAGATGACAATAATATATTTTTACACTTTGCGAATCAGGTCCAATCGATTCTTTAATTTTTCATAGATTTTATAAAACCAGTTTTTTTGTATTTGTTCACAAAACCGGGGTTTACAGATTTCAATACAATTTATATTTCTTTTTTTAGATGGTCATATAAATAAATGCAAATATAGACAGCACATCAATAACGTTAAACTGCAATAATAAACTCTGAAATAATATTATCATATAATGGGTATTTTAATATCATATGGAGAGAATCCAAAAAAATTTTCTTGCCAAAAAAATCTACAGGCGTTTGATAGGTATTCGTGATAAAATCGTAACATAAAATAATAAAATATTTTTCCGATTTTTTTTGCCATCTACTACGATAATGACATAGTCAAAACATTTTACAGAGTACAAAAATTGAGCACAGATATATAAATGTATGATAATAAATGTTGAGACTGATTTGTTGTTGTTGTTGGTCACAGATAATAATAGTAAGATGAAGTTTCTTCACTTAACATCATAGACAGTCCAAGCTTTTTTCATCTAATTAACTTATTTCTGTACCCAAATCTTAGTTTTTAACTTTTAGTTAATTTTATAGGAATTTGGTTTTAAATTTCTTAATATAGTTAATATTAATTTCATGTTTTTTAGCTTTGGAAATACACAATTCACAATTTGCACTCTAACAAATAACCCCAGACGCCGATTTTTAGTTGAATCTGCACATATTATAAAAGTCATTTGCCATATTGACGCCACCATTTGGAATTGTAAAAATTCATAATTCGTGCTCTTAAAATCCCTAATTACCAATTTTTCAGTCAAATCTGGACCAATAACAAAACTCATAATATTCAAAACTGTATAATTTGCTTTTTATGTGAACGTATAATATCACGCGAACTGTGTGTCTTTGATTTAAGGAGAGAAGCCTCATCATGTTTCTACTCGTCCTCCCCTGATTTAAAAACATATTTACTTCTCCTCTTCCCTAATATTTAAAAAAATTTAAGTAATGGCGTTTGTTAACTTAGCCTTCTCTCTTGTTAAAGTAGTAGCCAAAAGTATATACAGTCATTATTTACAAATGTATTAACATATCATTCAATAGAACAATATTCAAAGGCAGAAAGCTTGAAGAGTTTGTTATGCTAGTGACGATGTGAGCGTGGAAGTTCAAGATTTAATGAAAAGTCACAATTAGCGCAAGTGTGTAAAAATCAAAACACATTCACTTCTTTCTAATACATACTACACATTTCCTATCCTTCAGGCCAATAGGGAGTTCTGCTTTGCGCGTTGCTCTATCTTTCCCGTCTCTCTCTCAAACACACATACTATACACATCATCCTATTCTTCCGATCAGTCTGGGGTCCTGCTTTGCTTATTGGTCCTGTCTCTCTCATACATACTAAACACATTGTCCTATCCGTCAGGACACTTACCGGGTCCTACTTTGCGTATTGATCTGTTTTTCCTATTTCTCTGACACACACTACACATATTCTCATCTTTAAAACCGATTTTTACATACAGTATACATCTCCTATCCTTCAGGCCAGTACACGGTTCTCCTTCACGTATTGTTCTGTTCTTCCTGTTTCTCTCACACATATATACATCACTCCTAAATATACACAACGTCTTGTAAATAGCTCTTGGTAAGTAACCTGGTAAGGTATTGCAGTGAAGGTAACCTGCACCACATTGTTCTGCACGCGCATTACTGGTGCAATGTTCTAATGCATACATTATCTTCGTCTTTCTTACTCATTAGGGTTTCCTTTTAGTTTATTTATAGGGCTAGCCATAGGTCTTGTTATATATGAAGAAGTAACATATAGGATAACTTCTTTGCTTTTCTGAACTGATGTTGTATTTCTACCTCCAGATGACCTTTAGTGACACTGTCCCTGTCGTGAGCATTGACCTCTAGTTAATCGTCCTCCATTGTTTAAAAGCTACCTGCGTGCGTTGTGCAGGCTCCTTAATACGTTAATCCAAAGGGTAGCGCCCAATATTCAACCATTAGATCGTCAGATCCATCACTTGAAGACAATCACTTGATATAGTGGCCGATATTTGCCGAAGATCAGTAAAGTACCGGAGAACGTTACAGCACATATATGAAGATTTAGAGTCACAAAAAATCTTGGGTTACATAAACTGGATGTTCACCTAACTCAACAACTCCCTTTTTTAAAAACTTTCGTATAGAAATTAAACAGACTTTTATGGGGAGGAATTACAAAGGTTAAACATCCTGATATGTACCTAGTTGAAATCATTTTAAGTCAAACTGGAGATAAAGTCTTAGTAAATAGTGGAGATAAAGTCGTAGTAAATAGGGTAGAATTAAATAAAATTCATAATTCATGGATTTAAAAAAAAAAAGATGTATTCTAACTAAATATCTAGTTTAATTTAATTTAATTGTTTTATTTCAAATATTTATACAGATACATTAAATATTTCCTTATATATAAATTATATTTATGTGTTCTTTATCTAAAATATTTTCATAAATATGTTTTCAACATCAAGTTTTCTGATTATTAGCTCTAACATTCATGGTAATTTGTCATTTGCCTTGGTTCTAACGTAATTTACATATTTTAAATTAAGGTTGTTACGGCTAATTGGAAGTTGAACTTTATTAGTTTGGTTTGCCCTCATACCAAAACTGTGATATACAAACTGTCACATAATTTCATGTTTATGGATATAAGAGCATATCGTTAGTATGTACAGTGTCCCAATATTACATATTTCTGCGAGAATGAGCCTATTCATAGAATATAATTTGTTCCTTCTGAACATTATTTTTAGGGTTTTTTTTAAGTTTGTATAAACAATTATTGCAAAGCCCAACACACACGAAAATTACATACTTAATAATTGCCTCAATAAATGTTCTATAAACTATTATAGTTAGTTATCTTATTTAAACATTCTCTTAACAAGTAAAACTTATAAATGCATTTGAGGATTTTATTTGATAGATAATTAATATGTGTTGGACATTTAAGAAATTGGTCGATAATAGTTCCAATATTTTGCTTAGGATACTTTTGGTATATTATTAAATGGAAGCCTGCTTGCTGTAGTAAGAGAAAAAACTACATAATGCGTTTTTGTTAAACTTAAGGTTAATTTATATGTTTTAAACCAATTTATTTTTATATTTAAAATATTTTTTGCTTCTTTTTTTACACTTTCCCAGATATGACTTTCAAAAGTAATTACCGTGTCATCAGCATATACTGTTAATCCGCTTTATAATAATGAATTTATATAAAAAATAAATAGTAACGGTCGAAGTATAGTGCTTTGTGGTACACCGATTTTAATTGTGATGTTATTAAGTTTCACCATTTGATATCTTCCAGTTAGATAACTCTCCAATAGTTCAAAAGCCACTCCCCTTATGCTAGATTTTTGAAGGATATCTATAAATTTATTGTGGGATCGGAACTTTGGCTAGCTCTAAAAACACAGCTAAACATTTTTGTTCATAGTTAAGTTAGCTACAACTTCTCTCACAAACCTATGCATAGCATCCGTAGTACTAACACCCGCAACAAACCCAAACGGAATAAAGAAATAACATTATTGTAATATTTTTCTAACAATGTTGCAAAATTGCTTAATAGGCCTATTGGTCTCTAATTATTTATTAAAGTTGCGGTCCCTGATTTATGTATAGGAGTTAATTTTAAATCACTTGGTACAATTCCTTTTTCTAACACACACCAAATTAAGTATATATAAGGGTGGTTTAATTATTTCCGCGTGGGCTTATTTTTTAGGGAGGCGATAAATTTAATTAATTCATTTTTTATAACAGGAGTAAAAAATCTGAGTTTGGAATATTTAGGTCTATTTAGGTTTTATTATTATTTTCGTAAATATCGACCTTAATAATTTTAAATTGCACTAACGTTTTCACGTAATTTTTGTTATTTTGGATTTTATTCCTTTAATAATCATTCTTTTTAATTTATTACGTTACTCTTTGGTCTTTCTCTAGGACACCATAACACTTAGCTAATTACTTTTTTCATTTTATCGCTGATCTTAATAGATGTAATTATCCAATATTATTAGCATTTTATTTTTTTATATATTTTAACATTCATCCTATATATTTCTGTAGCATTATTCAATAATTCCCTATAGGTATTTAGAAATATTTTTGAGGCTATCTCTAGACTGTCTTTGTTTATGACAGGTTGACCCAGCCACATTCATCCAGTTTCGTTTTGAGACTCTACTATATTTTGTTTAGTTTTTAGTGAAGGTTTAGGAGAATTTATTAAGAGTTTCGGTTTATTAATTAATAATTTTAAAGTTAATAAAGGAATTTATATGCAGATTATTTGCCTATGTTTATATGTTTTTTCTTAGCAAATAAATTTATCTATACAACTTTTAGATAATGACCTAGTCAGTGTGTTTATATAGGAATTAAAACCACGTGAACTCATTATAGGTAGACACTTAACAACATTATTATCATTGTTATACAAAAGGTGTATGGTAATATAGCCTAGAAAAATTTCGATGTTGCTGGTTGCTAAGTTTTTTAAAAAAGAATATATATCATGAATAAATTCCATCGGAGAAATAGGTGGAGGTTAGTAAACTGCAATTATCCCAGTTAGTACATTATAAATTTCTATTATTAACATGCTGATAAAAGTCAAAATGTCTCATCTAAAACGATGATACGTTTTACATTGCAATGTATGAGAAGGTATCAAACTTAGTATATTTGTAATCATTATGAAGAGGCCCATTTGACGGACATACCGGGTGTCAACGATATCGTTTTACACGATGCCATTCATTTGCTTTTTAGGTTAGGATATTTATATTTGGGTTAACGAAATATGGTATTAAGACACATATTTTTCATGAAAAAACAATTGAATATTACAGCCAGTTTTTCCGATATCAGAACCAAGTTAAGAATTTCAAATGGAACCCTGTATATTATTTTACATAGTTTGATAGAGCTTAGAATTACCTTTTCAATGACATATCACAAGTTATATTTTTTTTTCAAAATGGCGGACCAGGAAGCGCTTTTTCAAAATTCAATAAGGCGGTCGTTTCCCGATACCGATGAAATTTTGTTTAACAAATTATTAAAATATTAAACAAAATGGGGTTTTCAATGGATTTTAATCAAATTTAAAATCAAATTTTTAATTTATCACAAAATGGGATAAGTTTAATTTTTTCTTTAAAATGTGAACTTTTTCTTAAATTTTCTCAAAGATTTTAAATAGAAAGTTGTATTTATTAAATATTAGTATTAAAGTATATCTTATTAGCTACACGAAACCGCATAACAAGCCGTATTTTTGCTTTTTGTTTCAGAAAAAATTGACAAAACCTTGCCGATACAAATTTTTCCTAATACATAACATGAAACAAACACACACATATTATTAATCCGAAAATCCTGGAATATTTTTTATTGTTTATTGATAAGTAATTTTGTATTATTTTGACATTTTGTGACTGTTGTCTTATTTTAGGAAAGCGAGAAAAAATCACAAGTAGTATTAATTTTATTTTACCAGTAGATACGGTGCAGTAACATGAAAGATGACTTAACTAAGATAAGTAGGTCTTGGAAACAATTGCATAGGGATGCCATTATAATTTTAATTAGATTTAACCAGAAACGTCAAAAGTACTGTTTTGTATCGACATTTCTGATAACTTTCGTTACATTTTTACACTGAGAAAAACAAAAAACAAAAACAAAACCGCATAACAAACCGTATTTTTGCTTTTTGTTTGAGAAAAAATTGACGAAACTCTGCCGATATACATTTTTCGTAATACATAACATGAAACACACACACCCACACACACATATTATTAATCAGTAAATTTCGGAATATTTTTTATTGATAAGCAATTTTGTATTATTTTGACATTTTATGATTTTTGCTGTCTTATTTTAGGAAATCGAGAAAAATTCACAAGTAGTATTAATTTTATTTTACCGGTAGGCTTTCGGTTTTTCCGGAAATACCTAGACCTAAGTCAAGAAGTTTAAAAAGAACCCTGTATATTTTTTCACACAGTTTGATAGAACTTAGAATTCCCTTTACATTGACATATCACAAGTTGATTTTTTTTCGAAATGGAGGACCAGGAAGCTTTTGTTCAAAATTCAATATGGCGGCCATTTTCTAACACCGAAGATATTTTTGAATTATAGGTAGAAATAATAAACAAATATGGGGGTTTTTATTGGGTTTAATGCTAATTTAAAATCAAACTTTCACAATTAATACAAAAGTCACTCAATTAAATGTTCTATGCGCTGTCCGCCTTGTTCTTGGCATAGTGTAACTCTCTCAACATTTTCCGCGAGCAGGTTTCGTAAATGCTGTTCTGAGATACTCTCAACGGCTCGTCTTATTCTATTTTCTAACATTTCCAACGATATTACAGGAGTTGCATACACTTTTTCTTTCAGATGACCCCATATAGAAAAATCAAGCGGGGTTAGGTCAGGCGACCTCGCTGGCCATCGAATTAGTCCATTGGTTCCCAACCAGTTCTCACCAAATCGTTCATTCAAGTATTTTGCAACAATTCTTGAATTATGAGCAGGGGCGCCATCTTGTTGGTAAACTAAATCATCATTTTGCTGCAAATTATTTTTAAAATGTTCAATTTCATTTTCGAGAAAGTCCAAATATATCTCGCCAGTTAAAGGCTGATGGAATAATATTGGACCAATAACGCTTAGTCCTACAACGCCTAACCAAACATTAACTCCAAAACGTTCCTGGAAGGCACCTTCTCTTACTAATCTTTGATTTTCCTTTGCCCAATAACGAAAATTATTTCTATTAAACATCCCTAGATTAGTAAACCTTGATTCGTCCGAAAAAATAATCTTATGATGAAACACAGGACTTATTCTATAATTATCTAAAAACCAATTGCAATAAATAAGTCGTCTTTGGAAGTCATTTTTAAATAGGTGGTGGTGAATTTGATACTTAAACGATTTAAACCCGTGTTTCTTTAAAATTTTTCTGGCGCTTTCATGGGACGTATTGCACTGTTTGCCTAATTCACGAAGGGAAGCTGTATGGTCATACTCGATGTACGCTAAAACGTTTGTTTCCACTTCTTCGCTTACTACGAAACCATCATTGCCATTAGCATGGACACCACCATTATTTTCATTTTTTAAATGTTGTACTAGCCAAGGATCATATGCATGTGAAGGAGCGTCACGATAATATTTATTTTTAAAACTAACTAGAACCACTTCTCAGTGTAAAAATGTAACGAAAGTTATCAGAAATGTCGATACAAAACAGTACTTTTGACGTTTCTGGTTAAATCTAATGAAAATTATAATGGCATCCCTATGCAATTGTTTCCAAGGCCTACTTATCTTAGTTAAGTCATCTTTCATGTTACTGCACCGTATCTACCGGTAAAATAAAATTAATACTACTTGTGATTTTTTCTCGCTTTCCTAAAATAAGACAACAGTCATAAAATGTCAAAATAATACAAAATTACTTATCAATAAACAATAAAAAATATTCCAGGATTTTCTGATTAATAATATGTGTGTGTTTGTTTCATGTTATGTATTAGGAAAAATGTATATCGGCAAGGTTTTGTCAATTTTTTCTGAAACAAAAAGCAAAAATACGGCTTGTTATGCGGTTTCGTGTAGCTAATAAGATATACTTTAATACTAATATTTAATAAATACAACTTTCTATTTAAAATCTTTGAGAAAATTTAAGAAAAAGTTCACATTTTAGAGAAAAAATTAAACTTATCCCATTTTGTGATAAATTAAAAATTTGATTTTAAATTTGATTAAAATCCATTGAAAACCCGATTTTGTTTAATATTTTAATAATTTGTTAAACAAAAATTTCATCGGTATCGGGAAACGACCGCCATATTGAATTTTGAAAAAGCGCTTCCTGGTCCGCCATTTTGAAAAAAAAATATAACGTGTGATATATCATTGAAAAGGTAATTCTAAGCTCTATCAAACTATGTAAAATAATATACAGGGTTCCATTTGAAATTCTTAACTTGGTTCTGATATCGGAAAAACTGGCAGTAATATTCAATTGTTTTTTCATGAAAAATATGTGTCTTAATACCATATTTCGTTAACCCAAATAAAAAAATCCTAACCTAAAAAGCAATTGAATGGCATCGTGTAAAACGATATCGTTGACACCCGGTATATTATCCAGGACGTTTCAGTTAAAATAACGAAGTTGGTGCTCTTTTGTTAACTTTCCAACCGTCATTTGCTTGTTTTTTTTGTAAATTCGACGAAAAAAACCCAAAAACGTTTCTATTTAAAGTTTTTTGAGAACTAATATAATAAAATCTCTAGAGTATCATTTAAAATATAACTAGACACCGTGTACATTCTGTTATTTTTCATTATAGTGTACAGAAAAGCTTTTTATATGTGTTCGTTTTCTTCTATAGTAAGAAGCAAAACACAAGAGAATATAAAATGTAGGACTTCAAATCCGTGAATGGTTAAAGAATGGATATACATCCATGTAAATTTTAGTTATTTTACACAGAAAAATTAAATTTCTAAAAATAAAGATAATTTTTTATATTATATAACAGGGATATTAGATGATTTTAAAGAGTAAATTATGTTTAACTCTTCTAAATACATCTGCCCCATAAAACTAGCTACCTGCTAATAAAAAGCAGCCATTAGCATCTTTATCAACTTTCCGGTAAACGTTAAAAACACGTGCGCCTTGTGTATTGCATACGTAAAATGGTTTTGCTAAGGTGTCACAGTTAAATAACTGCCAAAAGGCTTAGGAGTAAAATTATCTGGTGACGAGCAAACTACACTTTATAAAAACTACCTTATGAGAGCCGCATTGCTTGTTGAAGCTGTGCTATTTTAGGGAACACAAATATGTTAATGTAATCGCGCATTTGCATTTTTACATTTTCTCACACCGGGAACGCCACATTTTGAATTTTGAAATATCGTAGTTGGAGTTTCAGTTTTAATTTAATATAAATCAATCTTGCGAAAGAAAAAAATTATTTTATTTCATGTTTTGGACTTGTTAATCTATTTTTATTCCAATACAAAATAAGCTTGACTAAAATATAGCACTATAATTAGCGCAAAGTATCATTTAATAATGTGCCAGTGTGTGGCTTGTAATTCAACTTACTCCAACGTTACGAAGAGTCAGGTGATCACGTTCAATAGCTTACCCGGTGCCAAGTGGTCCTACCAGTCTTACAGAAATTCGTTCAAGAGCCTTACTAAATCGATCCGAATGCTGCGGATATCGATATAGCCTCGCCGGTCCGCGGCGCATGAGAACTTCTGCGTAACAAAATTGCCGACTTCAAAAATTACAGTAACTGATAGAATTAAAAAAAAAAACAGAGGCTCCCAAGGTGGAAAACGGGATGTTGAAAAAAGGAAATTTCTCGGATGGTCTAATATTTTAGAGCAGTTGAACCGCTCTTACAATTTTAAAATTCAAACTTGCAAGATCGAAAACGTATTCAAAGTTACCACACAAAAAAAACACCGAGAGTTGTTTCTTTCAGCAGCTAAAGCCGACAGATAACCCGGATATTGTGTGTATTACCGATATCTTGGTTAAAGAATACTATTTCGGACTCAAATCAGGAATCAATATTTCGTCGAGATAGCGAGTCTGCCGCGTATGCTGAAGGGGATTGGATCTTAAATGCAGTAAAAAATCAGTACAATCTCGTTTCAATTCAAGAATACCTTTTCTGAAATCTTGGAAGCTAGCCACTATCTGAGTTCTCTTGTTTCAGAAAAGGTGCATCATCCCTGTATCGAACTTTTACTTGATATTTGTTTTCATAGGCTACTGAAATATATCGCCTAAAGTATTATAACTTAAAGAAAGCTAATAATAAAACGATAAATCGGGAGGACTCGAAAATTGACTGGAAGCGTCTGTTTTCGAATAAATCTTTAAATGGCTGTTTAAATTCATTATAAAAAAAGTGTCTTGCGGGAAAATTTTCCTGCTTTTTGAAATAAATATGTCCCCAATTTTTACTCTCATGTAACAATAAGAATTGTTAAAGAAAAAATAGAATGCATAAGAGGTGACGCAAATACCAAAATATTAATGACTAAAATTTATTTAAAATATTAAGACCGCGTTGTAAATTTTTTATTGATATTGATTATAATAGATATAAGACCTGTAAGATATGTTAATAACCCGAGAAGATTCTGGAATTATGTTTGGGTGGTTGAATGTGGCTCCCATATCAACGAATTGTTTGGGAATTACTTCGACAGTGTTTTTGCGCCAAAGAAAAATCAATTTCCCATAAACCTCGATTTCAACAATTATAATAATCTTGATATGCGAAGTACTGCATTACGCGAGGAGGAGGTTATTTTAAAGGCCTTGCATGGGCTAAATCCTAAAAAAGGTGCTGGACGTGAAATTGGATTCTACCCTCATAAAACAGTGCGCTAATTCACTTTGTACACCGATGACTTTCCGTTTTAATCGTCCCCTCAGCTTAGCAGAATTTTCCGAACGATAGAAATCTGCCATGTTTGTATCAGTATCAGTGTTAAAAATGGACAAGACAACGACGTAACAACATATCGGCCTAAAAGGCAAATTTTCTATAATATTGAAACTCTTTGAAAAACCATTCCATGAGTACTTTTTAGTCTAGTTAAAAACATCATAACCTGAAAACAATCAAATTTATTTACTTTATATGAATTTTTGCACATTCACCATATACACCGACTTCATAAAAAAAAAGTTAACAATTATCTATTTCGAAACAAAAGTAATGTAATAAAGGACGTGGCACAAACTAAACGTAATTTGGATTCCGTGAAACTTCCTTTGATATTTTAGTATGGTCTTACCGTACCTATAAGGAATTTTTTTGCGGCTGCACCATGCCTCGCAAACTACAAAGTGAGTCAGAAATGGACGGTCTAAACTTGTAAATTTCCAATTTACCAATTAACTAACCATAAAATGGTCTAATAAACGGTCGCGGTGTTATATCTAAATATAGCAATATTTAAACTTAATTTAAAATGATTCTCTTGTACAACTGACAGTTACAATTCTTACCGGTTGTTCGTGAGTATAAAAAAAGTTAAAATAATATTCTTAATATAAAAAGTGAAATGATATACAATTCCTTGTCCTTTTAGCCGTAGTAAAACGAGTCTCTGTAAGGGAATTTGCTAATATAGGAAAACCAGAATAGTTATTTTTTTAATAAGTGAGGGAAGTTTATTTTCTCAGATGAGTGCTTCTTTTTGAAACGAGGCAAGGTGAAGAGGAATAAAACGGGAATACGCATGTCGGAAATTACTTCCCGAAACAGTTGGGAAAATTTTTTTCTACTACCGTTATATTAAATAGCAAAAACTGAGGTCGATTAAATAATTACAAATTTACATTTCGGCAATTTTTAACTAAGGAATTATTTTAATTAGTTGTTTTTCCTAATATTTTAGGTTGCTAAAACACATACAAGTTTTTTACTTCCCTCACTGATCGAGGTAAAATTACTTTACCGCATTCACTCGGGAAACGCAACTTCCCGCGCATAAACGAAAGCGGAAAGTAGTTACTCCTGGCAGGCTAGTAAAAAAATCCTATACATTTCTATTAAAGATCTTACGAAAATAATTACATTGCCTTTAGACTCTTGTCAAAGTACACCAAATCATCATGCAATCGAGTTATACAATAATCCGCACTTGAACAACTTCAACGAATAAATTCAATAAATATAGTCACTCTAGAACTACTGTTTCTATCTGATAGATCCAGTTAGTAATAACAGTTAATTTTAAAAACCTATTTAAATTTGCTTCGCCATATGAAAATTCTCAGAATCCCTTTACCAAATGTAATTTTCTATAAAATGCGGGATAACTGGGTCAAATTAATATAGGAAAAGTCACGCTATATTTTTTTATTTTTTCATTATATACGGCAAAGCTTATCTTTTAGGATAATTGGATACTTTAAACCTAAAAACTTCGTAATGTGTTAAATTTTGTACTGCATCCAACAAGGAAAGGTACTCTGTCTTCAAAATTTAACCCTCAACCCCAATATTCCCTTACATTTTTATCCTTCCATATACTGCAGTAGAAACATAAACAAATTAACAAAGAACAATTTGGTCAAATCGATAAAATATTTCAAGAATTCTGTACATTGAATTATAATTGTAATTTTTACTTCCCTCGTGAAAGGGAAGTATTGTAATCCTGAAAAATTTACCCTCCGAGATATTTTCAGATCTTTATTTCAGGGTCCCATGTGGTCTGTCTGCCTCTCTATCTGTCCGTCTGGCCTTTGAAAGAGAATTGTGAATTATGATGTATTTTCAGATATATACATATAATATACAACTAAATTATATTTCAAAAATTATTTAAGTTGCCCACTTTGCCTTACAGGATGGAAGATGGTTAAAACAAATGGTCTTCTGGACTTTAACGCCGATCAGTCATAAACAGACTTCGAAAAATAATTTTAAATTATGGTTTATTACCAAGAATATATAATAACCAGTTATACTGTATTTTAAAGGTGTTTCTTTTAAGTCGCACGAATACATAACAACCAATTAAAGTCCTTGTACTTTAAAAGTGTTTTTTTTAAGCCGACGTTCTTTGTTTATAGAGTGAGAGATGGTAAGTTTATGGTATGATGGGTTTCTGGACTTTGTGATCTGCTAAACACATGAGACAGAGCTTGGTAAAGAATTTGTAAATTGTATTATGGTTTATTGCCGGGAACTTACAATAAACCCTTAGATTGTATTTCGACAGTGTTTCCTTCAAGTTATCATTCACAAAAAAAAAAGAAATATTTAAAAGTTAGTTTTCAGATATTATAAATAGAATTTTTAATCAAAACAAATTGTTCCAAGCGCAAAAGGCAAATTTAATATAATTAAAAATAAGTTCCGATGACAATAAAGTTTCTAAATATTCCAAGAGATGTTTATGAATTAAGCGAGTGGTACGATTATTATATCATCATTTTATCCTTCGAGGAATACATATACAATATATAATTAAATGTAATTACGGGTCTAGTAAGTCATAACAAAGTATATCTGTTTTTAAAAATCAATTTCAACGTCCGTGTGATTCTCGATTTGGAAGTTCTCAACCTATTTATTCATCTTTAGAAATTCCAAACAAACAAACAAAAGTATGCTTTATTGTCGCAGGAAAATTTTTACAATTTTATAGACAAAGCGAAATTTATCTTAAAACAAAAAAAAACAAAAACAATGAAAAAACGAAATGTTGATCGAAAAAAAATCATATTTTTGGATAGGTCAATGCAAATACATAAATTGTAAATATAACATTCGTTATATTCGTAACCTTGCCGTAAAGCGGTTAATAAATCCTGTGACCTCACAAAATGAACTAGACAATACATATGCGAGGTGAATAATTTCGATGACATTGAAATTAAAATTACGCGATCTTATACTCTATTTTGTTATCGTTATACAAGCAAAATAAGTGAAGTTAAACAAAAAGTGTACTGAACTAATACAGTAATTAAAGTTTATTAGAAAAAAAAGAAAATGTATTACTTTAATCTAATATGTAACAAAAATAATTAATGTTAACGGACTATCAGACAGTTCGTTCCTTATAAAATATTTTCAAATGCCTTGCAACAACATGATTTAAGTAAAGAAGCAAATCAAAAACATTTTAATGATATTATTCATTATAAAAATCAATAACACATAGGGATTGTTTTTAACTGTTCTGGAAAATGATTGTAAAGTTTTATGGCGTTGTAAATAATTCATTTTTTTAATAATTTCGGAAAGGATGAGAGGAATGGGAAGGTATATATCATGCCTAGAGTTTCTGGTAGAATATACGTGTTGTAGCCAGGAAGTGTTAATATTTTATGTCTTTGAAATAGTGTTGGCAGTGCGCTCTATTATTTAGACCATAACAGACAACTAATTAAGCATGTGTCAACTGAAATTTTCTCTAAAAGTAAGCACAATGCTTTGACAAGTTACAGTAGACTGAGGTTACCTTACATATATATATTCAATAAAAAGTGTTACTTAACAACGTGGCCTACTACTGTCAATTTTACTCTGTAACGGCGGATTGCATAAAACAGGTTATAATTACTTAATAATATGGTGTCATTGCGTAGATATAAGCCAAGTTTGAACTTTATCATTTTTTTGGAAGTCTGTTCTCTTTTTCAAACAAGCACATTATTTACAAAAGTATCAAGACTCACTAACTACAAATGAAAACCCGAGAATTTTGAGAAAAACCTCTAATAGGCGGTGTGTTAGAGGGAGAGAGTGAGAGAAAGGAACTTTTGAATTTATTTAATAATCAGACAGGGAAGCACACTACAATAAAAAAAATCAATTATGTTCGACTATTTGTAAAACTAAATAATTAAATATAATTTTTAAAAATCATATATGATTTATATTATTTTGTAAGTAGGACCAAATTTATTTTAACATCTTATGTATTGATATTAGCAGTTTCTTATCTAGTAAGCCCACACTTATGCTAGTACTTCAAAATAAGTTACAAATATATTCCCCTTAGTTAAAACTGAGATGATCTATACGAGAATGTACCATTATTTGAAAAACCAAGTCGGTGAATACGATAGCATAGCTATAGAAATCAAAAGGAACACTCCTTTAAGCGAAATTGATTTAGGCAATATTATTTAGTCTGTAGTCAGTAAACTTTTTGGCCTGTAAATTCCTTCTAAATCGATAAAATGCAATCTTGATGAAATGTAGTATACAGTTGTTAATATATTTAAATCTCCCTCTCTTCTCTGTATATCTGATAATTTAAATTGACAGATCCAAACTTAAAGTTATAAGTCAAAAATAAAAATAAAAAAATTGAGCCCGATTCTTCATATTAATAATTATTTTAATATTACTAACTAGACTTTTTGAAAGCCCTTCTAAAAGCACTTTAACATTGTAGAATTGAAATTGTTCTTTGTTTCAAAATATTTAAAGGTCAGTTCATCAATGTCGCAGATCACCTGAGGAAGATGAATTCAAGTGGGTACCCGGTGGCTTTTCCTTTCGGGATCAACCCCCACCCTGGAACATTTTAATAAAGTATATAAAGTGGCTCTAAGATTTTAGCATATCTTTTGTAAATATATTTTTGACTTTTCTTCTGTAAACTTAATATAAACTGAGCGTAACAAGGATTTTGCAATATAGGATTAAATTCTTATAATTTTGTCTAAACCTGACTAACTTTGACTTTAACTGATAAACTTAACATAGATTTGCATTACCAATCTCCAACAATTTTCGAAAAATAGTTTTCGCGTGATAACTTAAAAATTGCAGTCATCTTCCAAGCTAGTCTTGACTTACTTCACAGCATTATAAAGGCTATTGGGTTGTATTTAATTTAATTTTGCTGTATACTATCACCCTGTTTCTTATAAATTTATTAAAAATGTCATTTTCCTTATCTCTCACAGAGATATGTGCATTCCATACTTTTTACAGGCAAATGTCAAAGCAGTTGGCGATAAAACAATAACTGCCAAACCAGTATGGAAACCTATATAAAACTTTTTTAAACTTCTGCCTGAATACAATATTTAATACATAAAAAGGTTATACGTTAGTTCTGGATAATTTGTCTTCCCTCGTTATGAATATTTCCTTTTAGTAATGGTGAATGAAGCCCAATTTAGTTCCTCACATAATCATTTGGTAAGTCGAAAAATTTTATTAGGCACCATTTTATTCCACCATATTGGATTCGTACCAATTAAGAAGATCCATTTAATTTCTACCTGATGATTTGTAATAATAATCTATTTTTTTATCTATTCGTTTATTTTAATTACATGAATATTAATTTTACTAATTTAAAATAACATAATAAATATTATTACAGAAAACAGAAATTATTTCATACGCACACATTTTCATAAACTCAACCGAAAACACTTATCGTTAATAAAGATCAATTCTATGCAAAAACACTTCTTGTGTGTTGTTTACCATCGATGCTGAATCAGGTATTTGCCCAAAAAATCTATCACAAAAGGGAATAGTGAAGAGTTAGGCGCTCATCGTACATGAATCCACATTAGACCTGAATGCGCCAAAATTTCAATATAATAGTTCTCAAGCCTTGCTGGCACTCGGTCAGCTTACTTAGTAAATTTCCAACGACCAGGTCAAGGAGAAAAACCGGTGCCAATTTTATTACTGTGTGGCAAACCTGCATTCTCTCACTCTCAATTGAAAAATTTTAAATTTTGTCCGGAGTTCTACACTAAATGACCAAGTATTTCTTTCTGATACAAGGAAGATATAAAAGTGAGGCTAGTTAAAATTCGAACATTTTATATTTTGGCCATGTTTGAAGAATCCGTGGGACCACAAAAGTAAACTAAGAGAAAAAGCATTTGGAAATAAATTAGATTTTACAGAATTTCCAAAAAGCTTAAAATATTCAAAAATTCAAATTAGGTTTAATGTAAACTTTAGTGTAATTCCTTGGGTATAACAATGTATATTATTAATTTCGCGGTTACTTAAAAAAATCAAAAGTCACAAATTCGTTTATCTGGTTTCGTGAGCTACAAACCTATTTACTACATATATCATATAATAATGTATCGTTGAATAGTAAATTAAAGTAATAACTAGCTTATTAAGAATTTTAGTTCACCGGTTCTTCTTAAAAAATGAGCCATGTAGATTTGAGTTTTCAAAATAAACAAGTTTGATAAAATATCGTTCGAAAGGAGTACTTTAAAAAGGTTTTATCTGTTCAACCTTTATATTAGTGATGAGCATACTCAGAATATAGCAATAATCGAATATTCGGCACTCGAGGATTTTGATACTCGAAAGAGCATTCGAATAAACGATCATTCAAATATAACGAAAACCATTTTGAGCCTATCATGTTTTTGGTAAACCGCAATCGCAAATTTTAGGCAAGCAAGTATTTCTGCGTAATATTTTCCTACACAATAGCAATGGGAAAAATTTGTTATAATAATATATAATAATTCTTTATATAGTCATCGAAGAAATAATTTATGCATTAACTAGATTAATTTAAATATATCCTTATACAAAAGAATGTTATTTTATTTGTCATATTATTTTAAATATAGTATATGTTTACTTTCTCCTATGATTATTCATCACGCAATCATAATAACATAAAATTACTACTCGCACCCTGAAATATGCAGAATTTCAAATAGCCCGTTGTTCAGCCTTGTCCTCATGCGACATGCCGTCGATTCAGACTTAAACTCCAGAATAGGAGTACTAAATTTAGTGCATTGGTTAAAAGATAAAAAGCTAATAAAACCCGTGAATGATCAGTGGGTCGATCCTTCAACAAACAAATAATCGGTTACTGGTTCTAGGACCGGTCCCCAAACCACACGCGAGACGTCTCGAATCGGAAATACGATGTATAAATGAATATATTCCATATTTCGTATCTATATGGTGCGATAACATACGGTATTCACGATTGGCCGAGCATTTATCATCCGAATACTGTAATCATGGCATAGTCCGAGTATTTTCATAATCGAATATACGAGGATTTTTATTTCGAATGATCCCATCGCTCCTTTATATCTTAAAAATAGCCCAGTACTTTTCTCAGTTTGGGTTACAAATACATCAATATTATATAACGATTGTTCAACTTACGAGTTCATCCCTCAATTATGTCTGATTTTTACTACAACTAAGTCCTTTAGTAGGTATTTTGTTGATTCTAACTTTATAGCATTTTATGAGTCCGCCACTTTGTTCCGCCATATTAGATTTTAACCAAAATATTACCTGTTCATAACCAAATGCCCTTGATATTGATCGGGTAAGTAGGTTTCAGCTATACCGCGAACAGACTGAGAGACACATAAAGAGTCTGACGCAAATTGGAAAATATGTTTTTCGTCGTCTTCAGACCATGAAACGTCAATATCTGGGAGAGTTTTTACGATTTCAATATATAGTTTCCTTATCTAAAGGAATTAAAAGTGTCTATAGAGTTATCGGAGTTGAAAAGGGATATAGAAGCATATCCTTTACAGAATACTTGTTGACTTTTTTAATATGTTAAAGATACTTATACTGTCGTCAGTCTTATACTGATTCTAATTCCAAACAGTATGCTCAGGGGAAGCTTAATCCGAAAATAAACCTAGAGGTCATATAAGATGGCATATAAGAATAATTGTCGAAAAAAACAATTTGCCATTATTCAACTTTCCCTCTTATTTTTATTTAGGGGAAAGGAAAAAGCGTATATTTGATACAAACTTAGAAAATTAAGTTTCAAATATCTAGGTTGGTAATGATTTTGAATTAATAAAAACCTAAGACAGGAGCTATGAAACGTCGCAAGCCGCGAAAGAATGTTTTATTATATTATTTAGACATGTTTTATATATTACAAAGAAAAACTGCGTTTTATTGTGGACTTTTGTGAACTGCAACTGAAGAAAAAAAAGTCAAGCACATTTTACCTTTAAAATGGTAATTCTAGAGAGACAAAAATATTGCGTGACTAAACTAGAAATAAGACACAAAGTCTCGGTCTCAGTCAAAAAGAGTATAATGCGGTTACACGTGTTTCGCCTTTTCAGGCATCATCAGACCTTCGACATTAACTAAAATCACAAGAACAAATCAAACAACTATAACGTCACATGTTAAAATACACACTAGTGTGTGTATTGACTGAGACCGAGACTTTGTGTCTTATTTCTCGTTTAGTCATTTGAAAGTTGGTCTCTTAGAGAATATGGACGCTTTCTTACAGTTTGAAAAATATTGCGATCATGCAAACCAATCAGTTTTTATATTTTAAAATTATGTGCTATATAATATAAGAAAACTGAAGAGGCAAAAATAATTCTATTAAAGAACCACTTTTTTTTTCACTGTCTGTTGTAACAATCAAGATATACTTTTTAAAATTCAATAATAACTCATTTATGCTTAAACTAGCATCATGCAAGTAAAAATAACAAGCACAATGCAAAAATAGAATTAAAAAGAAGATCAAAATGAATGATGCCTCAAAATGTCGAATGAACTAGAAACTGGAGCACGTCAGTCGAACTTTACAATATTTGGTACACGCACTAAGCAAAATAAGTTCTAAGTAACGACAAAATTTACAAGTGTTGGAATGAGTATGATGTTTTTATGCGATAGTTTTAATGATCTTTATGTAAAAGGTAATTCCGTTATGTTATCGAGTAGCAATATAAATTAAAACAAATTATTCAGAAGTCCATGTGACCTGAAATTATTGAAATTAAACGATAAAACAGGGATTTTGCAACTTTTTTGACTATTTGAACTTGAAATAAATGGCTAGGTCTCGCCACTATTCTGTGACGTCCTTAAAACTAAAAAAAAATATTCGTAATTATTTACGAACGTAAATTTTATTTACGTACGTTCAAGTTAATTAATACTTCGAATGGCAATCAAGTGCCAAAACAAGTCAGCTGGTAGCATTATTTATAAATGTGACATACCTGAACTTCTTCTAATATGAAAAATTTTGATTACATAACCTTATGAATATTTTGCTTTTAAGTCAAGTTGTATGCTCATGTCACAATCAGACAGAACATTTAATCACCTAACCAACCGACTATGTGCCTATGAAAAACCACTTTTATGCAAAGATGAAAACCATAATCATCAGGAAGTACTAGTCATGGAAAGGTTTTACAGTGGAAAGAATAAGAACAGAAACAAAATTTGACTTTTTTGTTAATATTGCAAGCACCCAGGGCATACAATTCAGCAGTGTGAGAAATGAAAAACAGATGAGAAAGCTTCGACGTCACAAAAGCATTCAACTGAGAGACAATAAAGTTGGCTCTGACAGGTGAAGAACTGACTGCTGAATGCGACAAGGATGATTGGATTATAGGCAATGAAGCAATTTACTACATTATCAACAGAAAGTACTTTTTACTTACTACTTTTTATTTTTGTTAGGTAAAAGCAAAGCAATTGTGGGTGGCAAAGAGTGAAAACCATCTGATATATCAGTTTTATCTTAGTATTATCTGATCAAGAAAGAAATTGAAAAACAAGTTTGTCTCAAAAACTGAAAAATTATATCTGAAGATAGAATGTGTTTGATATTTGTGGATTCAAAAAGACGATTTGAAGGATATTAACCATCTATAAATCTATTCACGGCCAAATGAAAACACTTTACATAATTGCTGGGATTAGGATATCAAAACAAAAGACAGGTAAAGTCAATTGTATTTCGACAGTTTAGTTAGACAGTGAGCTATGTGAATTGCATTCAGGAAAAGTCACATACACTACACTTCGCCACAAGAAAATGTGCAGAAAAAAATTGATGTTTGGCATTCTGATGTATGTTGACCATTTAAAAATTAAAATTCAGATTATAATTATTTTTTCTTTTTAAAAATGAGTTCAAGATACAGATGATTTTATAAAAGAAAACTTAGATTTGCATTAAATGAAGCTCCTAAGTGATAAAGTAGGAGAAGTTGGTGTTAAGTGTTAGCGATAAAAGCCTCTTTGCAGTCGAGATGGGAAACAAACTAAACATGAAATATATGATAGCAACAAAAAGTACTTGCTATGCTCACATTTCCAAAAACAAAAAGACGAAAATAAACCGAAACGTGTCTATAAAAAAGTCTATAAAAGGAATATTGATAAATTACGATAGTGAGTGTGCGAAGATACCATCTCTAGATTTGATTTTCAACGAAAAACGAATACACTGAATATAATCCACACTGATGAACACAATGAATACAGATGAAAGGATATTAGCACTATCTAAACTTAATATTGAGGATTCTACAGAAGAAACTAGCGAACACAAAAACATGGCATTTGAAGACAATGTTCACGAAGCAGATGTTATTGAAGAAAAAAGGAAATATTCAAAAACCTCACCGCTGTAAAATATACATTAAGAGTGCTGCATATATTCAAAGTGTTGTGTTCTTACCTTTAAACCACGTGTTTATATACAGTTCACTTACTTACTTACTACGAAATTGTCATTTATTTAAATTGCCTAGTTAGGATATTTCCATAATAATTACTAATTTTCTGCCCAATTTTATACATTTGGCTTTTTCAAAATTCAAATACAGCTACATTTCTTTTTATTTAATTGGGAAACATAAATTCACGCATTTTTGGGCATGACGTTGCTGTTTGTCGATTTGGCTGGTTTATTCCGATCATAAACATTCCGCTGAGTGATTTGTTTGCTTTTCCAGAAAGGGATTGTACTTGATATTTAAATACATATATTTAAAACGAAATTATCATTTACGAGAATATTATTAAGCAAATAGTAAATATACCTTTTTATCTAAATTTAAATAATTTTATTTTGAACATGGCGGAATTAAAAACAGCTCGCGTTAAGGATTTAAGACAAGGAGCTTATATCAAATTCAAATTAATTAGCGAACAACACATGACCTCAGCCACTATAAACGAATAAGTGTGTTTAATAAGTTTTATCTCTTAGAAAGCCTGCTTTAGAAATAATTTCAGAAATTCCCATTTTAAACGAAAATTATCTTAACAAGTACAATACTTCCACTTCCACTTTCCTAATAAAAGACTGCAAGCTACAACTTATTGGAAAATGTCTGCGGTAGGGCCTCAACTTAATCATGAACAATGTAAGCCTAACTTGGTTTCTTGTCCATTACCCAAAGATCTTGAATTATTGCATTGCTCACCACGCGGTGATCAAAACAGAATCACTCTTAGAATCGTATTTGATGCTAGTACACACGGGCCAAAAAAAATGTCTCTAAACAAACAATTGTATACAGGCCCAACACTGCAAAGAAACCTCGTTAAAATGTTACTTTAGACTTTATAAATTTGTTTTTACTTGCAATATTCCACAAATCATAGGAGATTCAACATTTAGTTTGACGTTTTTCTATAAATAAATCATAATCAGATTTTGAACACATTTGATGTGTCAAGCTCCCACTTTTAGCAATTAGAATATTTTTATAACTTGCTTCTGATTACAAAGGTTTAACTTTAGCTTCAAAAATTATTAATGAATCAATTTTTGTGGACGACTACTTGTAGCTCGAATAACTTTCAGGAAATTTTAAAAATTAAATCAGAAATAATTGAACTTTTGAGCAAAGGTGGCTTTGAAGCCCGAAAATGAGCTAGCAATACGCTTGATTTACTTAAAGACTTGCATGATTCTTTTATTGAAAACAGCAATTTGTGTTTTGATTCAGAAAGCAATATTTTAAAACTTCTTGGATTTTAAGATAAATCGTCCAAATATAACAACAGAATTTAATGCAGATTCATTACAATTGTGCAGGATTTGTGATTCCTCAGAAAAGGCTTGCTTATTTTTGAGAACAATTTCTGGCAATAATATTAACATTTCTTTATTTGGTGCCAAATCAAAGATAGGTGACCCCCCCTCGGTTAGAGCTTTGTGCCGCAGTTTTGTTAGCTAAATTACTAAATTTTACTTTAAAAACTTTTTGAGAGTTAACTTTTATCCACATATATACTTTTAGTGAAAGTACTGTTACTCTCATATGTATAAAAAGTTCTCCACATTTATGGAAAACTTTTGCTAGTAATTGAATCACTTACATACAAGAAATAATCCACACCTTTGGTACCATGTGCACTTCCCTAAAAACTCTGAGGATTCCAGTTCACGAGGTTTATTTACTTGGTAATTAGTAAAATATCCTGTATGGTCGATTTAGCAAACAAAGAACAATCATTTTTAGTACTTATTTATGCAACGAATTTGTAGAGTACATTCTAATGAATATTATTGCTTACAAGAATTTAAAAAATAGTTGCCTATTTTTGCGTACTATTGCAAAAAATAAAAATTCCATGTTGTTTGCCTAAATAACTATACTATATAAAATATACTTAATATAATAAATAAAAATAAAAAATCTTTAACAAAACATTTGCAAAAACTTAACCCCTTTCTTGTTAATGAGGTTTTTTTTTTGTAATTCAGATTAACTATTTTAATTATTTCGTAAATTCATATTACATTTCGATATTGCGATTTACAATCCACTAATTTTCCCTTTCTGTAATATTCTTGGGTGCTTTCTTGGAAAAGAATAGTACGTAGCCCATTACATAAATGCCGTAAGTATTGAATCAGAAAGCATTTCAACCTACTATGGGTAATTTACCGCAGGCTACAGTATTTCAAAATGTAGGATTGATTTTCATGGTCCTTTTGTGCTTTAAAGCCGTTCATCTTCAATTAATTTCGGAAATATCCTCTGAGGGGTATTTGGTAGCACTTAGATGTTTAACTGTAAGAAGAGAAATATGTCGAAATATTTATTACGATTGAGTAATGAACTTTATTGCAGTGGAGAAATATTTAACAGATATTTTTGCGACTTGTGCTAGTATTTACAATTGTTACAATTAAATAGCGTTTTAACTCTCTTTAAGCCTCATATACGGGGACAATTTGGGAGTCAAACATAAAATCGGTAGACATTGCTGCTGTGATACCCCGGACACTTTTTAACTTGACAACCTCTGTCTACTAGATCCCGATATACCTGATATACATTTGAATCGGCTATCGCTTTGGCACTTGCTTCAAAAGACTCACCGCGATTTCTGAAGTCACGGGCATAGCAAATATTTGCAAACATTGCAACATCGATCAAAGTGGAATAATCGCTGGTTAACTGCAACACTATGGTAATTATTAAAGATGGGAACTTAGCATCTTTAGAATGACCTTTAGGTAGAGTAACTGGTGTTATTACTATTACCGCCTCGAAATATGTTCCAAGAGTCGCTGTGATAAAAACCTCTAAGGGCTCCTTAAAGAGGCCTTTGGTCAAGTTATGACCTCTTCCAGATAACTGGAATCTGAAAATGCTTCGGGTATCAATTTTATTACAAAACTTAATTTTGTTTAATCCTATGATATACTTGCCTAATACGCGCAAGTATATCATTTCGTTTTGTGTTTGCCTCTAGGTTTCTGACGAGCGGCCAGCGGCAATACTACGAATTCATTAAATTTAACATTGCAATTATTAATAATTTTTAATGAAATAAATTAGATTTAATATTGAACAGATTTAATATTGAAAATTAGTATATTATATTGATTTTTAAAGTGTGTTAAAAAAAAATTTATCAGGTTTTTTTTTGGAGGCACTTCCCCTACTGCCTCCGAATAGCCGCCACTGAATAAAATAATATTTATATCAGCTAAGAGATCATCCATTGATTATCAATACATATTTATGTATTATATTTTGGTTTGTTTTCTATAAACAAATACAAATCTATGGCAATTAAAAGAATCACCAGAACCCAATAATATGTTTTTATTGTAAACATTCAATCTTTCATTAAAAGTATAATATACTTTAGATAACTAAGTTTAAAGATAATACATTAATAAGTAAAATATATTTATTTAAGGTTATAGAATTTTTGTTTACAATTAAAGTATTAAATAAATATATTTGGTTTAGTTGGCTATAACAGATAAAATAGTAATAATTAAAAAATATTTATTGAGCAATTTATAACAAATAAACTATTTAAGATAACCATATATTAAAAAAATAATAAAACAAGTACAATGACACCTAAAACTAGATAGGGCCATCTTCTGAAAAATCAGAATAATCGTCTGGTCCTAAATTAATGATGTTCCACCTCCATAGTTCACCAACGAAGCCGGCAAGAGTTCTCACACATCTTGCATCGTAAAAGTTTTGTTGTTCCTAGCAATATAACCTTTTACTTATGCCCATATAAATTCTATTGGGTTCACCTCACAATGATAAGGGGGAAGCGAAGGATCATCTTAACTATAATATATTCTCTAAATTTTGATCTATGCTGCTTAGCAATTTTCAAAAGTCCCTTTTACGAGATGGTACCATTACAGTTCAGTTCCTTTTGCTGTAACCACTCAATGACTTGTCTTTTTTTTTCATGAACTCGCAGGGAGCTTCTCTACTAACCTAGAATGATAGCTGGCGTCATCTACGACCATTATCAAATTACTAGGAAGTGGAATGTACCCAATCATTTGCTCAAAATATTCCTCGAAAACGTCAGCACTCATTTCTTCGCGGTAGTCTTTAGTGGAATTAGATTGAAACTTCCATAACCCATCAATCTATAAGTAGTTCTCGAATTCCTACCATATTGGCGCAGGTCGTAATTATGCTGCAGACAGGACTTGCTGGTTGCTAATGAACGACAGCATCATATACGTTTAGTATGATTTTTTTTCTTTCAGAGAATATGAACTCTTCCCAACTGAACGAATAGGAACAGGGGAAAAAACTTAAACTTGAAGCCATTATAACCAGATGTTACTTGCTCAATGCTGAATAAAACTTTGTTATATATTAGCGCCACTTACATACACCCTAAAACCGAATGACCCCCCTCCCCCTCTTCCCGGCTGTAATTCCATTATCTGCATTTTGGCAATTTTACCTATTTAATCATCTTAATCGAAATGGATGCAATTTAACTCACCGTCCCAACATGTAAACAAGCCCGCCTATGCTTTACTTCAACGAAACAAAGTATAGCTGTGTAATTGTTTTTAAAAATTTTATTAAAGCCCGCAACACAATGCAAATCTCGTAAACAGTAAAAACTAACCAACAAAAATGAAACTTACATATTGAGATACAAAAATGGACGACAATTTTGACTAACCGTTTATAACCTATATTTCAAAAAGTATGTAACAAAACACAGAAAAACACATAAAGAAAATTAACGTTTAAAGTAAACGTTTCAGGTAATTTGCATTGTGTTCCATCTGTAAGCAATACAAATTTTGTAAGAGTTTATTTCAAAGTATTTTAAAAACTCGAAATGACCTTAACGATTTATTATATAATAAACCAATTTAGTCATTCATTATTTGTCGCATCTGTATAGAAAAATATTTAAATGTATATTAAATATTCCAATTCACTTAATTGTCGGTTGCTTAGTAATAAAACATGAACAGTTTATTTAAATTATATTTTATTTTCTGAAATAAAAATAATTCAAATAAATTGCAACGGAAGTAAATAAGTTTTGTTAACGCCAAGTTCTTCTAATAACTTCAATATATTATATTTCTATTTGGAAATTTTTCGCATGTTGGATCGAAGAAAGTTCCGCCAACTGGTTTTTATTGGAGCTACTGCTTTCAGAACCGTATTTGTTCAATTAAAATTACTTTCATTACTATTTTAAGATGCACATTAGTTTTATATGGTTCTACTTACCTATAACAACATTATTCACATACCCGAAACAAATCTATTAATAATATATTAATAAACAGACAAATAAAATAAATAACATTTTTAATTATGGAAGCTTTGTGTTTCTCGTAGAGAATTCTTACTCTTTTTCACATATTTAATAATAACTGTCCTTATATAATACCAAGTGAAGCAAGATATTGTATGTGCCAGTTTCAGACTCAGCAGATATCATCAAAATGTGTGGTCCGTAACACTTAACCTTGGACACATTAAATATAAGGTGTGTCGTACTTAGAATGCGCACAAGCCAATATCTCGGTTATTTTTTAAAGGATCCTTTTTGTTTTTTTTTGTGGTTATGTAGAGTTAAAAAGCGCTGTTTTCACCGGGTTTAAGTTGCTTTACCTGATAGGCATACGCTTTTATGGGGAAAAAATTGAAATATTTTTAACAATAATCTTACTGTGGAAAAGAATTGATTTCAAATCTAATATCGCTGTGGATTCTTCACAACGTAAAACATCAAAATCCTAAGTTTGCAATGGTACCAGCTAATACAACGGGAATGGCGACATTCGAAAATGGATGATATAAAAGTGGATCCGATACGTCACACAAACATTGCGGTCGTCATTGTATCTTATCTTCACCACAGATGAATATTCTACGTTATGAACAATCCACAGATAATATTACAATTGAAGTCAATTGTTTCCTACAAATATTTTATTTCTATCCGTAGGCCTATAAAGTATAGCAATCACCAGTGTGTGTCAATTTGTTGTGACTTCCTATAGATAATATTGATTCTGAAGGTCTTAAAAATAATAATAATAAATGTTTTATTGTCGACATTGTGTTATACAGTGCAGAATCACATGATTTATTTTACTTCTTAATTTAAGGAATTATGGTTTAGATTTTTTTTAATATAGCACCTCGTTTATTAAAGTATCGTATGGTTGATTTGCTCCAATATATTAATTTTCATTAAACGCAAAAACCAAGTCATTTTGCCATAAAAGCAAATACACTTTCATTCACCTGGCCCAAATAAGGTCCTGTCTAATGCTATACAACAGAACTTGTGACGCCTTGCCAGAGCGGTAACATACGGTCTTTAGCAAACTTTGGCATGTGCGGAAATTTGTTCGAAAACAATTAGGAGAGCAATTGCTGAAAATTCCTCGACGAACATTAATGGCTTAGGACTTCATGCATTGTTTAAAACTTTCGGGTAGGGCTTAGAAAAAGCAAAGTTCCCTATAGGTTAAAACAAACAAGTTCAATTATAAATCCCTTAGATTTTTATTTTGTTAGTTGCAGCAAAACAAGATAAAATACTACTCTAATTAATTTAGTGAAGGACTAACGCGTTAATTAGTAATTCAATCAAGACAAGAGATTCTCGTCCTGACGAGACGAGAGAATATTTTCATTCGATGCGAGAGCCGATATGATTGAATGGTCTTCTCTTGTCGAGAATTTTAATATTGTTCCAGAAAATAAAAAATCGGTAAATTTCCTTTGTCCAGAACTTCCCTCGTTATGAATCTTTCCTTTTATTGGAAATAGTGAAGTGTGACCCAATTAAGTGTATATATATATATATATATATATATATATATATATATATATATATATATTCATTTAGTAACACATATATACCGTCGACGCATCACTGATGTTAAGAAGTCACTGAAGTCAAGTCTTTTCAAACATTTTTATTGGGCGCCATTTTGTTCCAGTATATTGGATTCATACCAACATTTGCCTGTTTCCTCCTATGCGCCAAACTTGATTTTTGGGTATTCTATTCCGTAATGTCGAATTCGCACCAAATTTTTACCAGTTTATCTCTATAGCACATCTGTATTTTTTAATTTGCGCCAACTGAATAAGGTTTTTTACGTTGAATTTTTTAAACATTTTATTTTTCCACCACGTTGTTATCGCAACTTTACCAGTTTGTCTCTATACCACATTTTCTTGCATAAAACTTGAAATCAATCTAATTAGTAGTTTTTTGATTGTGGTTTTTTAAATATTTTATTAGGGCGCCATTTTACTTTGGATTTGTACCAAAATCTTACCCGTTGGTTTCTATGCAACACCTGATTTTTATGCACCATTTGAAGTAAATTGGGCTATTTGTTTTTTGATATATATTTTTTTTAATATTGCACTAGGCCGCCATACTGGATTTTTATCAAATAATCATAATACGATTCTTCATTTTTGACCAAAATTTGAAGCCATTCAGGAAAGTGGCACGAGCAGTACCGCGAACTCTAGACAGAGAGACAGGCTAAAAGAAATGAACATTTTTTTTGACATTTAGGGACACTTAACCGTGAAGATCTGTAAAAACCTGGGAGGGTGATTTTTTCACGATTACAAACATCTTATTTGGCCGCCATTTTGTTCCACCATCTTCAATTCGCTAAAAATGTTACCAGTTCATCTCTGTTTCATACTTAATTCTTGCACAAAATTTGAAAACCATCTAATAAGTAGTTTTTTCAGGCTGATTTTTAGAATTTTTTATTGGGCGCTATTTTGTTTCACACTGGTACAAACAGTTTACCACTTTAATCCTACGTAATACTTGATACAAGATTTAAGGTAAATTAGATAAGTAGTTTTTTCATAATAATTTTTTTAACATTTCACTAAGCCGCCATTTTGTTCCGCCATATTGGATTTTTACAAAAATATTATCATGCAGGTCATCCCAGTATGATTATTAAAATTTTAAGCCAATCGGTTAATTAACTTTTTAGCTATTCCTCGAACAGACAGACAAACACAGAACGACGGAATTGAGAAAACACGTTTTTTGGCATCTAGGGTCCCTAAAACGTGAAAATCTATAAACACCTAAAAGGGTAATTTTTCCGCGATTACAATAGTTCCTTCCTTAAGAGGGAAGTAAAAAAAACTGAAAAGCAATAACAGACAAAACGGGTTGTTAATATTACACAATAGGGTGCCCAACTAATTCCTAAACTGACGACCAGAGAAATGGGACGAAAATATAAAACCAACTTGGCGACCAGACAAAAAATATTTTCAAGATCTAAACTAAGGACCATAGAAGGTGAATTAGAAGAGAAAAGTGTTAAACTAATAAAATAGAAAAATGGCTGATAACAAAAAAAGTATTACTAGGGGGATTAAATAAATACAATTTTAAACACAAAACTCACAACAAGCTACTTGATAACCAAAAAAACTTATTTTTCTTGTATCCACCTGACATTGCCGACTCACCTAATTGATGCAGACACACAAACACTGCCCTAAGAGACTTTATTTAATATATTCTTTAAACATTTTTCATTTGTACGAAATTGTTGTCTGAAATGGAGGAGATACTGAGTGAATATGTATAACGTTCTATCTCCGTTAAGTCTCTAGCTCTGGAAATATATTTTAAGGCTTATGTGCATTACTGTAATTCCTATAATTTTTGAAGAAAATGTATATAAATGAAACTAAAATTAATTTTGTTTGCTATTTATGTTTTACGAAAAATGTTTTTTTAACGCTGAAATGACGCTGCTAGTCAATAAATATTACATTCTCACATTAAAACCAAAAGCGACTTTGTCCACGAATCTTCCCTATTTTTATTTTAAAAACTTTCTTTTCACACTTAACCGCCTTGGAACTGTTTCAGAATCACTGTTTTTGTCATCAGATTTACGTTAATCAGCTAATTTTAGTAAAAAAAATAAAGGTTTGAAATACTCCTTTTATTGTCAATATGTGCGCCATTCCTTCAACGGCAAGTAGGCTATTTTAGAGCAACGGCAAAGTTTCTGAAGTAGATAGTGATTTGTTCTGCCTTTCTTAAGAGGCACTAACAGAAACATTCTTTTGTTATAATGCAGTTTTCGATGTTTTGATCAAAAGTTCTCAAGGGCAGTATCTAATCATATGACTAGCTTTAAAAAAACGAATCCCAAATCCTCTAAAATTATGGAGAAAACAGGATGACACCAAATTAGTTTTTCACGGGGAGAATAAGGTTTACAGTATAACACCCTGTATAACGAAAACAAAGCATTTGCGGACCTATATTCACGTAAGACGTTTTTCTTACTTTGAGAAGTACTGTTTGCTAAATATGTTGAAAAAGTATATTGTCATTCTACTTTCTCCATGTATTTTATATGGGATTTGGAGGGTAAAATTTAACACCCTGTATGTTAAAACCTAATTATAGGATTACGTTTTGCCCCTGAGAACTTTTGATAAGGACAACGGGAACTACATTATATTAAAAAAATAGAAAAATTCACCGAAAAAAGTGTTTTTTTTTATGTTTATAGGTAAGTTTGCCAATTTATTCTAGTTTTTAGATTTATATAGCTAAACATGTTGAGAGATGAGAGAAGTTCTGATCCCATCTAATTTTATTTTAAGAGTTTTAATCTTACTACGGAATGGAATAATCATTAAGTCATTAAGGCAACCACGATACAATATAATAATATGCTTTAGTAGGACTTCATGATTCATCCAAACAATAAAGAAATTTAAAATTTAAGGTTACTTTCGCGGGATAACTCCGAATTAGGAAAATAGTCAAAAAGAAGACGACGGTAGATATCAAATGTATCTAACGATCAAATTAAAGGATTGATTGCTACTGCTACCGTAGCTATCAGTGTATCAGTTTTATGTGCAGATGTGTGTAAATGGTATTGAAAAAATGTACACTGCAGCATGCTTTCAAAAACCATAATTCAAAAACGACCACCTAGCATATAAAGATGGGCTTATTAGATTTTGAATGATAATAGCAACCCAACAAATTATTAAAAAGATTAATTTTAAATACTAAAATACTATAATAAAAACTGGAAAATTATAAAAATGTAAATACTACGGTATTAATTCGATACTATACATGGTGGAGCTTTTTCGATGTACGGGTCATTTTTTAATTTTTCCACCCCTTTTATTATTATTATATTACAAATTCTATCTTAATATGTTTATTAATAAAAAACTCTACTCAACTTACAATTATTGAATATGCCTACCGTTTCTATTGATACATTTTCGAAAGTCTCTTTCTAATTTATTTCTGACGTTGGTACTAAAATTTGGATTGTTCTGGTTAAGGTCGTGTATGTAATCGCCCTGAGGTCTTATTGGCGCTTCTTTGAGCAAACACATTGTTTTTTTAAGTATCCTCACAAAAACGAATCTAAAAGTGTAAGATCTGGGCTGTTCGGTGACCAGTGTATGGTTCCCAGCAATGGTAAAAGTGCCTTCGTCGGTGCATAAGTATTAAGGAAATATCGATCTTGTTCCTTCCTTCGTAACAAATTTTCACAAAATCTCATTCGAGCATTTTTATGAGCGTGGTCTAATGTTTGAAAGGGCATAATTTTATAAGGATAATACTCGTATTTCATAAGCGTATTTTGAATTTTGATTGCTGACAATATGCGGAAAACTTTACTTTTCCGCACCCATTTTAGTTTGGAAAGAGCTTTTTTTTTTAAATATACTTACTGATTTTAAATATTTAAAAATATATTGATACGCTGATAGTTAGCAAAATGATTTAAGAACATAAATTTGCTAGAATCCTGCTATAATTTTCAACAAAATATTAAAAAAATATGTAACGTGTTTTTAAAAATTGTTTAAAGGTTCTCATATTAGCCTAATAAAATCAATGATAAGCAATAATAAACACCTGCTTTTTTATTTGGCAGTTTGAATCAGCATAGCATCAGCAAAAATACGTGTGTTTTTAACGGATTCGTCAGACGAACATTTGCCAGAGTCAGTGTTGGAAGCAGCTAGAACTACAAACTTCAATCTGTTACCATCAAAATCCCGTCATAGGTATGAAAAAGAATATATTCCGTTTAAAATCTCACGTCAAACTAAAGGCATCAAAACTTTGAAAGAACCCGTTTTTTTGGCTTATTTCACCGAACTTTCCAAAACATGTAACCCAAACACGCTTTGGCCCAGATACTCAATGTTAAAAAGTATAACCAAACTCAATGAAAACATGATTTAAGCAAGTGTCAAGTTCAAAGTCACGGCCTATTTAAAACAAGCAAAATGTTGGATTTAGACCAAAGAAGGCGAAAATTTTTTCAAAAGAGGAAATTTCTAAATTTATAAATGAAGGGCCTCACGAAATTTATCTCCATATTAAAGCAGCTACTATATTTGGTTTGGCGGACGCATATCGCCGAGAAGAACTAACAAAAATGTCATTGGATCATATTGAAGACAAAGGAAGTATTTCATTAATAAATATTTCAAACACAAAAAAATTACCGTTCTAGAAGCTTTGTACTATCTGATGAAGTTGAAAGCGTAAAATTTGTAAAATTGGTCAGAAAATATGCGATTTTAAGAAAGCCAGAAACCCCATATAGGCGTTTTTTTTTTGTAAACTACAAGCAAGGAGCTTGCACAGTACAATGCATCAGAATAAATATCTTTGGAAAAATGCCACTAACTATTGCAGATTATCTGAAGCTCCCAAATCCGGAACTATATACGAGCCACAGTTTCCGACGTTCAGCCGCCACAATGCTTGCCGATTCCGGGAAAGGAATAACAAATATCAAACGCCTCGGACGTTGGAAATCTTCAACCGTGGCAGAAGGTTATTTAGAAAGCTCAACAAGGCTTTAAAAGAACCTAGCCAATAAAGTATTGTCAATGTCATTCATTCCACTAGCCACCAATTTTTACCAGTGCAGTCTACCAAATCGACCTCTTCCAACCAAAAAGTTACCCCCTCCGCGACGGTTACAACAATAAGTACTCGTGAAAGTGAACTGGAAAATCCAAACCCAGCCTACAAGTCCCCGAGTTCCTTGGAAAAAAATCTAGCTTCTGCAAGTAATTTACAAAATGATACAAACTGCACGTTTACTATTCATGTTGTTAATAATAATAATTACTTTGTGATCATGTATTTGGTATAAATAAACGATTATTTTGTATTTGATATAAATAAACGATTATTTTTAACTCTTGGGTTTTTCCGCACGCTTGTAGACCTCACACTTGCGTAAAGTGACTTTTCCGCAACTTCAATTGGGTGCGGAAAAGTAGCACTTTCCGCACTTGTTAGGTGAACTACTATTGCCTACAAATTGGTTTCTGCCCACAGATAAAGGCTACCTTGATTTGGTTTTCACATACAAGGCAATTTTCAAAATTCGTCACTTTTAGGTAGCCTTTATATCTCGGTTATTAATCAAGTTACTAAAAACCTCCAAATCACCTATGTTTACAGATTTTTACGTAGAGTTCACTGGTATAACAACGTTTTATTTGTCTCTTATAATTTTGAAGATAGGACTCAAGTTGTATTTTTTTCAAAGGACTAGAAATTAATTTACCTTTTCAACAAAATGTTACACTTTATTTTTTTTTTCAAAAACAAAATTAGTGTTGAACATTTTAACTTTCCGTAACAATAAATTTGTGATACACAAAACTAGTAAAAACTGTAAATCGATGAGTTATAAATTAATATTAATTTATTAAATAAATGAATAAATAATAAAAAACAAAAATTTTATATCAAAAAAATATTAAATTAAATAAATAAAACCCGACACCAAATAATATTTTTTAATAATAATTAATTTTTAAGTAACCTATTGAAATTTGAGAGTTTGGTATGTCGAAAATGTACTCTTTAGTGAAGAAAAAAAAATCCGCGAGGCTTTGGAATTTGGACAAATCTATCGAAATCAATCCTAATGCACTAACAAGGCAAATAAGCTATACCCTGAGTACATCGAAAAAAAGTTAAAGCCATATTGAAAAAAGATAAGCTATGACAATATTGTTGAGGAAAGGTCAAAATTTGCATCCTGATGATCTAGGACGTCAAATGACATTCGATTTACGGTATTTAGCACAGTGCAAATAGAACAATAATTTTTTCTTCAAAACAACTTGGACTGAAGAAGTTCATATATCAAATATCAAAAAATCAGTCATTATATGAAAAAAAAAACTAGGTGTAAAACAATCACAATAAAAACATCTAACTTTAAATTAAAGAATCTATTTGGTTGTATGTTCAAAAGCATTGATTTATAGATAAATATTTCAATACGTTTTTTGGACCTTATAAATAAAATTATTTGTAAGGATTGTTTCTATTTTAGTAAGATATAAAAAATTAACAGAAATCTATTTCTATTCGAGATTATTTTTCTTATTAGTTTTTGATAATATATGTGAACAACATAAATTTTAAATCCGGTTAAAAACGCTGATACCTTCCACTCAAAAGTGCGGGGATTCGGACATTGGCATTGGAAACTCCTTTAAACGTCCGGGATTTAACGATCGAAAATTTCAAGCAAAGTCGGGGCATATCTCAAATGAGCTAAAACTTCATCAAAAGCAGTCCAGAGAGATATCGTTTTCTGTGTAGCATAAAACTCATTCGAGCGAAAAAAAGTTATTAGATTTCTAAGCCAATGCCGTTTGTAAACGAACACAATACTGGAAATGAAAATTGCCATAAATATTAGATTTTCCCCTGCTGTGGAATTGAGGTAAATAACTGTTATTATATCATTGCCGACACATAATAACGTTAAGTTAGTAGAATTAATTTAGGAGACTACCTTGCAAAACAAGAGCATTTCTGTCAAATAAATATTTAGCAATTATTAAGTATATCTATACGGTGTGAAAACGAGAGAGAAATGGTTAAATGGGGAAAGTTATAGGCAATTTTATTACTAGCCTAATACGATACGCATAACGGACGGATCCTGTCTATTACCATTAATGAGATATTTTTTCAAATTTGTAAACACATTTACAAACCAACACTCTGAGTGAAATTTTGTGGTGATGCCAGTTTTTCAATCGGACATTTCTTAAACGAGGACTCATCATCAACTTATGTTCTTTTTTTTTTTTTTTTTTTTTTTTTTTTTTAATTCTGGACCTGTATATTTTTAAATTTGTCTGTAACCTCCTAAATCCAATGATGTAAGGTCGAGAGGTGCGCAAATTTTTCAATATGGTGTACACCTCACTCTTAAATACCTTTTAAATACTTATTTAATCTTTTTAATATGCCTTATTTCTTTTTAATACTCAAATTTATCATTAAATACCTTTTAATTTGATTAAATACATCTAATTGTTTTTAATATAATTTTAATACCTTTAAAGTTTTCTTCGGAAATGTGCCTTACGGAAAGCGGAACGCACTTGTTTTTTTTTTTTTTTTTTTCACAGGTGATCAAGAAATACCACCAAACTAGGCGAAATACTGTTTGTATCAGAGAGAGAAGAATATTTGACAATGTTCAGAAGGTAAATAAAGTAATTTAATATCTAATCATTTCTCGTACAAAAACCTATGCTCTAAAATCTATGGAATTGGCTGTTACTTGATGTAAATTCATAATTCAACGTAAAAGACACGAAAATTCAATTTCCACTACTGTAATTTTTAAAAAATACTATGACAATATTGTTTTGTGAGACCGTAACTTCTTCAGATAGAATTTATTCTTCAAGCTCATAGAGCTTTTTGGCTACGTGGTATTTCAAACTACTTTTACGTTCAAAGAAATGTACCCAAAATATCTGGTTCCTAAGTCAATGCCTGAGTGCTAAAGTGTTCCCTAAATACATAAACCTAAAGACCAAGAAGAAGTTCTATCGTAGCTGAAAGAGGACGATTTGTCGGAATGAAGAAGTGGGTTATGGAAGACAGGAAAATTCAGTACAGTAAGAGAGATATTTTTAATACATATCTTAAAGTAATTCACTCCAAACTTATCTTTAGACTTCATAAAATAGAATTTGATGTTTTAGATGTAAGAATTAGGGAATAAGTAAATGAAATAATTCATAAAAAAATTTGTTACAAAAATCTAAATTAAACATATTAATATCTAACCAACATAAAGGTTTTTTACAATATATAATTTTAGTAATCATACATTTTTTGAAAGATTTGTTAACCTCACAGATTTTAACTTTGACATCTGAAATTTATCTTTAAAATAAAGGATTTTCTTACAATTTAAAACCTAGAGACGACCAGAATAACAGAAATTATTTAGGTGTTGAATGCGAAATCGCTATGTTTGACTCGAGTTTAACTGAAAAACATTTAATTGCTCATAGTATTCGAACGTTTTCATTAGAGAAAATTAAACCACCTTTCTTACAGGAATATAATATTTGTAAATCAATCAAACAAAAATCAGAACAACATGACATTATCTTTACTCGTGCAGATAAAGGTAAATCTGTTGCAGCTTTATCCAAAGAGTAATACATATTAAAAATTATTCAATTTCTAGACATCTCTAAATTCAAACCAATTAATTATGATCCAACAAACGTTTATCAAAAATTTATAAAAGACATTGTCAAAAAACTTTCTATTTTTAACATTATGAAAAATCACACCTAATACTTATGAACCTCCAACCACCTAAACGTTATTCTTTAATTAAACTACATAAAACTAACTTTCCTATTCGTCCAGTTGTTAGTTTGGTCACTGCGCCATCTGTAAAACTCTCTAACAAATTAATTGACCTTATTCAACAATATTGTAATGTTAAAGCCACGTTTAGTATTAGGAATTCTTTCGAATTAGTTGATAAAATTAAAATTATTACTTTACCTAAAAATTCAAGACTTATTTCATTTGACCTTCAAAATCTTTTTCCATCGATACTTGATGAAAATCTGTTAGTTATGAACAATGTTAATCCAGTGATAAAGCAAGACATTCTAGACACTTTATCAGTTTGTTTGGATCAGAATTATTTTGAATTTAATATCTCGTTTTATATTGCTCTAGAAGGTTTAATTATAGGGAATACCCTAAGTCCAATTCTTGCAGAAATATTCAAGAAACCACATCGAAAACAAAACACACCAACACCCTCTCTCAAAACAATTTTTGTACTATATTAACCTGTTTTACAGGGACCGAACGACAACTTAAACAATTTCTTAACTTCATTAATAATATACAACCCAACATTAAATTCACAATAGAAATAGAAGGAAACAAGTCAATTAATTTCTTAGATTTAACGATAACTAATATAAATAACCTAAACCAATAATACTTTAGGTAAACACATTAAAAATAACAAAAGCAAAACTAATAATAATAATAAATCAGGAGTGTATAGATTAGATTCTGATTCATGTTCTAAAGTATATATCGGCCAAACTGGTCGCAATTTTGATTTAAGAATCAAAGAACATAAGAGAAGTTACATCAGAGACAAAACAGATTCACATTATGCATCTCATTTGTTATACGAAAATCATATTTTTAATGACAACTTTAAAATTTTCCATTCAGAAAATAAATTTAAGAAACTAAATAGAGGCAATCTTTTAAATAAACAATTGGACTTAAACACTTCCCCAACATTAAACTTAAATTTATAACTGTACCTATTTATTATTAACCTATTGTACTCTTACAAACAAACCACTCAACATTTGCTTTTATAGCGGAAGATAATATTAACAGTATTTCTTTCCTTTTTATTTAGTCCTAATTGTAAACCTCTAAACAATGGCGCCTGATATGTCTGATTGCGGCAATGTTTATAGGGACTATCTCTAAGGCCATTTGTAATTTTATTATACTTAGGTACTTGGTTTTTTGTATATATACCCTAAATGTTAGCTTGAATATTCAGTTCACTTTGAGCATTCAGACAGTGCGGATTGATTCGGTTCACCCGGCTCCGTACTGAAAGATTACGAGAGGTGACTTTTTTCCAATTGGAAAAGTGCTAAGTGTGATTTATTCCCTACAGGAATAAATATCTGTGAAGTCGTGCTGTGCAAGTGCAGTACAACAATATGAAACCAGAAGTGAGTGTGTCCACTAGAAGTGCCAGCTCTAGTGGAGCAGTAAAAACCAAAACCGAGAGGATTGCTAAACTTAAAGAGGAAAACGCCCGCCTCCTACTAAGGTACCAGGCCTTAGAGAGGGAAAATAAAGAGATGACGGACAGGCTGGTCCGTCTAGAAACTCTTTTCATCAATCAAACAAGTGCGGATACAAAGCGGGTTCAGGAAGTGAACACCGACACGCCCGCTGTACAGCAAAAAATCAAGAGGAAAAGGGCAAAATCTCCACCCTCAGAGGACGCCATACTAATGGAAGAAGAGACACCTGAGGAAACAAAACCGGAGGAAGCAGAGAACGCCAAGACTTCTCCGGCGAAAACCAAAATCCCGCTTATAGTAATAGATGACGGGGGAGATTGGACAGTAGTGCGCAAAAATATCAAGAGCGCAAACATTGCCTTCTCAAAGGCAAAAGCTGCAGGGAGCAGACTGCAGATTTACCCCGAAACGGCCAAAGACCACCGGGCCTTAACTAAACATCTCAAGGAAGCTAACAAACCGTATCACACGTATCAACTTCCTGAAGACAAGAAAGTCCATGCCGTTATCCGAGGACAACACATGGACACCCCCCTAAAAGAAATCGTTGAAGAACTCAGCGAAATCGGACTCAAAGAAATTGAAGTAACACGTATGACCTCCAGGGTCACCAAGAAGCCAATGCCTCTGTTTCTCGTCAAGGCAGCAGACAAGAGGATAATGGAGATTAAGGTACTCCTAGATAGACAGGTTAAAGTTGAGCCAAAGAAAAAAGACCAGACGGTCAAGCAGTGCTACAAATGTCAGCAATTTGGGCACACTCAGTCCTTATGCACGCATCCGGACAGATGTGTTAAATGCGCTGGTCAACACAGGGCCAGTGCTTGCAACCTGCCAGCAAATGAAGACGGCACTAAAAATGCCACCTGTGCTAATTGCGGCCAAAGTGGGCACCCTGCCAGACCCAGGTTCCCCACTCCCAAAAAGACACCTGTCGCCCCATGGGCAAACTTCAAGCCAGGGCCAAAACCACCCAAAGAAGATGACAAAACAACTAAGGACAAGGCCCCAACACAAGCAAAGCCAAATACATCTAAGGGCGAGACTTCCAGTCCCCCCTTGGATTTACAAGCTGCCATCCTGCAGGCAGTTACAGGAATGATGCCCTCAATTGTTGAGAATATAATCCCAACAATTACAAAAGCTGTGGAGGAACAGCTTCGCAGACTTAAATAAAAATGCCAGCAAAACAACAAAACGAGGAGTTAAAATTAATTTCCTGGAATACCTGCGGAATAAGGGCCAGGAAAACAGATGTCATGGAGCTTCTGGAGGAACACCACCCAGATGTCGTAGCAATCCAAGAGACGAAACTCAGACCTGAGACTAGAATTTCCTTCCCGGGGTATCATATGTACAGATATGACCCCCCCGGCAACCCAGCTGCGGGAGGAGTAGCTCTACTAGTCCGGAGAGGCGTTCCACATTCCTTCCTGGGGGTTGAGGATGTGGAACTAGACGCCATTTCCATTGAGGTCCAAACACGACGAAGTAATGTCAAGATTACTTCCGCATATCGTGCTCCCAGACAAGAACTACTAGGAGAAGACATCGAGCATCTAGCCTCAGGACACTCCCCAAAAATCATTATAGGAGACTTCAACTGCAAATCAGAAGAATGGCATTGCTCCTATACGAACAACGATGGTCGCAAACTATCCAGACTCTGCGAAGACCACAGGCTCGCCATAATAGGACCCGAGCAACCTACCCACCTCCCCCGTGCACATGGGAGACCTTCAGTCCTAGACATTGCACTCCTGAAAAACATCAGGGAGGAGCTGGACATAAACACTCTGGAGGAAGGAACCTCAGATCACAACCCAGTACTCCTACAACTGGGTGTGAACCTTAACAGAGTAAACCACCGCATCAAGAAGACAACCGACTGGAAGGCCTATCAAAGGCGTCTGAAAACCGTAATCGAAATCCCTGAGATCCGCGCTCCTCAGGGACTAGAGGAGGCCGTAGGACGTCTAGAGACAGCCATCCTGAATGCCTTCCACGAAAACACAGTAGTGGAGGACATAAGCAGGCACCGGCATACAGAGGACCTCCCGAAACCCCTAAAAGCTGAGGTCCGGACAAATAGACGACTCCGAAGGGTCTACGCCAGGACCCGAGAGGAAGAAGACAGGATTGTACTAAATCGCCACTCCCAAATCCTGAGGGACAGTCTCAAGGAATACCGGGATAACAAGTGGAGTGAAAAAGTGAAATCCCTGGATACAACTCACCAGACTGCATGGCAAATGCAGCGTGCCTTAAGGTCTCACAAACGACCCTTACCACCTCTTCAAAGTGGCCCTGTCTACTCAGATCAAGACAAAGCTGAGATCCTTGCTGACCCCATTGTTCAACAAGGTCAGTTAAACCATCACCCCAACGGAGACGACGAACACATAGAAGAAGTCAACGAGATTGTATGGGATCTGGACGCACAGGTTCTACCTCAACACAATCCAACTCCTGTCTCCCCTGGAGAAGTCAGAGACATAATAAAAAGGCTAAAGGTGAAAAAAGCCCCTGGAGCCGACGGCATTACAAACAAGATGCTGAAGTACCTTCCAAGAAAAGGTTACAGTGCTATGACCAACATCATCAACACCATATTGGAAGTGGAAAAAGGCGGAGGTCATAGTCCTGGAAAAACCAGGCAAGGACCGCACCCTACCACAAAACTACAGGCCCATAAGTCTACTTCCTGTACTAGGCAAAGTAGCTGAGCGAGCCATAGCTAGAAGACTAAAAGATGAGACCCAAGAGCTAGACGCCATTCCAAACGAACAATTCGGCTTCAGGGCTGGGCACTCATCTGAACAACAAGTCCTCAGAGCTACTGAGTACATCACAAAAGGATTCAACAACGGAGAAGCCACAGGAGCAGTCTTCCTAGACATCGAGAGGGCCTTCGACAGGATGTGGCACCAAGGACTGGTGTACAAAATGTCTGTGGCCGGATACGAGAGAAGAAGCATTAAAATAATACGCAGCTACCTAAGAGACAGGACATTCTCCGTCAAAGTGAATGATACCCACTCTGAACAAAGAGGACTGGTAGCAGGAGTTCCACAAGGATCGGTACTAGGACCCTTGCTCTACTCCATCTTCTCCCATGATGTCCCGATAGGAGACGAGGGCATAACAGCACTCTACGCAGACGACACCGCCATCCTACACAAAAGCAGAAGCACCCACATCCTGGGAAGACGACTGCAAGAGGACATAAATGACCTTAATGACTGGTGCATTAAGTGGAAAGTCAAGATCAACCCCCAGAAGACGCAAGCCATACTTTTCCAACGAAGGAGACTGACTGCCAGAGCCAGAATCCGAGTTATAGAAGTGGAGATTCCATGGTCCAACGAGGTCAAGTACTTAGGTATGACCATGGACAAACGACTGACTTGGACCAAACACATCAACGCAGCGAGGACCAAAGCCAGACAGGCAATGAATAAACTCTATCCATTGCTCTGCCGAAAGAGCGAAATGGCAATCAAGACAAAGCTGCTACTCATCAAAACAGTAGCAAGGAGCCAACTAACGTACGGCTCCACAGCTTACGGCTATGCGTCAAAAACAAACCTTCTAAAAATCAAGAGGACAGAAAACAAACTGATAAGGATGGCGGCAAATGCCCCGTGGTTCATCAGGAATGAGGACTTGCAGAGAGATCTTCAATGGACACAAATCGAAGACTTTATGCAACAAAAGGCTACCCGAGCCTTCAGAGCAGCCGAAAACCATCACAATGAAAATCTACAAGACCTGGTGAATTACGATCCACTAGCTCCAAACCACAACAATAGGACCAAATACAGAAGACCAAGACACGGACTTCTGCGTTAAAAAGTGCTTGAGGATGGATGCAAGTGAATCAAAACTTCTGAGCCTCCGTGCTCCTCAGAAGCTAGATCTCACTTGCAAAAATTCTTAAGCAACTCATGTGGCCAATAGAAATCTCCAAGAAGAGGACTCCCAGGTACCTCAGCTGGCTCCGGCGTGAGCTGCAGCTGAACTTGAGGTAAAAGAAGAGGATACCAGGTACCTCAACTGGCTCCGGCGCGAGCTGCAGTTGAACCTGAGGTAAAAGAACACCCCTCCTCAGCTTCTCACTGCAAGGACACGGAACAGCAGTGACACTGAGGGCCCAGAAGATTACACACCAAGAAGACCAACACACGGATGGACGGAGGAACCTGACATCGGCAAACTGGAAGGCCCAGTGAGACGCTGACAGTGGCAACCGGACAGACGGGAGGACGGATCAACAAGAGTAACTTCAACAGGTAAGACGACTACATTACTAATGATATTTTCCTTTTCAGATATACAGTAACGAGAGGCGGCACAAAACACCGTGCCAAAGAGGCAACTCACCCCCCCCAGAGGACCATGACTTTTAGAGGGTCATCCCCGGAAGGACGGCATCAACCCCATCGAAGGACCCTTGGGCTTGCCCAATGACGGTCCATCTCATCATGGGGGCCCGGTGGGGTTTAGTGGGTATGGCAATCTGTCAAGTGTAACAACCTGGCAGTAATGCGAGTCCCACACTGTCTCCATCCCAACCGGGATGGAGTCGTGCGTAAAAGCATTCCCCATCGACACAAAAAAAAAAAAAAAAAAAAAATTGAATATTACATTCCACCTGAAGAAGTTATGATGTAACGAAACAATATTGTCATGGTATTTTCTAAAAATAGAGTAGTGGAAATCGAATGGATATAGGGATTGTATTATTGCGAGTGTGATATTGTGAGTCCCTAAAAAACCAAACATACATGTTGTTAGCAAAATTTTAATAAACTACAATTTGGGAATGCCTGCACCGATGTATCTAAAATTTACAGCATAAACAGGTTAGATTGATGACTCTGTGTGTGGTTTAAAAGTTAGGTATAATGAACATTTTTAATATTTTTAGGGGTTTAAAATATCCTGAAAATCATTACATCCATTTAACCCAAAATTCTAATTAAATTAAAAAAAATAGGTATATATTTTGTTTTCATAAATTTTTGGAATCCATTCGCATAAATACTTGATATTTTTTAGGGAATCTCTACTTAATAAATAATTTTGACATTTTTTTGAAACCCTTCCAATTTCTTCGTCAATGGCTTTCAGACATAATTATTTAAAATCAGTTTCGAAATTGTTCAAAATTCCACCATTAAGGAGGTGATATGTAATTTTATTTTTTGCACAATTTCTTCAACTGAATGAGTTTGAAGACAATTTTTTCGTGGATGACTGTTAAAAATGATTATTTGAAACTCAGTTTCTTAATTATTTGAAAATCAGTTTCTACCTCGGCTTCTACTTTGTTTACAATAATATCTCTTTCATTAAAATTCTTTTAAACATTAATATTTAAAAATCTATAACTACGGGATTTTTCAAACTTCCAACTTTAAGGGTGTAAAATGGGTTTTTTTACTTGGTTTTTACTTTTTTACAATATATCTTCAACTAAATATAATTTTAAGACAGACAATATCGTTTACAATACCTTTTCAACTAAGTATCATTTAAATAAGATGCCTTGGTTAATGGCTTGCAAAAATAATATTCTAAGAATAATTTCCAGACTTAAGGGGTTCAAATATATTATTAGTTCCTGTGCAATATTTTTTTTTTACTAAATTAGATGTTAGGAGCATTTAATATTTAGTGGCCTTTAAAAATCACCTGAAATTTATTTCTGCATTTTTCGAAATTTCTTCCTTAGGGGTTGGAAAAGTTTCTTCTTTCTTCCTCTAGTGTAAATAGCATTCTAATTCGATTTTTTAGTTAAAACCTGTTACTGAAAAACCCATTTTAGAGTTATTTAAATTTTTATCTATTAATTATGAACGTCTGAGACAAATATGAAATGAAATGACTCTTGACAAATTTTAAATTGACAATTTCAGTCCTTTAGTTTTTGGGTCTGATATTATTAAAATATAAAGAAATTAATAATTTATATAGAGTATGTTAAAATATTATCTAGAGGTCAATTTTTATTTTGCATAAATGTGAAAACGTAAACGTCATTTGGCTGTAATAATGTAAATTGGCGGCTATTGTAATAAATTAGTAGAATAAACAACACATTGTCTTTAAATTGTTAAGTCCTAGTAAAAAAGGTTTATATAATATACTTATTTATTATTTTTCTTTTATCTGTCTTTAGGATGTTAGGTTTTAACATCATTTTTAATGTTTTTTTCTTTGTTTATCTGATACTATAAGAAAAAACTAGCTGTTCTCTATATTAAATACTTTTCTTATTTCAATTTAATACTCTTTACTAATCTAAATATTTTAATTGTTTTTTTTTTGAATTTTTAATATTCTTTCATAATTTCCAATACCCATAAAATTCGATTATTAATACTTTTTAGTGCATTTTGATACCTTCTTATTATTTTAAAGTCAAAAATATAATACTTTAATCCTTTTAATACCTAATTAAAACATTTTGGCATTTGTGCACCCCTCTTGTGAGGCACTCATACATTAAAAGTATTTGAAATGTTTCATTGTGAATTTGCCAAACTCTGGTTTTCTGTGTTTCTATAACACATTGTTTCATATGGGAAACTCTTAAATATAAACTATGATATATTGCGGTAGGTGTGGTTATTTTGTGCAATAAGACAGACGATGACAATCCTTAGAAATTCGCTCGCAACCAATGATGATCAAGTCTTCATCACAAAAGCAAATAGAAGAAGCAGCAAAAGTATTAGAAATGCGTAAAACAATAACGACATCTTAAAAAGCTTATTAGGGACCTTAAGACCTTGGCGTATATCCCATCAGAAGCCCACAGATAGCCGCCTCTGACGATGATGAGAACGCCACGGAAATCAAAAACTTCCAAGAAGTAATATCCCGACAGAAGCGCAGGCGAAGTAGATACAAGTATAGAAAATTAATACGATTTATATTTTTACAGCAAAATTTAGGGAACACTGTAAGGAGCTTCTGACTTGTTTGTGCATTTTCAAGATGGTATTCCTCGCAAACATATGGGAGATACCTAAAGCCCTTTTTCGATTCAATTTTAATACAATTATTAAGCGCTCTGTTATTTACGTGGGCCTAAAAATGTTAAATTAATTTAAACAAATATTTAAACATTACATTTAGAATTTATATTTTAAAAAACTCCAGTCTAAGTTAAATTAGAAGACTCATTAACAATTCGTAACGATTACATAATTCTTTGGCAATACAGAAGTTCCGGTTTGACAACGAAAAAGCCTTTCAAGCAATTCTCCTTTGTCTTTTCCCAGGCCCATCTATTTAGGACCTGCGAGCAGTATTGTTTACTTATACCCAAGTAGTGTTCTGGACCCGAGAATTAGAGCGTCGCTCCGCTTCTGGCGAACTCATCCCGATTTTCGTTGCCTTCGAGACCACTATGCCCAGGGACCCATTTTAATATCACCACCTTTGTCGTTGCTAGCTCACTTAGTGCATCTCTGCTGTGAATGCCGATTTCATTCTCCGCTCCCAGCCTGACTTCCTTCTTTGTTGCTACCTGCAATATAGCTAAGACTTCAGCCTATAAAACAGACGTATGTTTTCCCAGCGGAAAGGCCTCTCCGACACCACTGTCCGAACGGTATATTTCTGCGCCGGCTGAACAGAAACTGGCCATCCACGAGCCATCTGTATAGCACGGTTGAATGTCAACTTGATGAGGTGTCCTATTCTCCTTGCAGTGATCCCTTGGTTGAATTTCTATTTCAAAAGGCCTAGTGAGCCTAAGACGACTGTCTGAAAGAATCGCCCTCGTTGACCGGATGGGGATCTCATGGCGCATTATAGAGGAGATTTTTATGTGACCAGTTTCTGCTGGATTTTTATACCCAGTTCCGCAGTCCTCCATCCTTTTGCACGAGGTAGGGCTTCCTTTTTTATCCATATCGGAAGCTCTACGAACCCAAGAGAACGTTAAGTGCGGCTCCTGGTGTGGTCCTGATTGCTCCAGCAATCCCTAAGTCCGGCAAGTTTTTGGCAATATGTAACCTATTCCACCTCCAGTCACCAGACCACGGGTCAGTAAGTGATCCTCGGTCGGATAACCGCCGTATAGAGCCAGTGGAGGAACTGTGGGCCACTTCCGGCACACCACGCGGTGTAGTTGCCACATTATTGCCATGGACTTGTTGGTTATCTGTTTGAGTGTGATTTCCACGTCAGTTTACTACCCATAACCACCCCGAGGTATTTGACCTCCTGATTCAAGGGCAAAGGTCTCTGGCACAGGGTTGCTAATCTAAATCCTACTAAATTCCTTCTCCTGGTGACGAGTATGAGCTCTGTCTTATCTGGATTGACTGAGAGTCCCAACTCGGTGCACTGTTCATCCTATACTATTATTATTATTGATTATATAAAATCATTACGCTCTTCACAATATGCAAGGTATCCTACCTAAGGTATCAAATGATATATGAAAAGCTCCTTCATGCAGTCCTTAAAGGAATAAAATTTTCTTCGAATTTCTTCTAGTTATCAGTAAAATTATATACTGAAGCAAATACAAGGTGATCTTGTAACAAATAAAGTTGCTCGTCATCTGTATTTAAAAAGTCTTATATATCTAAAAAACGCAAACTCGCAAGTGTTTTTAATATAATTACCTAAAACGCGCCACGAATTAGTGGACTGACTGATAACGACGAAAGAAATTTATTAATACCCAAGGAAAACGGACGAATTAAACATAAAAGGGTAACTTAGCTAGTCAGTCATCCTAAAGCACACTTATTATTTAATCAATGGAGTCCATCAGTTCTGACAAACATATGATGTTGGTGCTTACTTTAGCAGCAGATTAAGAAGAAAATAATAAAGAAGAAAAAAAATTTATGAAATAAATCAAAAGGACGAACTATTACAAAATTTTTAAATTCTGCTACCATTTACAATACTGTAAAATTTAGTTGAATGAGTCTACTCAGCCTTTACAATTTTTCAGAACCCTGGTCGTAAAAAATAAGTTTTATAATTTGTTTATGGTAATATTTCTGAAACTTGTTGGTTTATTATGTCAGAAGTTTGGTAAATTGTATCATCTTTTTAGTGATTTAGTAAACAACAGGCATACATGTATTCTGTACTTATAAGAATGTGCCTAGAAATATTCCATGGTCGGAGAATGTACCTTACAGTGTGCCCAATTATCTTTTTAGTAAATCATTCAAATCTCGCAGAAAAAGGTTCAAAATGACATCATTGCGTAATTTGTCTTTTAATAGGTTAGCTATGTAAATAACGAGGCACAAATTGCACACTTTCTTAACAATACATCTAAACTGGCGAAATCATCCTGACCTTATCAGTGTATTTTTAAATGTGTTCAGATTATTTATTATCAATTATTTTCTATTATTTAATGTTTTTCTCTTACGATTGGCGCACTAATGAGTCCCGATAGGATGAAAGTATTTGTACAATTACTATGTGTCTATAAAAACTTAAGGTAAATGATATAATTTCTTATGCTTGCTTAAATAACATTGTTTATATTATGTATCGAAACATTCCGTAGACAGACTAGTCTACATGTTGAGGTATGTAATTATATTAAATATTTGCTTCAATTAATTTAAAGTTAAATATTTTTATTCAGTTGCGAAAAAGCCAAAAAGATTTTTGCTTATCAGTGTACATACATAAAAAAAATACACAGGGTCAAATTGAGAACATCCTCTTTTATTTGATATCTCAATTATTACTTAAGTGAGGCGAAAACTGTATGCTTCTGTATTACTAAGTCCGTAAATAAAAAGTAAAACTGTTTCATTACATACCTACTAAATTGATTTAGTTTTCTATTTCCTTTTATATATTATTTCTTAAAAACTCTGATTGTAATAATCTGTACTGCTTACGACCTATTCTTTGTAATCTTGTACTTGTAGGATAAATTTATCGTTATCCATGTTCATGTTGTTTTCTAAACAGTCTGTGAATTTGAACTAACTTTTTTATTTTCGTTTTTCTGAATTAGTATATTTATTCCATTCCGCATTTTTAAATAACGATGACTGATGACAGCATCATCATCCGAAGAAAACATCTTAGAAGCAGGGAAAGTGGGAAGAACGGCTTTGTTTTTTGGTAAACCGAAAAAAAACACGACTGATTAGTTGCGCGCAACTATTGCTTCTACTGTTGCGTCACATCGGTTTTCTCGGTAGGTAAATAACCTTTAAATAAAAAATTAAAAAATTTAAAATAGAAATAATTGCGGTTACTAAATATGTGCAGAAGCAATGTTTCAGCTGGTAAGAGTATTCTGTAAAGCTCCGTTAAAAATTGGGTTACAATTAAGAATAGTGCCGAAAATTAATGCGTATACGATTTGATGAACAAAAAATTGACATTTTAGATGGTGCCATTGAATCTATAATCAAGGATTATTGGATATTTCGTAAAAAGTCGACAACTGCATAACGGAATTTTTGAACATTTCGTACTTGCCTAATGCGATAACGGAATTCCCATAATGTGTATAAGGTATTTACTCATCATCTTAGGAATACAATTTAAATGAGTACCTACATAAAATGTTTATTCTTGAAATTGGGTTATTTATTGCTTCTTTATATACACAAACATGTGTAAATAATTTTATCCCTAAAAAGTAAAATTGAATTAATTAAGTGCAGTGAAGAAAAAAAACTTACTCCAAAATAACTGGTTATTATAGTTTTAAAAAATATGGAGAAAAATAAATACCAGTGAATGAGTGGTTGTAATGATGCTATCAAGGTACAAACAAAGGAAACTTTCAACTATGATATAAATTAGACCGTTTTGAAATGGTTTAGTAACGCAAGGACTTGCGGTGTTCTAGTTTCTGGGCCAATTAAGAAAAAACAACAAAAGAAATTGCAAACTTTTGATAAGAAGTAAATTTTAAAGCATCAAATAAATGGCTGGAATATTTTCGGCACGTTCCAAGATCATTGCAAATCGCAGGCATAATTAAAGAGTACAAACTGGAAGACATAACTAATTGCGACGAAACAAGGAAGAAAGAAATTCAAGAAAAAGTTGACAGTTACGTTTTGGGCGTTTGAAGACGGAAAAATCGAAAAGTCCCTAGCTATTGCAAAATCTCTCAGACCGCAATATTTTAACAATACAACAGTTTATTGGCGAGCAAATAAAAAAGCATGGATACGTCAATTCTCAACAGTAGCCGATAATTTTAAATCAAGAAACGAAGTTTCAAAATCGACATATATACGAAAATAAAATTGTGTTTTTTCTTCACCAAATACAAGTCAAAAACAGCCCCTTGATCACGGAGTCATTCAAAACTTCAAAATGCATTACAGAACAAATTTTACGTTCAATTATCTCAAATATGAGATCCTCTCAATCAACAGGAGATTTGGATAAGAAAATGTCAGTGTTGGATGCGATGAGATGGATTGATCATTCAGTGAAAAATATTAAACTTGATTGTGACTAAAAATGTTTTGCTGCATGATGCGGTATCAAACATGATGGAGATGTAGAGGTTACCAAAAATGTTGACATTAGATGAAGCCGAAACAACTAACGCTGGTTTGAAATCTATAGAAGAATTGGGTATTAGCTGGCCTTGAAGATGAAGCATTGGTATAGGTAAGTGATTGAAGATGAAGCATTGATATAGTTAAGTGCTTTTAAAAATTTACTAAGGCAATTAATTACTTCTCTTCTCTACTCTGTTTCTCGAAGTTCTGTTTCTAATTAACATGTATTTTCGTATGCAGGAACAGAAATCAATGAATCTGATCGAATTGGAAGTTTTACTGAAAGTGTTGCAGCGTTAGAGGATTTTTCCCAAAATATAGATTACGAATCAATGAGAAGAAAAATGTATGAATTTAGAACCATAATTGACTGATCTTACGCATTAACTAAGAGTAATAAATAACTCAGCTTGATAGGAATGTAGAACAATTAATCATTTTTTGTTTTATTATAGTACTGTAAGCTATTATTACATATTAAATTCTGTACCACTTTAGCTTTTTTTAAATCTACTTTGTTTAAACCTGAAAAATTTTCTCGATCGTGCCGGTTTATACAAGTTCACTGTAGTGTCCAAGCATAGATGACGACATAAAGTAATCAAACTACCATGCACAGTTTAACTTAATTTGACTTCTGTAGGCAAAATTATGACTACGAGGTTTTGAAATACTGGAATTGCAAACCGATATTTCTTTTTTGATATTTAGGGATCTTTACCCCACGAGATTTGGACATTAAATGAGGTTGGCAAAATTCAGGCAGTGATGGTATCTTTTAAATTTTTGAAACGCCCACTGATATGCTGGTGTTCAGCTACAGCAGATTGAACAATCTGATTATTTTTAATACATCATTCATGTGCCTTAAGTCTAGTGCATATAAAGTGTTTAGACCCTCCCACGTGCACTTCTTCTCCACAGGAACAAGAAATTTTATATAATCCTGTTAAAAAGGATAATATTTAGAATATCGCAAGCATCGTCCAATCTTCTTTTGTGTTTTATGAAGTTTAAGCTAATCGGATATAATATGACAAGAGGTAATTCCAAGAATCACAATTTCTTAATTAATGAAAGCCGTGAAATACTGTTCCGTTCTATATAAAATCGCTAGACAATTTAAATTTTACCACTAAAAATTAATTGGTATTAGAGGACTAAATAAGACAAAACATTAGTTATTGAGGTTCATCACGAATTATGTCATTTTCGTTTAACTTATCTATGTTGCCACTACACAAAAATTAAAAAATATGAGTTTCTGAGATTTTTTGTACACAGTATACCATATGTCATATATATAATATATACGATCTTAAATTTAAAAAATAATAATTTGTCGATCTGCGATGTACACTACTAAATTTGCTATTTCGTTAGTTAGCAAGACTTTCGATTTTGAATGAATTATTTACTCTCTATTTCCTCGCAGCACAAGCTAGTACAAAATGACAATAGACCAAACATACAAATTCAGATTTAATTAATAATTTTTGTAAGTGTGACAAGGTTACTGAAATGAATTATCCACAGATTTAGAAATGATAAAACTGGAAGGGCATAACCAATAACTACACCAATAGCATCCATTTAGCTAATCTAAGCTAACATATCAGTTCTCATTATTTCGACAGACTGATTAAACGAACCACATTAATTTGAAATTTTCTCTTTATACACGAAACCTCAGTATAACTATTTTTATCACATTATGTATGTTAGATTCATAATATATTGCAACTGGGAGCATAGAAAACGGTCGGACAAGTTGGATATGCCTAAATTTCACTGAGCAGCGGACTGTGCAGTTAATGCAGGCGCTTCACTTGGCGTTAGTTGTTTTTTGAACATGAATGGGTCTGCATATTTATTGTGGTCATTGTTTGGGAATATATCACGCAAAAGACAGAAAGAGGCTGTTTGTTATTTTTTAATTGTTTTTATTGCATCGAAATAAAAGAAATTAGTATTATATACTTTAGAAAAAAAAACAAATCTCTGATGAATAGACAAATAAAAAGCTATTCTTGATTAATTAAAAAAAAAACGAATAAACTATATAATAAATTTTACTTAAAAAATAAAATGCACAAAATTGTTTATTAAAACGTGACCTACCGTTCACAAATGCTGAAATAGGCCTATTTCTTGAGCCAAATATTCAAATAATCTATCATAAAATCCTATATCTGGTGTCAAGCATAATTCTAAAGTAATTAATCATATTTAATCTAAATTCTTTCGGACTATTGACATGACTCTCCTGAAAAAAAATTGCGTCCTCATAAAAAAACAGTGGTCAAATCAAGAAATCGTACTGGCCACAAAATAGTTCTATACGATATAAGTTGGAAATCTTTTATTTAGAAATTTCTGAAACTGCACACTATCAGCACGGTAGTTATCTCGTTTGATTATTATTTTATTATTTGGTATTATTAAATCGGCGCTGCGTGAATCTATCAATTTGTAGAGAAATTTGGTGTTGCAAAAGGTTCAGACAGACTACCTTCGTCTAAAATTGCCATCGGTAAAAACTTACTTATACTATTGTATGTATATATATATATATATATATATATATATATATATATATATATATATATTATATATTTATATATATATATATATATATATATATATATATATATATATATATTTAGGAACGTATGTGTCTGCTTGATTAGCTATATATCCAATACATTCCTTTTTTATATGAACTGTGAGAGTTTATTGAAACACTGTTAAAACGAAATAAAATAAGTCTATTGAACTAGAACAACAAAATTCACATCCGACTTCTTGCAAGTCCAAAAACAGAGTCCTCTTCTAATATTAATATAAATCTCAAGAAACATAAAGTTCCACCCCCTGTGCCAAAACTCCTCGCTTTGATTGGTTCTATTCGTTGGCAAAAGAAGTTTTTTTTATCTTCGTAAACTTTCCCATGGTCAAAATAAAAACATTCATTACAGATAGTAAAATGGGAATTTGGAGAAAGCTTTACTAAGAAGGGTCGTTTCGGTATTTTCCTATCATAAACCCTAAATGCAATAAACAGTTTACTATCGGTGATGGTTCGAACGTGCAACAACATATTTTAAAATCGTACAAAGAAGTGTTGTAAAAATAAAAATTAACGGATAGCATACAAGAACCTTAAAACTAAATTAGACTCTAAATGCCGATGGAAATTCCCACAATTATGTACAGAAAACTAACTACCTACAAATTGTTACATTTCTCAATAGCAATAGATAATTAGCCTAGATTATAAAAAGTAAATGTAAAATAAAATAAATATGTACAGTATGTTATGCAGTAACAATGAAAAGAAAAACAAATATATACAGTGTGATATGCGCAAATTTTAACTTTGGCAGACAAATGTGGGAGACATTCAGTCGCCACAATACCCCCCTGCCAGTGATTGAGATTCACGACAATCCAGCCTGGAAGCGGTTGGGAAACCGGACATGTCTGCCCGATCTGGTCTGTCGCTCTGGTGACCTGCCGATGGGTTCTGATGCGGGAGCATGGTTCCCATCTGGTGGCTGGTGTGCTTCTTCTTCTCGCTGCGAGAGATCTGGTTCTGGTAATTTCTGCGGGTTGCAGAGTGACTTGATCGTTTCTAGGGATTCCTGCTGGGTGAATGACGTATTCCGTCTCCATATCTTGTGACAGTGGCATGTCCCCTGGGTCCTTGTTCAAGATATACGCTGGCTTGAGTCGATCGATACTGACGGTGACGTGGCGTCCCCTTATGTCAACGACGAACGCCTTAATCTCCCGGCTAACGAAGCGGTAGGGGCCATCGTAAGGATGTTGCAGAGGCTTCTTCAGAGCGTCATGGCGAACAAAAACATGAGTTGCAGTTTGAAGATCTTTAAAAATAAACGTTTTTCTCTTTGCATCGTGGTTAGATCCATTGGTGGGGCGTAGCTCAAGAAAATGTGTACTGAGTTCAGTGGCGAAGTTGCTGGAGCCATCATCTTGGATATTCAGTGAGCGGGATGCTAAGAACTCTCCAGGAAGGCGAATGGGTTGGCCGTATATCATCTCTCCAGCTGTAGCGTCGTCGTCTCTTTCCAAGCCATTCGGATACCGAACAAAACTGTGGGTAGGCTCTCGGTCCAGCGGGACTTATGACATCGAAGGGAAGCCTGAAGTTGCCGATGAAACCTTTCGATCATGCCATTAGCTGCGGGGTGGTATGCAGTTGTACGAATATGATTGGTGCCCATTAGACAATTAATTTGCTTGAACAGGCAAGACTCAAATTGCCGGCCCTGATCGGTGGTGACTCGTAGTGGAACGCCAAACCTGCACACCCAGTTGTCATAAAAGGCTCGTGCAATGGTGGTTGCTTCCTGATCTTTCAGTGGTATTACTCCAGGCCACCTGGAAAATCTGTCTATCATGGTCAGACAATATCTGTATCTCTCAGTTAACGGCATTATCACTATGTCAAGGTGAACATGCTCAAAACGGCTAGAGGGCGGTGCAAACGTTCCGACTGGACTAATGACATGACGCGAGACCATCGAACGCTGGCATTCAGGACAGGATTGGGCCCACTTCCTGCAGTCACTCTTCATAGATGGCCAATAAAACATAGCGCTGAGTTGCTAGTTTTACTGTGGCTCTGACGCCGGGGTGGCTTAGTTGGTGTATGCTGTCAAAAACTGGTTTCCTGAATGGCTTCGTAATAAATGGTCCAGCTAGTGAAGTTGACATATCGCACCAGATTGTGTTGTTAGTGAAAGGAATTTGGATTTGTCTCATTTTCAAGACCGAATCATCTTGACAAAATCTGGTCAGTTCCTCGTCACTGTTCTGGGATGTTGCTAGAGCGTCGTAGTCGATTGACTTATGAACTTCATCAATCCTAGATAAGGCATCTGCAATCACATTATCGCTCCCTGCTATATGCCGAAAGTCTGTCGTGAATTGACCGATAAAATCCAAGTACCGGAACTGTCGAGGTGATACTTGGCTTTTCTTATGACGAAATGCATATATCAGTGGTTTATGGTCCCTGAAAAAACTAAAGTTTCTTGCCTCCACCATGTGTCTGAAATATTTGACAGATAGGTATGCGGCCAGTAGCTCACGGTCATATGCGCCATATTTGCACTCTGTAGGACTGAGCTTCTTGGGGAAAAAGCTAAGTGGTTGCCATTGATCATTTACCCACTGCTGCAAGGCAGCGCCAATGGCAGAGTCTGAAGCGTCACAGAATATAGCAAGGGGTGCGTTGACATTTGGGTGCGACAACAAGGTAGCCTGGGCTAGTGCTTTCTTGCTAGCTTCGAACGAGGCTAGACCTTCTGTGGTCCAGTGTAACGGGGATCTTCCTTTGATTTTTTTCTTGAGGAGTGTGTTCAGTGATGCTTGAATCTCGGCTGCTTTGGGTATGAATCTCCGGTAGAAATTCACCATACCCAGGAAGCGACGAAGTTGCTTGGCCGTTTCAGGTTTTGGGTAGGCCGACCTTTTCTGGCAGTGGTTGGGTGCCTGCGTTTGAGACGCAATATCCTAGGAATTTGACTTGGGACTGGCCAAGAACACATTCACTTGGGTTAATGACGATGCCGTATTGCTGAAGCGGCTGAAACAGTGTTTCCATGTGGCGGAGGTGTTCTTCGGGCGTCGTTGAGGCAACAAGGATGTCGTCTAGGTACACATAACAATAGTCCAACCCTCGAGTAACTTCATCCATGAAACGCTGAAAAGTTTGTGCTGCGTTTCGAAGTCCAAACGGAATTCGAACAATCCGAATGGTGTGGTGATGGCTGTTTTCGTGATGTCCTCCTCAGCTACTGGGATTTGGTTGAACGCACGGATTAAGTCGATGGTTGAAAAAAATCGATTTTCCTTGGAGCTCTTGTGTGAAATCCTGGCGCCATATTGGTCAGGACAGGTTCTGCTATTCAGAGCTCTATAATCCCCACAGGGCCTCCATTCGCCGTTGTTTTTTGGTACTAGGTGCAACGGCGAGGACCAAGAGAACTTTTAGATGGCCTGGCAAGTCCGAGTTTCACCATGGTGTCGAATTCCTTCCTTGTTGTTTTTAGTTTGCCCGGAGCTAGGCGACGTGGTTTCTGGGCGACAGGCGGACCAGGCGTGGTAATAATATGATGCTGAGTTTTGTGTTTAATGTGTTTGGGAGCACCGTTTGGTTTGATGATTCCCGGGAACCTTTTCAGAAGCACATGGAAAGGGGAAGCACCATTAATTACTTTGACGGTCGGAGCGGTCCATTCTAAAACCTCACCACGTGATGCCAGTTGTGTTGTGGAGTCCAAGAGGTTGCCTTGCTGCAGTCCATAGTGTGCGAGGAAGTCTGCTCCTAGGATAGGTTGAGATACGTCAGCTATGATGAATCTCCATGGAAAATCTCGGCGGAGTCCTAGGTTGAGGGTACGCGCTACTATTCCGTATGTGGTTATAGACGAACCATTGGCAGCTGAAAGTGCGTAGGTTGATTTGGTATGAGCACCATCCACTCGGAGTCTCGGGATTACGCTTAGATCGGCACCGATGTCGATGAGAAATCGAAGTCCGGTTCCACGATCGTAGATAAATAGGCGGGGTGATTTATTACGGCAGGTGTCATTTGCCGCCATCAGTAACTGCCCGGTTGGTTACCCTGGTTCCATGAACAGGGCATAGTGCATTTCTGGGCTTCCTGCTTGTAGCGCCAGTGATACCAGCATAATCGGGCTGGGCGCGCTTCCCTAGGTGTAGATGGCGAGCGATGCCGCGACTGGGATCGGGATCGAAAATGCGTGCGGGAATTTCGCATTCCTCTTGAAGCATGCACGTCCTGCTTGACACTAGCTAGCTCTCCCTTGACCTCTGAAAGTTGCTGTGTTGGTTGTTGCATGAGGGAATGGAGAATCTGGTATTCTTGCGAATGCTTAGGGGTGATTGCCGCTACGGAAGGGCTCACAGGCAGAGCAGTAAATACATAGTCAGCCAAGTCCGCAGTTTCACTTAGTGTTTGACGTGATTACGTAGCTAGTATAGATTGTAGATTGGCTGGTAAGCGTCTTACCCAAATACTCCTCACTAATGTCTCCGGGACTACTGATCCTGCTAGTGCCTGCAGTCTTCGAAGGAATTGGGAAGGTTTTTCGTCACCTATAGCTTCGTTTTCTAGCTGTTGCCTGGTCTTCTGTTCTTGGCTCGCACTTAACCGCTTTATGAGTTGTTCTTTTAGCTCGGAATAGGAATTAGAATCTAATGGTTTCGTCACAATGTCGCGCACTCCGCTGATATATCGCGGCGGAAGTTTCGCGAGAATGTCCAAATATTTTTGCTCGGTGTTTTTGATTTTTGATCTATTAAAGCAAGCCTCTACGATTACAAACCAAAGTTCTGGATCCGACGGGTCAAAGTCTGGAAGTCGCGGCGCGGAATTTATCGCGACAGCGTTCGCGATAGGGATGGCACTGTTGGTTTCTGCCGCAGAGTTAGGCATGGTATACCGCGAAATATTTGTTGCAAATAAACTCACGATAGCTTAGGAACTGTTGTATTGACTAAAACACAACCTACCAAAAAAGGAATGATAAAAAGTTCACTGTAATACTAGGTACTTACGTTCATTGTTCAATTTATCACTAAAACACTGAAGCACTAATTACATTACTTGCTCTCACAAAACAAATCACGTCGGGGTCACCACTTTAGGAACGTATGTGTGTGCTTGATTAGCTATATATCCAATACATTCCTTTTTTATATGAACTGTGAGAGTTTATTGAAACACTGTTAAAACGAAATAAAATAAGTCTATTGAACTAGAACAACAAAATTCACATCCGACTTCTTGCAAGTCCAAAAACAGAGTCCTCTTCTAATATTAATACAAATCTCAAGAAACATAAAGTTCCACCCCCTGTGCCAAAATTCCTCGCTTTGATTGGTCCTATTCGTTGGCAAAAGGGATTTTTTTTATCTTAGTAAACTTTCCCATGGTCAAAATAAAAACATTCATTACAGATAGTAAAATGGGAATTTGGAGAAAGCTTTACTAAGAAGGGTCGTTTCTGTATTTTCCTATCATAAACCCTAAATGCAATAAACAGTTTACTATCGGTGATGGTTCGAACGTGCAACAACATATTTTAAAATCGTATAAAGAAGTGTTGTAAAAATAAAAATTAACGGATAGCATACAAGAACCTTAAAACTAAATTAGACTCTAAATGCCGATGGAAATTCCCACAATTATGTACAGAAAACTAAGTACCTACAAATTGTTACATTTCTCAATAGCAATAGATAATTAGCCTAGATTAAAAAAGTAAATGTAAAATAAAATAAATATGTACAGTAGATTATGCAGTATCAATGAAAAGAAAAACAAATATATACAGTGTGATATGCGCAAATTTTAACTTTGGCAGACAAATGTGGGACACATTCAGTCACCACATATATATATATATATATATATATATATATATATATATATATATATATATATATATATATATATATATATATATATATATATATATATATATATATATATATATATATATATATATATATATATATATAATTTTGTTATAAAACAATAATGTAAAACTAAACAGACTGAAACATAGAAAAAATAAGTTTTTATTCAACTTCTAATAATTAAAAAAAAAAATGGATAAATATCTAGTTCTAGTAGCCTGAAGAAGCTAATAAATTTAACGCAACGCCGCAATAGAATCTAAGCCTTAGGGTATTTATTTTCCCTATATGCCGAAAAATCTTTCCCCAAGTTATCAAGTACAGGGAACTAAATCACTACTCGATATTATCACGGTTACAACATATGTTTCTCTTAAGAAATTCGAGAGACTTACAGGCAAACAGCACCATCTGTGTTGAAATCATGGTCTAATTTAAACAGGAAATTAGCAGCTCAAATCAACCGGAGAATATTTTCACTCCAATGAAGGACGAACATCATATTTCCTAGATATATACAACAAAACATGAGATGCACCATTTCCTGGCAAATGCATAATTATTAATTCAGTCTTCAGATAGACAATATTAATTTCTTAAACAAAAATAATATTTTAAAACTTAACATTAGTATTACTGTCAAGGATATTAATGATGAGGAAGAATTGGCAGACAAATGTGGGATTAAATCATCTAGTTTTTTACCATAGAGTATTTTACATAAATTCAATCAAAAACAATCAGCATTTTACAGACATTTGTTTAATAAATTAAAGAAAATACATTGGCATTGTAAAAAACCTTATTGAACAGCAAAAGACAACAAAGATTGTACATACCGAAGTTTCCTTATTACTAAACTGTTCAAATACTGTGCTCCCTCATAGTATAACTAATATTCCTGTGTGAGGACCCAAATTTGTTGTATCTTCCAACAAATACAATTTTCAATACAATTATTGGTAGTGATCATTCACTAATCACGATTTAAAAAAATCACTAAGAGCGTCGGCAACTAATATTATTACGAATTTTGTACATAAACTAAACAATAGTTCACAAGAAACAAACCCCCCCAAAGGACTATTATAACACACATTTTTTTTTAAATTACACCCAGAAATCATAGTAAAGTTATCAGATAAGGGATTCCCCCCAGCATTTGTGGAGATTGTTCTCTAATACCTATTATTTGTTAAAAACAAACATAGTAAAGTTACCGTTTCCTATACTTTTTCTAAAAATCCATGTTGACGACGCTGTCACTTGGATCTTTCACTAATATGACAAAACAACAATATATTGACTGACAATACACACAAAATAGCAACAATTAAATCATTCAAACATAAGAATGAACAACTTTCAAGTGCGCTGAACATACAGGAAACACACATGTTATTTATAAAATTCCATGCCAAAAATGTAAGGGTGTTTATATAGGCCAGATACAAAACTACATACCGGATAGGCTTAGGAACCACAAACAGACTATATACAAAAGCGAAAGCACGGTATTATCTATCCAATCACCATGCTCAAACCAGTCATAATATTGCAAACTGAGATATTGGATCAAGAGTCCGATGCGAAGAATAGACTAATTAAGGATATTTTATACATTAATAGAAATCACAATAGTGTAGTAACCGCACTGATATTAGTAAGCTAAGCAACACAGGTTTTTATCAACAAATTTTATACTATGCCGTACAACTAGGATTATGTTTGCAATTATTGTGTGTATTTTAAATTATATTTTAAGGATTCTTCGGTGAGTCATAACCTAATTTTCCCAATTCATTCCCCTCTCTTTTCCATTGTTTTTTATTTTATTTTTTAAATAATTTTTTTTCGAACTTAAATATAAGAAAAAAAATAGATAATTTTCTTATTAAGCCAGAACGTAAAACTAAACAAACTGAAACATAAAAATAATAAGTTTTCATTCAACTTTCAACTAAAAAAAATTAAGATAGCGTGTAATTTTTAGCCTGAAGAAGCTAATAAATTTAGCGAAACGCTGCAATAGGATCAAATCCTTAGAGTTTATATATATTTCTTTAGTATCTTCAAAAATGACTTCTAGCTTTATAATCCAAGGGTTAGTAAAAATCAAAAATATATTGAAGGCCCGAAATTGTCATTCGAATATAATTTAACAAACTTATTTGTTTCTGGAAGTTTGTAAACATCTATTTTTTACACAATTTATTGTTCTTGCCTAGAGAACACTTTTTCTGTAGAGTATTCCATCGTCGCTGAAAAATGGTATGACAAACGACGGTCGACGATCCGACACCACTCCATGTCCTTCCTTCTCTAAACCTTCAACCTTTCTTCAAATGATTTGCTTTGGTGGCCTAATTCGATCTAATGATCGCAGAAGTTGGTCGATTTCTGTCTACAAGGAATTATTATCCCATCTCCAAAATATATATAAGCATTTTCTTTTGAATTTAATTCTTTCCTAGGTAGTTGCGGCGGGCGTGACGGGTAATAGAGCAGGAGAAAGGGGTTCGTACGTTTCCTTTCCATTATGAAGAATATGCGAGTTACTGCCTGTCCGGTGGAAAAACGCTTCTTTTTAATAACTACTGTTGATTTGGCAGACGGCATACTGAATGGCCACATAGAACGATATTTTTAATGTATGTATTTCTGGCACATTTTTTTTAGTTTCAGTTATAATATTTAGATGATGAAGAAACATAGCAAAGAAATTGTACTCTGTATTATAGGTACGAAACTTCTTGCCATATTTAAGAGATGGTGAACAAAATTGACTAATATATGCAGTGTTCTGAAATATCTCTTGAGATATGTAGGTACTGACTCTAAATTTAGGCTTTTATAAAAATTTATTAATTATTGTATTTTCTATAAATAAGTAAAATGGTTCACCGTTTACTCTATTGAAAATAATATACAAAAGATCATACAATTACGAAAATAATCTACTGTTTCCGAATACGAAAAACAGTTCCCAGAAAACATCTCATTTCTTTGTATTTCATGCTTAAAATCCCGTTATCAAAACAGAAAAACAGCGTTCTTCTAAATAATGGGTTATAGCAAGAGGGTACGCTTGAATGCAGTATTGTCAGCTTCAATTTACAGGAAATACACCTCTGGGGATTTGCAAATGGGCTCGAGTAGAAAAGTATAAAGGAATAAAGCCGTAAGTCAAGAATACGAGGAAATTATAAACTGTAAAAATATAACTGTGTATTGTTTAGACAACAACAAAATATTTGGTAGGTTTTAAGGCGCATGCATAAATGAATAGTTTTGGCTGAAGGAACGCGTACTTTTAGACGTTCTGCTAAGTGATGAAAAATAATCACTGCAATTGATGCACGTGGGAATAGGAATAACGGCTTATTTTTAAGAGGATATGGGAGTAACTCTAAAACGCGTTTACTTTATAACTGATTATTTACCGCCGAAGACAAAATATCCAACAAAATATAGTAAAAGTATCCTGTCTTTTAGTTAAAATTATGGGAAAATGGGTACTGTATTTATTTTTCGTTTTATATTAGTTTATCTTTTAATTTACTAAATAAACTGTAGACTTTCCAATATTCAGTTCAAAGTTCAGACAAATTTGACTTTAACTTTTTCAAAAATACATAACAGATTGCTTATTGAACGGTTTTTTTCGGTTAGTGACCCACATTGAACTGTGAGACTGCAAATACATGATTTATCTACAACAGAAATGAGATATACCCGAAGGACAAATGAACTGTTCCTTCTATTTACTTGACTGGTGAATATATATATTTATTTATTTATTTATTTATATATATATATAAATATATAATATATATATATATATATATATATATATATATATATATATATATATATATATATACCCTTCTAAAACAAATCAATTTTAAACTCTGCCTCGTAAAATATCAATCTGTATTACAAATATGTGCGGATTGCCATAAAATACTTATAAAACAAAAAACCACAATTATTTTGCATACTGTATCGAGTACGTCGAATGACATGTAAAGGTGAACGTCTTGTCTTGTCTTCCAATGTGTTACCGTTGTTTTGATCTGTGATTTTTAATAAAATGAATTTTAATACTATATGTGTGTAATGTCTGTGACGTGACTAAATAGATTACTATGACCGAAACACAGAGAATTCCTCAAGTTTCTTTTTACTATTTATGTAAGTCCTAGCAATAAGTTAAAATTTAAAACTCTTTCTGACCGGCTTATCTCTTGTAGATTTTGAAAAAAGCCTGAACGTACGGCCTAAGCGTCAATAACAAAGATTTGTGCTACTTCCGTAAAGCAGTTATTTTTTAAACTAAAGGACCATATCCCAAGAATACACAATTTAACAATATACAAAGAGGTCCAAGTAAAACATTATTTTAACTATATATATATATATATATATATATATACTAAAAACGATAAAAATGCGCTTTCACGCATCTTTATCAAAAGTTCTTGGCCGGAAAAGATATATGTGGAATAGCAAAAATATATAATTTCTGCAGGTACAAAACGGCCTAAAAGAAGAATTGCTTTCGATTCTGTCACAGGGTACCCTCCTGCGATCATCATTTCTGTGCCTCTACCCTCATCAGGCAGGCTTGTACCTAGGGAGATCTAAAATAACAGATTGCTCGATATGACAAAATCGAAAACGTCTATCATACTGAAACAGTACTCAGCATGTAGTATATATATATCTTTTCCGGCCAAGAACTTTTGATAAGGATGTGTGAAAGCGCATTTTTATCGTTTTTAGTATCTACTCTCCGCATGATGGTGCTAGTGCATACTTAGACCAATTACCTATGGGTCTGCAGCAGAAAACCACCGGAGCCCTAATAGGTGGCGCTAGGTATTACACTTAGCATGTAGTATATGTTCCCAAAAAGTAGCCGTGTATATATATATATATATATATATATATATATATATATATATATATATATATATATATATATATATATATATATATATATATATATATATATATATATATATATAGTAAGTATAGTTGCTAGTTCATTTTTAGATTGTCCATTTTAGACGCGTCATCCAGGATAAAAGCCAAAAATACCGTAAGCCGACTTGAATCAACCACCATATCATAGCATAACTCAACTTTTTTTATCGACTTCAAAAAAGGATGTTATCAATTCGACCCTATGTATGTATTTTTTTATGTATGTACAACATCGTTTACCCCGCGATGGTACGGCCAATTTGAAAGAAATTTTCTGAATATTGCCGAAGTAGTCCCTTAGCAAGCATATTGATAAAATGTTAGAAAGGATGGCGTCATATTTTGAATTGTTTACGCGACGCGACATTGAGCAATATATACATTTCCTAAATTATCGATAAACAAGTATTTTGTTTGAAGTCGGTTTTCTTTTTTTTTATATAAAAATATTCCCATATCGAAGTACAAAATGTGTAGAGAAACAACGCGGTCCTAGTTATAAAATAAAAAAAATATATTTGATACAGTTATTTATTTTATAAGGATCGAAATTACGATCATTATGACGCGTCATAAATATTATCAGAATAAAATACAAAACTGTATCTTCTGGCGTCAACTGAGTCAAACACTGTGCCCATTTTGTTAAAATACGTCCCCAAAAAGTAGTCGTTTTCTCGTTGCTAAGTTCATTATTTTAGAACTATAATGAATCCATTGCCGTCCTAGGATTATAATAAATCTATTAAGAGTACCCACTCTGAAAAAATGCGTCATAATGACACTAAAAATGATAATCCAAATGATCGTATTATGACACACCCGAAGATGAAAGTATTTTGTTGTATGGTAACTCCCGAGAATGTTTATTCCCTACCTTTAAATTTAAGCAAAAACAAGTTGTAAGTTGAAATTAATAACTATTACCTTTATTTTCCAACATTAAATACGTTTATGGGAAACACTTCTGCTTCTATGCCACTAATACAGGAACATACTTTGTACCCATTTTCAACTGTTTTCGAGATATTCGTATTTAAAATTTCAGAACGTAGGATTTTTAAGGCTATAAAATCTAAACTATGTTACATAAAACATATATGCACATTTCTGTACTAGTTGTTATGATAATTTTATAATTTTTCACTTTAACCTGACACTAAACGCTCTTTTATTTCAAATAGTACGATTTTACAGGTTCCCAAAGTCCTGTTTTCAATTTTCAAGTGTGAATAACTTGAAATTATTTGAAAATAGGTACAAAGTATATTTTACAAAAAAAGAGTAGGATTTTCTATTTAAAATAATGTTATGAAGATTTTGAGTAATCTTGTTTTAAATTGTTGTTTAGTTAATTTTTTCACACTACAATTCCGAATGCCAGAAGTATCCTCAAAAGTTATAGAAATAAGCCTTAATTTCATATCTATAAAATTAACCGAAATATAAAATTAACCGAAATATAAGTAGTTTTAATTTTTGTTTGAAAAACTATTATAATTTTTATATAGGAACTTACAACAAAAGAAAGCAACACATTTGAGTTCAAGGCACCAACTCGATTCGCTGCATATCTCCTCGACTATATAACTATTTACAAACTCCCCAAGGCAAATTTCATACAAATTGAGGCAGACCCCCATCATTTATTCAGCCGTTGTTTCTTGTGACAATCCATTATTAAGAACAACGCCTCAGACCCAAAGTGGAATTTCAAGAATAGAATGCAAGAAAACCAACTATCCTTTGCTTTAATTACAGTCCCAGTTTAAACAAAGGGTTATGATTAAAAAATTTGTCTTTTTTTACAAATGCGTTTGAAACATACATTCAGTAATTAACAAACTGTTTTCAAAGTCATCGCTATCTAAATAATGAAACTAACTAAAAAAGTTTTTTTTGACAATACTTTATTCCTATGGGTACACTTTATTATATTACACCATTAATGTTTTCACTTATGTTTGTTAATTCTGGTCATATTCCACATATGAGATATATTTTAATGTTAAACGATTTTTATTTTAACATGTTATTTTTTTATAACTCAGCGTTGGAAATTAATTTCTGGTTTAACCGTAATTAAGTGAATCTAACATGAAATCCAAAAATCAATATTTTCTGTCAGACCGTTTTTCTCTGATTTAAAAGTTTTGAATTTTACAGTATTTGTAGAGTACAAATTTGATACGTCAATGTGCCAAAAAAAATTTAAATCAGATGTATGGTAAGTTATGGTAGACAAAATATATCCATAATAAAAATAAAAGTTAAAAGTGTTTTGACAAATTTCCTTGATCCTACATTATTAAACGCGTGTATAAGATTTTTAGTAAATATTATTCTAAAGTTTATAACAAAGTCGTACGTCTACACACAAAGTATATCAAAGAAATATCAATTTCAATAAAAATTGCTCCAATATCGAATAGGTATAGAAAACTTTACGTACGTACTTTACCAAATATTTAAAGTTCATTTTATTATTAAAGGATTCTACGAAGGATCCCCTTTTAGGAAATCTGGTACACTATTACAAAGCTACTTGTTTTTTATAGTTTCAGGTGTGCTTCAGCTTAAAAATTTGAAATATATATAATTATTTTCATAGGACCCTTAATTTTTGACCAAAATTTGAAGTCAATCGGGTAAGTAGTTTTTTAGCTATACCAAAAAGAGACATACCGAAAGACAGACAGACAGACCGACGGAATTGAGAATTGTTTTTTGGCATCTAGGGACCTAAAAATAAAGATCTATATAAAAGTAAGTCTTTTTTGACATATTGAATTTCTTAAATAAATAAGTTTTTACACGTTTGAGACAAGAAAAACTTCCTTCCACTGAAGCACTTGTCGACGGTATTGTGAAAATAAGGAAAAACACTTTATATGCTTTGGTTAAAATATCTTCATTTTTATTAATTTTTGTCACTTGCTCTTGCAGCGATATATTCCAATAACTGTCATTGGCAAAAATAAGACCAAGCTCATTTTTAGGTCGTTGACTTTTTGAAAATATTTCCCCATATAACTGTAACAAATTTTCAAACCAGCCAGTCGGAAAATTTAAACTATATTCGGAAAATTTACCAGAATCTGCCAAACATAAATATGTAAGTTTTTCAGAGTTTTGAAAGCTTAGTGTCATTTCCATTAAAATATGGACCAATATTTCATAAAAAAGGGTTTGCTTTATCAAACATAGTATTAAAAAAAGTGTTCATTTCGTTTTTTACAGAGCACATTTACTAACCTCAAATTTGAAGACCAAGGAGTTTCTGTAATTGTTGGTATACGCCTCGTAGATGCAGATGTAAGAGCATTCGTTCGTTTGGCTGAGTGATGAAAATGAGGGAATACCATTAAGGCTTGCAAAAAAAATCGACATTTAGAAATATTTTTAACCTTTGCTGCATCAGGACAAATACAGCCTGCGGCGCTTTTTCTTTTTTTTTTTTTGAAGGCCATTTAGATGGCCAGACATCACACTTGCGCCATCGCAACATTGCCCTATTAATTTATGTTTAGAGTCAAATTGGTCCAAAATTTGAATAGATAATATAAATTCTCCGACGTTCTATCGGAGCTGACATTATAAAATCCTAAGGATCTCTCGACTACTGAATCTTCTGAAGTAACGTATCTTAAAATTATGGAGCACTGGGAGGTTTGCGTAATATCAGTGGTGTCAGCCATTTGCACAGAAAAAAACTGTGTGTTCATTATTTCATTTTTTAAATGATCATTTAAAATCAGAAATGCATTCGTTTTGAATAGTTTTCTGGTCACCAGTAAAAATGTTTTTAATTTTTTTTTATGATCTTTTAGTTCTTGGGAACTTCTCGATATAATAAATAATAAACCTAAAAGCTTTTTAAAATTCCCTCTATTTATAGACTCGCTGCTCTCATCATGGCCGCGAAAGACTAACTCTTGTTTTGCAAGGTACAAAACTGCGTCAATTACCAAGCCCATAAATAGTCTATTTAATCGGACGTTTTCGTTAAAATGTATTTTATATAGTTTAGCATTTTCTTTCAGTCTATAGTGTCAGCTATAGTGCTTTGATTTTTTACAAATGTTTTTAGCATTAATTCGCATTTTAAATGCTCCGCCTAGTCTTCATGTTTATGTAAAGACCTTTATATATTTAACATACCTGCAAATCCTTTTTTATTCCACACTGAATATTTATTGGAAACTAGTAAACAAGGCCAGCAAAACAATTTTTGTAATATTTGACTACTACATAACCATTTGTACGCCGAAAACCAGGATGACGATTAAAACTCTGATCTTGTTCCTTCCATCGATTAAATGGAGTTTCCAACAAAATGCAAACCACATCCGTGATCGGATTCATCAATAATGTAAATTAATAAACTCGATACCAAATAAAGTTGTAACAACACCATAAATAAATATAACACAAAACAGTCAAGTAAACTGCAAACTAACCGGTTGCAGCGAAATCCGCGAAAATAAAAGTAAACAACCACCCCAAACTGAACGACACGTGCGTGTAGTGTACTGAGTTAGCAATTCACCGAGAGCGTTGTATGGCGCTGGTTAACATTATTCTTCCATGCGGTCGACGTCATCGCGTACGCGTTGTCATGGCAACGTAGTAGGAAAATCGTAAACTAAACATAGCACCTCCAGCAAAGTCGAAGCGGTTTGCGCCACTGTTATAGTTGTTATAATAAAGTTCGAATGAAAGTTTTAAAAAGACATGCCGCCAACGGTCAAGTAAAATATTTATTCGAGATGTACAGTTTATTTTTTGCCAATTAGGTGAATAAATGAATGTAGAAACTTAAATTTTGAGAGATATATAATAAATATAGTTAGATGTTTGCTTGTTTATTTTTCCTGGTGAAGTAGCACTTCACCTACTTCACCTGAATAGCCGCGACTGGAAACAATAGGTTAATAGACTTAAATACTAGCGGAACAATGTTAAAAACTTGTTTAAAAAAACGTATTTTTACTTGTTTTAATTTATTTTGTTCTTTTCAGTATATTAATACAGGGAAAATTGTTTTTAAGAATATTTTTTATTTATAATAATTTATCCATCTTCTAACCTTTTGGTTTTAGCAGTTTTATGAAAGTCGTCATCATCATATTGAAAGTCATCATGACAACTATACTTTTAAAATAACCAGTCAAGCAAAAGTGGTTTAAAATCGACTTGCAAGATCGAAGTCTAGCTTAATGTCATCAAATTATTGTATTTTTGTCAAAGATATATTTTGTCAAGAGGTACGTCAAGTGGAAGCAGATGAAGATGAATTTTGAACATTCAAGGTCGCGGTTAAGGTTAAGATCATGAATAAAGATTGTGTTATAATCAAAGTCACTCTTATAGAGAAGATTATTGTTAGGTCAAGGTCGGGATAGTCAAATTATTGTATTTGAATTGGATCGATGAATATGAAGAACATTTCAAAGCACTAGTGAGATTAGGTCTAAATTGACTTAAAAAACTGTATCAAGGTCACGATCAAGAAATGTTATCAAATTATTGTATTGTCAGTGGACCTATATGTGAGCCAAATGTCAAAACAATCAGTCCTGCTAGGTCTTTCAAAACTGACTTAAAAGAATATCAAAGTCACCGTCAAAATCATCATATTTTTATAGAATCTAAATATATGTACACCATATCAAAGGTACAGGGTAATTAGAAATGGTTCAAATTGGCCTTTAGAATGTGTCAAGGCCTCGGTTAAGGCCGAGGTTATAACATTATTATATTGTCATATGATCTTAATATGAAAATGGAAAATTAGCTTACAAAATTTGAACCGGACAGACGAGGGACAAACCGGCAGGCAACTGAAGTTAAATAAAAGCATGTAATAATATTATTCATATATCTAATACCAGCTCTAGGGCTTTATAAAGAGTAGCTAGCATTGTAAAATACTTTTCTTCGGCTCCATGTCATTATGTTTGTTGTTACTCATGTCGTTTAATATACCTCAACAATTTACTGAAGTGAAAAAGATCTTACTTTAAGACTCATCAATCATTTTCGGCATGAGAAAGACGCTAGAAAATGCTTGGACCACTGACTTACAGAGAATGGTAAATACGTCGACACTAAAATGGAATATAATATTGCAATAGTTACACATATATTTTCTTGTAGCTGTGATAGGCTCTTGGCCAAGACTAGATTAAAATAAAATTCTACATCACAAAAGCAATTCATAATCACTACTATAAGTCAGCGAAGGAAACATTTACTAAAAAAAAAAACAATAAAAAATGAGCAATAAAAAAACTGTTCGTTATGTTTTCACATTAAAAACCTAACGTTTTGGATTAGATAAAACAAATCGGATTCGTCTGGATAGAATATTGTATTACTTAGGTCCGAGCTCAGATTAGATTACATAAAAACATCCTCTTCTTATTATACAGCGTGTTATATAACGTGCAGTGTAGAAACTTACCTCGCAAGCAGGGGCGTAGTATTAATTAAGCCTATAAGGGCAAATAGACTTGACAACTATTTAAAGAAACAGTAAGTATCTCTTCTAAGATCAACGAATGCTTCAATTGATTTTGTAAAATATTTCTAACCAAGCTAAATAAATCCACAACATTGTTCTTGAGCTTCGCCTTGAAACAACAACACTCTCATTTTATTAATGCTTTAGCTCTAACATTGACCACACGTGTAACGTAATAGCACAGGCTGCGTTAATAAGGAGCGGTGGCAGACGTGAAAATGCAAAAAAATATTTAGTAGTTGTCACATGATTGTGGACTAGCCAGAATTATGCACGAATAAGGCTGTATTATTGAACTTTTTATTTGGTTTCTGAATTAGGAAGTTCAAGACATTAGTGAATAGGCTATGAATAATATTATACGTATTTATGCATACCATTGAAATAAAGTAAATATTTTTGAACAAAACTACATAAATTGTCTTTAAATTATTATTATTATTATTATTATTATTATTATTAATATTAATATAATTAATAAATTACTATTAATATTATAATCTTTTTAGTAATAATTTTAATAAATAGCATAATAAAGGACATTACAGCTTACAAAGGAAGTGATTTAAAAAACAGATTCTCATTTAGAGGAATGTGGTGTGCATGTGGGAGGCACTGTGAAATTTTTGTTTTGCCACTAGATTTCTCTCATTTCAAAATTGGGAAGTAGATACTTGTGAACGAAGAGATAATGAAAATAAAGAGCTAAAAACTTTTTTAATAACATAATTAGGTTTCGGATTTACTAACGATCTTCTTTTAGGTTTCTTTTGCTAACGATGCTACTCGTGTACACCCACATTAAATAGTAGCATTGGAATTATAATTTAGTCTTTATTTGAAAACGGTTAGCGATCCTAGCTAAGCGAAACATTTTTAAAAGTCCAAATAAAGACAATGGGAGCTCAATAAGTATCTTTTAATCATAGTTCTACAAACGATAAGGACCAGTTATCAGGAAGAAATTCGGAGGCTAAGAAAAGATCATGATAAATATTACAAAAGAAGAAACATATATTTCCTTTTGGCGTAAAGTCAGGGTTAGTGATCTATTTCAGTTGGTACACCTACGTTCCCGTTACACCAAGTATAACCCCACGGTTGTCACGAATACTCAAACATCCGACCAGAAGTTTGATAAAGACATTTGTAAAAGCAAATTCTTCTCAAAGAACCAACATCTACCGTAGAAAGAAGGGTATTATACTCCCTGTATACTGGTATTGAAGAAATAAGAGCGGTATAAGCTTCAAGAGCCAGGCAACCTCATCATAGCGAACTATCTCACTTATACGGGTTACCAAAAATCCACTAAGCGAACAAACCATCGAGACCACTGGCAAATAATTTGTCGATTAACTGAAAAACGTCACAGTCGATAATAATGATAGTTTTGTAAGCTTCGATGTAAAAAGTTTCGACACCAATACACTAGTAATTCAGTTACTCTTCATTCAACATATATTAGTTCAAGACAATGAGTATACTTGGCTATTTCTGGAGTGGTGATGAGGTTGTTGGAACGCTATCTGTGTAACCCCTACTTTCAGGTGAAAGATAAGTTTTCGCATTGGATGACGGGCTTCCAATGGGTTCCCCGCTCTTCTTGGTGGTAGCGAATGTGTATATGGAGCGGTGTGAGCCAGACGACAACTATATATAGTAATATTTTTAGATTTTATAATTTTTTTTTAAATTGTATATTGATATATTTTTTAGTTAATTATTAAACCTTGTATCTATTGCCAGTTTAACAATACTTCTTGAAATAAAATGAATTATTTCTACTATGCAAAAGTGAAGGCAACGAAATGAACTAACAGCTAACAAGAAATGTATTTAAAATTACTGAAAACTACTTTCGCAAATACTGAAAACGCCGTCATTGTTAATAAAATTGCAATCTTTCCTGTGTCGATTGGATTGCAACCTCCATTTTTGCTATAGAGATACTTTGGATGGCATTCCTAATACGGTCCACCATATCGTTTCTTGTAGTAGGTCGAGTCGTATATACTAAATTTTTTACCTTAAGTAGTTTGCAGTAATTTTAAATTTATATTTGTTGTTAGTTGTTAGTTCATTTCGTCGTTATTTTTTGTTGTTTCACTGAAGGAAGAACTCAGTTTAATCTTTTAGCCCTGACCTGCCTCGCCCTAGCTTTATCTATTTTAATCCGAAGCTTATGTGATTATAAGACTGAGTTTTAGCATTTTTTGTTTTGTTATTTTGTTAAGTTTTGTTCTTTACAGTTATGCGAGATTACTAAGGTTTCTATTGGAGCTTTGTTTTTTTTACAGCTTTTTAGTTTTCCTAAAATTTTATGATTAATTCGAATGAGAGATGAAAATAATTTCTACTTTATCATTATCACTTTTTCTCCTCTATAAAACGGCAAGGTTAATTTTCTAATCCAACGTTTCGGATTCGAGAGACCATCATCAATTTTCTTAATTTAAAAGCGGACCTGGATTTTTTATTTCACTATTCAATGACTTTCATAACTACCAAATAAATTGTAATATAAAAGATCATTTGATTTTTTGAAAAAAAAAATCATTATTTGGAGAATTCTGAAACAACGCCATCTAGAGACTACTAGCTATTACGGTACAGTTTATGGATCCACGAATAGAGCAAAAAAAGCACTTTTTTTCGACATCAATTTGAATAAAATCGGTTCATCCAAAACAGAAGTCAAAAAAAGGTATGAAGCAAAAAAGTGAGTAATTGGTTGAGGAATAGCAGCCAACTTTCGAAGTTGAAGATAATTTACAGCGATTTTTCTTGGCCTATTTATCTATAAATATTTTTTCCTTAAGTTCTGTCATTGACGAGTACGAAGCAATGTCAATTATTTGTTTAGAAGGTATTTAACTACCCGTTACCAAATGATTCAAATAGATAAAAGTTTTAGTGATAGGGAGGTCGTTGAATGTCCTCAATATACTATTCTGGCACCTGTCCTTTTTTCTATTTATCTTAATGAATTATTAAAAATGCACACCAATGCTGAAATTATCAGCTTTGCAGGAGACAATACCTCGTTCTTGGAATCGTTTAGCAGAGATGACCTGATGAGAACTGCTGAATATAAAAAAAAAATATGAACTGGTTTGCAAACAGGAGGTTAACAGTTAATAAGGGAAAAAAACTAGTTTGTTTCATATTGTATAAAAATAGTTTTAACTAACATTGAAACCCTAAATAAACATTATAGTAATATTTTCTATTGAATATTTATAACTTTAAAAGCAAATTCTTCTCAAAGAACCAACATCTACCGTAGAAAGAAGGGTATTATACTCCCTGTATACTGGTATTGAAGAAATAAGAGCGGTATAAGCTTCAAGAGCCAGGCTAAGACCTCATCATAGCGAACTACCTCACTTATACGGGTTACCAAAAATCCACTAAGCGAACAAACCATCGAGACCACTGGCAAATGATTTGTCGATTAACTGAAAAACGTCACAGTCGATAATTTAAAGTTAACAGTTAATAAGGGAAAAAAATTAGTTTGTTTCATATTGTATAAAAATAGTTTTAACTAACATTGAAACCCTAAATAAACATTATAGTAATATTTCCTATTGAATATTTATAACTTGGAATTAAGGTGGACCAACATTTGAGATGAACTTTTCATATAGAAAATATTCTTGGTGCAACAATAAGCGGCCTGCTTAAAAAATTTCTGGACATTCATTTCTAGAAGCCTTTGTATTGCGCATTAGTGGAGACTCGTATTCGCTATGGAATTATATGCTGTGGTGCTACAGATATAGGGAATAATTAAGTTAACGCTTAAGAAAAAACCGGTTGTATCCTTCAGATGACCTTTTTCGGGAATCTAGATTATTTGACGTCAGGTAAATATTTCAGTATAACATCACAGTCTATTTATATACAAATAAAACCAAAAATTAAACCAGTATGACTAATATATCTCACATTTACAACACACGCTAAAAAATAAATATAATGTCGCAAACTAAAACCTTAAAAAACCTATAGGGCAGCGAAGTTATATATTTATAGTTTCTAGAGCTTAAAATTAATTAACAGAAGGACTAAAATATATTACTTTGTTCCAATTCAACTTACTTTATAAAACGAAAATTAAAAGAATTTATTTTATCAGTAGATAGGCAAATTATAAACCAATTTGTTAACGTAAAAAATTAGAAAAGAATAGAACATCCTTTCTGATGAGTGATGCAACACATTTAACCTTAAAAAATCCTACAAAATTATATTTTTTAAAACTTTAGCATATAAATTAGAGTAGGTTTTAGTTTTAATCTTTACTTCTACTTCAGTTTTTCTCTAAAAGAATATCAGTGAAATCACTGTTTGAGACAGGCCTGTTCACAGCATATTGCTTCTTCCTGCAGACTTTTTCAGTTTACTTGCTATAGTTTCAGCTTAGTAAAAAATACTAACTTAAAATGGTTTGATATAATATACAAGACATCGCACAAAAAATGTATGTTGGTAAATAAACCTATTATGAATCTTTCACGCTTTCTCAGTTAACAGCTAGAAACCTTCCACCTATCCCCGGTTCCAGCCTAACCGTCTCTAATGACATCTCTGAAGAAGAAATTCATCTCATTCCAGAGCGCCTAGGATTCCTGACGATGTGGCATGTTCACAAGATTGGGGCTTTTTGTATAGTAAATAATTTCTTTTCAGGAATTTCTAACTTTCTTAAGTTCTTTATTAAAAATTGATTTTTTTAATTGCATAACTATGTTTATACATTGTAATATTGTAATAGATTACATTTAAACCTATTGACGCCCATGGACCGCCACCTATCAAGCAAAGTTCATACATATCATTAAAGATGCCGCTTACCTTAAAATACGGTCGATTCAGTAGATCTCTCAACTCGTGCACGTCGCGTCGGTCGATATCTCTCCGGTGTTCCATATCCTTCAAGAATTCCAATACGTATAGACAGCACTGCACGGCATCGGTAGATGGTGCCTTAATCGGCGTCGGGAGTCGAGTGACGACTTGGTCAAAAATCTACAACAAATTTTCTTAATACAGGTTTGCTGGGGGTTAAGAAAAATAAATATACAAATACAAGGGTAGCTGATACGTTTGGAAACGGTCGACTGTTTCCAAAAAGTAAAAGAAACGTTAAATACAAAAGGTTTAAGATTTTCAAAAATACATTGAAGTAAAGAAAAACTACTTATTGGATCATAAAGTCAGGCAAAAGAAAATTGCACTATTCTAATTTCTTTTACTTCACTGTTTCCTTACTTTTAATTACAAATATGCTTACTAAAATGATCAACGTCACTGTGAACAGTGACAGGAAGAATAAAAACAAATACAGTAAACCCATACTTATATTTAACAAATAATTATAAACAGTAACAAACACATAATCCTAAAACCAAAATTCATTTATTAAAAAAAAAGACAGTAATTTTAGTAATTACCGCATATTTAAACAAAAATTATATTAAATTCCAAAAACTCTAACTTCCTTGCTATCTTTGAGGCAAAATCAGTAACTATTTCGATTATATCAATGCTATCTGAAAATTCTTTCTTTATTCCGTGATGGATCTTTAATAGTATAATAATTTTTATTGTTAAAGGACTTTTTCACCACTGGTAATAGTAACAGGTAAAGTTAATAATATTCGTATAGCAATCATAATTTTTGGAAAAAGGCATGTCAAAATATTGGAAAACAAAAACTGAATTAGGAAATCATGGGTTTAAACCGTGTCAAATTAGAATTACTTTCCGGCGTTTAACCTGCGACAAAATCAAAACATTGAATGCGGTCCGATGAGCAGAGTTTAGGTATTTATACCCGACCTGTACCCACCAAAGCGTGACTCACTGTGATGACTAGTTTCCATGCATGATGTTGAAATTTTCAGGGTGCTTGATGATTTCAATAGATTCTTTCTTCAGAAATTTTTCGTTCGTATGTGTACGTACGAATAGATTTTTAGTTCTCACTATCATCCATCATTTTTTTGTCTGTGGTCTGGTATAGGGAGGCGGAAAAGATGGATCATAGTCAATATTCTCGGCAATTAGTTTTGCTCCTTCTCTAACCCCGCTAAAACCCCTGTCTGAACTGCATTGTAAAAAACATATTTTAGTCTGTTCATAGCATGTGAATCATGTATAAACTTAGTGCCATTTCACATGAACAATATATCACGAAATTACTACAGAAACGTAAAGATGCATATGGGATTTTTCCTGTTAAGAGTATAAAACACACAAATATTAAAACTAAAGCTTAAATGAACGTTGCAGCTGATATACCGGATTATATAACTTAACAAAACAGAAACAACATGAAGGTGGTAAATAAGAAATTGTTATACTACATTTGGTACTGATTTATTTTAAAATGTATAAACATAATCGTGTATAAATACACAGGGATTATGATGTAATTAATCAAAAGATTTTATTGACCTTGGAAAATAATTTAAAAATCTGAAGAAAATTGTCTTAAATTGTAATATAATTTAACAAAGGCACATGTTTTGCACTTTTTTTTTTCTTTTCTTCTTATTATATTTGCTAGTCCTTGTTATTGCGATAAACCACAATAAATGCTCCCTAACCACTACATTTGTACAGTTACTGTAAGTTTCGCTAAAAGTACCAGAAGTAGGTTTAAATAAAGTGCAAGGAAAGCTGAATACCGCATTTTTATTTTTGGGATATACTAACCGAGCTTTAGGGCTTTCCCCGTTGTTTAGTCTTTTTTTTGCACAACATGATGAAGAGAAAAATTAAGAGGAAAATTTAAATATTTTTTAGTTAATTGCACTGGACTTAGTTTTATTATTTAGTTATTTTTTTAGAGATTGAGATTTATCTAATAATACGGATGGCCAGCGACCTAGAATTTGAAACCTGTATTTTTCTAAAACAATAGTTTTTTGTTTCAAAACTATCATATTTGATATGTTACCTTCAAACCCTGGAACGTCTTTTCCACGAAAGGAAATTTTCAGCGGCAATTTTTGATATTGATGTGGCGTGTTTAAATAAGATGTCGTTGAACTAGGTACAATAGGTTCCGTAGTTCTGAAATCGCTTATATCTTAACCGATTTCTTGACCGCTTGATAAAACTGCCATCAATAATGTTACAAGCGTACCGCTTGCTTTCTTTGCCACTTGTTTTGTAAAAGATCTAGCGGGGTGGGGCAGCTAGACATTACGGCGAGTCAGTGGCAGTTTTTAACCTATTGGTTACAAAGAGATTTTAATATTTTTGAAAAATAATATAAGTTACTCTCTGTTTACTTTATGAATATAAAAATACTATAAAGGAGTACGTAAGTCTAGCAAGTCACTAACAGAAAACAAAAAAATTTTTTTTGCCAAGTCAACGAAACTTTATTCATATTTTGTTTTTCCCAACTTACAGAAGATAATTTTCCAACCTGAACAACTTGCATCCCGGTGCATGTATGTATAGATTACGCGAAATTATAGTGTGTATTGTAGATACATAGTGGACTCAATACATTGCCAGTTATGGAATTGTTTTTCTTAAATTTGTCAGGTATCTTTAAAGATAAAGATTTTAAACCTAGTATATTTCTAATCAGCAAGATAATTTCTATTCCCATATAATATATAGGATGTTCCATTATAAAAATTGCTACCTTGTCTTTTATTTTGATACATGAAATAGATAAAGAAAATGTGTTAGCTCAAATACCTTATAGTTGTAAAAAAGTGTTGAATATTCTCCTCAATTAGAGAACATTGTCAGAGAATGAGACAGACAAGACGTGTTTTCTTTTTGCTTAACAATATAGAATTAACATAAATACTTAGGTAATTATATTATGTAGACTAAAAAACAGGGTTTTTGTTTATTTTTTGAAGGGGTTCAATATGCTCTATTTTAAAACATACAAAAAATTAAATACAAAGGTTTTATGGTTTTATCTGAACAGACAGGATTAGTTAAAAAAACATATTGGGATGGACAATTGGAGTGTAAAAAATTAGGCAGTGTCAAATTAAACGGAACACCATGTTTAAAAATGTTTCAATCTTCAATCTTTTTGCTGATTATAAATATGCCACCTTTAAACAATGGAGGAAATTGAAAAAAAATCTGTGATAAAAGGCAGTGTCTTCTTAATAACTCCACAATTATGTTAGAAATCAAAATGTTCTCTTTTTTTCTAACACGTTGCCTCTTAAGGCCACATTTTAATCAATTTATCTAGCTGTCTTTCGTATATTTATAATTAGCAAGAACAGACTCATATAATGAAAAAATACTATATAGGTATTGCATTTAAAATAACAAAGCCGCTGCTCAATTTTTTACTTAGCAACGTTTTTAAGTTTTTTATTATATCCTCACAACTCAGACAAAATCAATGATGAGAGTTCTTGAGTCCACAAAACGAATGTATTCAATTCTTAAAAGTTCTCGCTGACCTCGAGAAAACGCGATTCTAGTATTCGAATTGAATGCAGTTTCGCTGTGGCACAGCGCGGCTCCCACAGTGGTTTTATTTAGTTAGTATTCGAGAACCGAGATCTAGGATCCGAACGCTTTAAGTTTCGACAAGGAGTATCGAAACCAAATTTTAATGTCATTAAAAATATTTAACGTGTAGATTTGCCTTAGTTTCCTTGCAGTTAATACATTAAATTTACCAGATATGTTTTGATTATGCGACTAGCATTTGTTAGAATAGGTATCAAATAAAGTAAAGTAACTAGTTGATCTGTGGTTTTTTATTTTAAATGATCAATATTACAGGGCAAAAAATTCTTAGAAAATAAGACCGAATTTTTAATATTATGCAATAATTAAAAAAAGAACTGATTAAATATATAAATAAATGAATGAAAAAACAGTCTGCCAAGTTGTCTGTCATGTAGGTAACATAAAAGAAACAAAGTTCAAACTTTCAATTTTTTTAATATATATAAAAAGTTTATATGCCAAAAAATTGTTATTAAATTTTACGTACCTTCATAAATTAAAGATAACATGTTAGTGTTTTTTTAAATGTATTCAGATTATTGGGTTTACAAAGATAAACAAATTTCTTTTTTAGATTTTTCGCAACACAATAAAAATATCTAACTTTTCCAGTCAATTTAAAGTTAGATATTTTTATTGAGTTGTCAAAGATCCAAAAAAAATTATTTATTATGTTATATGTTGCCGATACATGGCATGGCTCTTGTGACGATTATGTTCCCAGGGGTTTCACACTTTTTTGGGGTTTTTTTGACAATGATTGTAAATTGAACAATTTAAGGCACAACTAACCTTGGATGAACCAGTTCTTTTTATCAAAAAAATCACCAAAAAACTTATTTTATTCTCTTTTTTAAAGAATTTTTTAGTTTTATCAAGCTTAACGGTGTCTGTGCCTACCAATAACTAAAATGTCAAATGCTTCAGAATAAATGCCAAAAAAGTTTGATAATCGTAAGAACATAATAGTCACAAGGCAAACAAGGCATATTTAACCGACTTCAAAAAAGGAGGACGTTCTCAATTCGACCTCCATGTATTTTTTTGTTTATTCGCGCATATTTTCTAAACGACTTGGCCGATTTTGAAGAATCAAACGCCAAATTGTGGAGGACGTTTCTCTGGTGGTCCCATATATTTTGATTTAAAATCCGCTCACCCGCTTTAAACACAGGTACAAGGGCCATATAGGCAGCGAGTTTTATAATTAAATTTACATTTGTTTAAATACCCTTTTCAAACTAAAGCATTGAGGTGTGTAATAGACATACAACCCCATATGGTAAAATTGTTTCTTTTGATATCCCGTTACGTAATTTTTGTAAATAGGGTGACCATGAAAATGTGCAACCTCAAAATCTACTATTTTATTTGACATTTTCGAAAAATAGTATCAGTTTGACCCTATGTATATTTTTTTATGTTTGTCATCGATTACTCCGCGATGATTTTTAACATTCTGCTCTCGCGTCTCGATTCCACGCGTTGATCATTATATCAGGAAAAAAATATTATGCAGTGGATTATTTGTTAAACCTGATTTTTATAAAACTCGTATAAATAAAACTACAAAGGATGAAACAAAAAATTTTATAAAACAATGAAACCGACTTCAAAAAATCCACTAAAAAGTGAAAAATAATATTTTCTTCTACCTTAAAAATTTGATTCCGAGAAGTCGGCGCTGAACTTGTTCTAAATTATTTAATCACAAAAATATAATCATGTATTCAGTCAATTCGGTGTTTTGATGTCTAATACTAGCGTACAAGGTCTTACTGTCTTTATTAGTTTGGCGCCGACTTCACGGAGTGAAATTTTCAAGGAATAAAATATTATTTTTCACTTTTTAGTGCATTTTTTTGAAGTCGGTTTAATTTTTTTATAAAAATGTTTATTGTTGTCATCTGTTATACCAAAAAACTCCCAAACGACCTATTTGTTTGGCTCCTGAACTAATCAGGCTTACTATCTCCAAATGAAGAAAAATATGGGTTCTTGAAAAACCTTTGAAAACGATAAGATTGTTTTATCATCTTATTTTTGTTTAAAAAGCGTTTAAGGTTTTTAAACATTTTAATTTCGTTGCTTGGAACCTTCGATACGGCGAATTCACAGTACCGCTTCTTTTTCCGTAATATATGCGCATATACGTATGAAGAAAGGGTTAGGACAACGAAAAAACCGCTTAAATCCTGGAGGAGACATTAATGAAACTGCTAGTTTACTTCTACTGATGCCTAGTACTGATGACTGAAACTGTTCGCGGCAGGACAACTTTAAAACCCTAAAACTTTGGTACTTTGTATTTTTTCTACTACTTTTTGAACGCGTTAACCCGTTTATTTATAAAACTAACAGTAACAAAATGTTTCAATTTGATATTTTGGTTTAAAAAAACTTGATTGCTTTATTAAACCGGAAGTTATTTCGAAATGGATTAAGCTATAAATTCTTTAAATGTTCATTTTCATACTTTATCTCTTAGCCCCTATGCTACATTCAATTTTGATAGCGTTTTATTTTCACGGCCTAGAGCTGCTCATTTGCTTATTTTTGAGTCCATTTGTTTTATAATAAAACAACTCAGTTTACATCATAATATTTGCTACTTAGGTTAAAAAAATAAACAAGTCCAAACATAAAGAGCATAAAAAGATCCGATACATGTTAATATAAGATATTTTTGAAGGTATTAACTGACCATCACTAACGCCTGAATACGGGTACGGCACTTCACAAAGAAAAATTGCTGTTTTGTTTTTATAACTAATTTTTAAAAAATTTACAGAAGTTTTTTAACGATATTTTTTTTTTTGGTTACGCTCAGGGACGGACATATGGGGGAACGGAGGGACACTCAGATGAATAACTTATTATTATATATGAATTTACAGCGTTTACCAACTTTCCAGTAATGCGGGGTTCACGTTATAATAGTTGGTTGAAATGTATCAAAAATGTTTTCCCATCTCAAGTAAGATACAAATATTTAAACTGAGATATTAAATTAAAGAAAAAAATATAATATCGACATGTCAAAAAGTATATTATTAAATAATAAAGTAAAAATTGGAAAAAGAAATTAAATCATATTTTGGCTAGTGTAGTTCTTAATACTCTTAAAAGAAGAAATAAAATTAAATTTAAAACTTATTTTTTATATATTTCCTTTAGTTTATTAAAGATGTTTTTAAATTGTCAAATCCTTTCTAATATGTTAAACATTTTATATTTTTATGTCAATGAAGAAATATTGTGTTGAAAATCTGTTGGCAACAATAGATATAGATATATATATAATAATAATAATAATAATTAAATTCTTTATTCAAAAAAAGAAAATAGTACAAATATGCAAAACACTTTTTTATAAAAGATGAAAAGGCGAAGTTCACCTTATTAAGACAAGCCTCGATAAGGTGTTTTTACACTTAACCTAAAAGAAAATAATAAAAATGTATATTACTCTACACATACTTAGCATAATAACTAGACTGACGTTTAATAATTTAATTGATGTTCACTTTTTTTAAAATTTCAGTAAAACAGGACTATCTGATCGAAAACTATCTAGAGTTATTTTTACTTTGTTTTTTTTTTAAGTTAATTATTAAATAAATATTTTTTTAAATTATATCGGAACGAAGGCACGGAGCGACATGCCAGGCTAGGAGGCAAGGGATTACAAACAGAGACGATCTGATAAGGGAACGACCTTTCAAAAAACGAGGTTCTATGCATAGGCGGAGTCAGAGTACCCTTAAACCTAATATTTAATGTGTGAACGTCTGTTCCGAATAATACTTTACGATACAGATAGGAAGGCTTTTTATTAGTTAATATTTTATGATATAATACTGCACAGTGAAACCTAAGTCGCCCTTTCATGTTAAGCCATCGAGATTCGAAAAGTTTGTGAATCACAGGGTGACGTCTTCTTATTCCATATATAAATCTAAGACAGCAATTTTATATCCTCTGCACCCGCTGCGCTGAAAAACAGGGTCCATACACGACATCGCAATAATTGAAAATCGATAGCACCAAAGAATCACACAAAATCCGTTTTAGATTTAAGTCAAGAATATGCCTTGAATTATAAAGAAGTTTTAATCTAACAATTGCTTTTTTAATACAATTCGAAATAAGCTTTTCGAACCCTAGATCACAGTCCAAAATCAGTCCCAGATTCTTTGCTTCATTCTTAAACGGTATCACCTGGTTGTCAATGCGAATGCTCAATCTACCCGAAACATTAGTTATATCGCCCGGCCTTCCAAATAACATAGCTGTACACTTGTCCGGATTTAATCTCGAGCAATGATCAAGGGAAACTCTGCGAATAATACTCAGATCCGCATTTATAAGTTGACAGCTATATTCTGCAGCATTCAGATGAAAAGAGTAAAAGATTTGCGTATCGTCAGCGTACATTTGTATATTACAGTTAGTTATGAAGGTAGGCAACATAGATGTATACGAAGTAAACAAAATGGGGCCCAAAACTGACCCTTATATAGATATATTGTAGATAGATTATATTGTATAGATAGTAAGAGGATTTGCCATTGAGCACAACAGCTTGTTTCCTATCTTTAAGATAATTTTTGAAAAAAAGCACAGCAGACTGACTCGAACCGCAAAATCTTAGCATTATTTCCAAAGCCGCGTGATTCAAGGTATCACACGCCTTGGAATAATCAAGTAAAATTAAAATAGTGCATAGACCCTTATCAGCAGCCGTAAAAATGTGATCAGTTACATTAAGTAATGCCGTCGCGCACCCGTGTCCTTCCCTGAATCCCGATTGTGTTTCGGGATTGTGTGATCAGATTGAAACATTTTGTTACTGTTAGTTTTATAAATAAACGGGTTATCGCGATCAAAAAATTACAGTTTCTTTTCATATTTTGAATGGGATCTGGAGGTTTATTTTAGAAAGTAGAAAAAATATAAAATACCAAAGTTTTAAGGTTTTAAAGTTGTCCTGCCGCGAACAGTCTCAGTCGTCAGCACTAGGCATCAGTAGAAGTAAACTAGCAGTTTCATTAATGCCTCCTCCAGGATTTAAGCTGTTTTTTCGTTGTCCTAACCCTTTCTTCATACGTATATGCGCATATAATTACGGAAAAAGAAGCGGTACTTTGAATTCGCCGTATCGAAGGTTTCTTGGCAAATCATCGCAAGCAACAAAATTAAAATGTTTAAAAACCTTAAACGCTTTTTAAATAAAAATAAGATGATAAAACAATCTTATCCGTTCTAATATGTTAAGCTATTTATATTTTTATGTCAATGAAGAAATATTGTGTTGAAAATCTGTTGGCATATATATATATATATATATATATATATATATATATATATATATATATATATATATATATATATATATATATATATATATATATATATATATATATATATATATATATATATATATATATATATATATATATATTTATAAATTCGCATTTTTGTAAACACCCTGTATATTATTGAAGCGTTGAATAGTGTGGACAAATTATTTTTTTCATATCAGGTGTTTATATACCTATTTTCAAACACTTTCGATTTCTAAGCGATTTTATGAATAATTACTAATAATATTCGACAAGATATTAAAGATCTAAAACGCCAACTGTGCTATGATGTAACAACTGCAATAAGTATACGATGGTGGCATGACATGTCTTACTTTTTAGTTTATGTCGGAATAGCGAAAATGGAGAAAAATAGTTAATTAACTATAATATTAAAATAATTAATATATTTTTTTTATATTCATGGCGAGTGTCAAAGAATGGTTTGCAAAAACTTACAGAAGATTTAACGCTATTTTTCCTAATTTGCCGCCAATGAACCCAAAAAAAATTTTTGTTGAAAATTTAAATTGTTGGTATCAACTGGATCGAGCTCCAGCCCATTACACCCATGAAATTTCTAGTGAACTGAATGATGTGTCTGAAGATAGGTGGATAAGACCTGAAGGGCCATGGAGTTGGCTACCGCAAACTCTAGATCTTACTCCATTAGACTTTTTTCTGTGGGGGTAGGATTAAAGAAACGGTTTATAAACACCAGTAAATTCAAAAGAAGATTTTTTGAACAACTTAATCCATCAGAAATTCAAAGAGCTGCTACCTGTCATTTGATGAAATGTATTACCGATTGCTTACATGTAAATAGTAAGCACTTTAAACCAGTGACGGTTCGCGGGTGAAAACAGTCAGTGAAGTGCAAATGAATCAAGAAAATATCGCAATAATTTTTTTTCTATAATTTTTTTATATGTAGAGGGGGTAGAATATTTTTTTACGACTTACCTAAATTTTGTATACTAAATCAACTCTCCTATTTTTCAAAGCAGCAAATTTATTTATAACATCCTCATAAAATGGATGCGTTGCCCTAATCTCCTCCAGAAATTCTTTTTGAATTGAAATATTGCCAAGAGAAGTAAGTCTTTCTTGAGATATTGTATGTCTTAAATAAGTTTTTACACATTTGAAGCAAGAAAAACTTCTTTCCACTGAAGCACTTGTCAACGGTATTGTCAAAATAACGGAAACCAATTTATATGCTTCGGTAAAAATATATTTATTTTTATTAATTTTTTTCACTTGCTCTTGCAGCGATATATTCCAATTACTCTCATTGGCAAAAATAAGACCAAGCCCATTTTTAAGTCGTTGACTTTTTGAAAATATTTCCCCATATAACTGTAACAAATTTTCAAACGGGCCAGTCGGAAAATTTAAACTATATTCGGAAAATTTAGCAGAACCTGCTAAACATGAAAATGTAAGTTTTTCACAGCCTTGAAATCTTAGTGTCATTTCCATTAAAATGTTGTCCAATATTTCATAAAAAAGGGTTCTATACTTAACCCTAATTTCTTCAAGTGAAAGCTCACGTTTGTAATGATTTATTTCTACAATAGAATTGGCTTTATCAAACATGGTATTGAAAAAATGTTCATTTCTTTTTTTACTGAGCGCCTCATGACAGCGTTTTATATTGGATATGCATATATATATATATATATATATATATATATATATATATATATATATATATATATATATATATATATATATATATATATATATATATATATGTATATAAATTATATATGCTTCGGTAAAAATATATTTATTATTAATATATATATACATATATATATACTTGCAGCGATATATTCCAATTACTCTCATTGGCAAAAATAAGACCAAGCCCATTTTTAAGTCGTTGACTTTTTGAAAATATTTCCCCATATATATATATATATATATATATATATATATATATATATATATATATATATATATATATATATATATATATATATATATATATATATATATATATATATATATATATATATATATATATATATATATATATATATATATATATATATATATATATATATATATATATATATATATATATATATATATATATATATATATATATATATATATATATATATATATATATATATATATATATATATATATATATATATATATATATATATATATATATATATATATATATATATATATATATATATATATATATATATATATATATATATATATATATATATATATATATATATATATATATATATATATATATATATATATATATATATATATATATATATATATATATATATATATATATATATATATATATATATATATATATATATATATATATATATATATATATATATATATATATATATATATATATATATATATATATATATATATATATATATATATATATATATATATATATATATATATATATATATATATATATATAAATATATATATGTATATATATATATATATATATATATATATATATATATATATATATATATATATGTATATATATATATATATATATAAATATATATATATATATATATATATATATATATATATATATATATATATATATATTCTCGCCATGTTTTCTTACTCCTCATTAAGGTCGTTTACTTACTTCTAATATTGAATGTAACTTAGGGTCTTCTAATAGTGCTAATAAATGAGGTTGTTCTTGTGGTTGTGATTCTTGAAGACAGTAAATATAATCTAAGGTATCCATTATAGTAGACACAGCTGAAAATCAAACATAATATATTAAAATAAATGATAAAATTTATTATTTATTTAGCAATGCCGCGTTATTACATTATCTGGTTGATTTAAGTTTTACAGTGATTGCCTTAATAACTTTTCACTATGTTTCAATGTTTTCCATGTACCAAAACGTAGATTCGTATTTTACGGTTTAGAATGGCATCTCTGCCAATGCATATCTGGAGTGACTCTACTAGAGAAGTACATAACTGCAATGTCGATCACTTATTTTGCTTTTAATATATTAAACCCATTATACTATGAGACATACATGATAGCAATATAATTGTTTTAACTTTTTGAGGGTAGATTAATCATAAGACTTACATCGAAATTACTAGTAAATGCTCAGTAATATTTAAGTTTACGTATTCACGCACAGAACAATATAACGCAATTCAAGGAATTTACTTGTATAAAGTAGTAAATCAAAATCGAGGTTGCTATTGTATCGTCAGCTATAATAAAAATGTACTTTATGGTAAGCAGTATTGCTCAAAAGCTTTCTAATAGAAAATTCGACCTTTGGAACAATATTATAAGCGTCAATTTTCAATATGTATATTTTGTAGGTCTCGGCATAAACAAATATTTCCTCAATTATATAATATTTTTACTCGTTTCTCTAGATTTTAACCACTCGTAATAGCCATTAAGCTACAACTGAGTCCAATTTTCTGCTCTACACTCCAATTTCTATGCAATCTGTAATTTACTTCACTCCGTATTCTATTTTAAGTGATCTCTCCGGGATTTAGTTAAATTAGGAAATTCAGTAATTCACGGGTTTTTTAGTTTATATTTCAGCTCAAACATAATTTAATTGGTTTTGTTAGGCAGAACATATGTTAAATTGGATTTACAAACTTCGTCAGTTTTACGATGCTAAATATTCGAAAATTTTTTTGTTTTAATGACGGATATGTCTCGATTCGTTACGTGTAATTTAAATGTCACATTAAGACAATATTCAGCTTTTTTGATCATCCGAGAATTGAAACATATAAACATATATCGGACAGTTCAGCTCTCAGATTCACACGATTTCGGACTGGAGTTGAAAATAACTTTATCTATCGTAAGTGAATTTAATTAACGTAAAATATTATGGTTTGTTGCGTTCTCTTTTGAAATAATAGGAAATCATTATAATGTAAATTTTTCTTAAGGTTGATTAGGCTTTCGTTGTCAATATTGTATAGTCATAGTAACAATGATTTTAGTTGGGTAATCAGATTAATTGTCATCCCAATAACGACTTGGAGATTGGAGAATTTATACTAATATAAAAAATTATTAATAAAATTTTAAATTAATACGTGAATAACTCTTCATATCATAACTAACATTAGTTGATTGATTATATTTAAAAAATAGATTGAATTGGCATTGCCTCAACTGTTTACACCGTTTTGAACTGTGATATATCTCTGACAGTTAACTTAAAGCTAATTAAAAATTAAGGCTAACTGAAACCACGAACCTATATACTAAAGTTGTGTGCAACGATGGAGAAAGTCAAGCATCGATAATATGAAATATTGGTGATAAAGACGGTGGCTCTTCAAACATTCGAAATATCCATACTTAGTTTACTAAAAATGTTTCCAGACTTAAAGAAAGTTTCAATGTCATAATTTTTAACTATTCGTATAACTGGATCAATTCTACAATAAATCCATTCTGTCTAAAGTCATGCGTATAAAGAATAACTAATCTGTTGTACAAAGTCCTAATAACACTGTTTTACTGACCCAGAACTCAAAACATTCTTAGTCGATACATAAATATTTTTATGACTTAGATAAGAACCTTGCTCATTGATCGTTTTTTTTAATTTACTTGTAAAATTAATAATCCTGTATATATGACGAATTCCATACAATAAGACGTCTTTTGGATAATAAAATAGTCATTTCGTCTAGTTATATTCAAGGTTTAAGCGAAATCTTAGTCATAGGTAAGCAAGATTGGCTTATCCTGCCGGAACGAAATATATAGAGCCTTTACGGTTGAGTTTCTAGGATGCTTATTAAGTCACAGATGTGTCATTAATTGTTTGTGCCTTCCCGTCTTGTCAGTGTCGCAGCCTGGTTTAAAAAAGATAATTTTAACCTATTTTGTTACAACTAAAGATGCAATACTTAAGGATGTCTAAGCTTGCAGATCAAATACGAGCCATACCTAATGAAATTACCTGAATAAAAAGTACGTCCGGCTCTAAAGCCATAAGATTTAAATCTCTCATCTGTACTCGCTGGAGGTAGAAGTTTATTTTAAATGACATTTGTTTTAATAAAATAATTCTTAGGGATTTTTGCAAACATTTACGTTTTAGTGTCCCTAAAGCCAGTAAAACATGTTCTCCCATTTCCTTCGATCTGTCGGTTTGACGGTTTGTCTTACGAATCCGAATGACTTTACCGGAAGAAAATGCCAAAAATAAAATGTTAAAAAAATCTTTATGAAGAAACTACTTATTCATTGGACTTTCAAAGAAGTGAAGTGTAACATACATATAAACTGGTTAAGTTTTGGTGCAAAGCCAATATGGCGGAAAATAATGGAGGCATGAAACAGGTATAAATTAGGAAAATTATAGTGCGAATTCTATATGGCAAAACAAAATGGCGGATTTATAAAATGTTTAAAATCGTATTAAAACAACTGCCAGGAATAAAACGTTCCTTTACAAAGGAAAATATTAAAATGCATAATTTGATTTTTTGATAGACTATGTCTTTTTTTGTCCAGATCCAATATATACACATACACAAAAACATACGTAAAGGATATCCTATTTTCGGCACTTTTTCGGGGTATCTCCCTTATTTTTAAAGATAGAGGATTGCGGATTTCGCGACAGTATACTACTTTATGTAAAATTAAAGATGGCGCCAATAGAATTTTCGTACCCCTTTTGGTTTCTGAGATAGAGAAATGTTGCATTTTCAAGCACCCCTCGTATCCTAGCTATTTGATAACTTATCAAAAATATTTATTAGAAATAATGTAGGTTCTCCAAAAATATATACATGTATGCAGTTATTTTGAAAAAGAAAGCCCCAAATTCGAGATTTTCTAAAATTTTCTTTTGTGTCGAATTGGTAGGTAGTAGGCAATGGCTAATTGATTTGGAACAAAAAGCAAAATGTCAAAAACTTTGCGGTTTTGTCAGTTTTTTATTATTATTGAAGTATTTTTGTTGTTTTGGTGTTTCTATTTAACTATATACTATATTTATCTTACATTTTTTACAATAATTGGCGGTAGATGAAATTATATTTTCAAAGGTATTTTATTAAATCAAATTTAGTAGAACGCAGATCCTTTATCCAGCCGCGTCCTAAAGCATACACCAAACCAAAGATAGAGAGAGAAAAGAAATAAAGGTACTGGGTTATGTAGAAGCGACACTGCTTGACAGCGAATAGAGGAAGCAACTGGTGTATCCAAGTCTGATGCTCAAAAAAGGGCCATCTTTAATTTCACAAAAAAGTAACACATTATTGCGAAAACTGCAACCTTTAGAAATAAGGGATATCCCGCAAAAGTGCATACCCTGTAATCGAGCCATTCATTCACTTACCAAACCTACTTATATAAAACTACTACTTCAATAGCCCAGTATACCATTTTTTGAATTTTGTTTTTATCCGTTGTTAATTTATATTTATTTTATTATCTTTATCGATATTTATTTTTCATAACTTCATTTACAGAGTCTATAAAAAACTCAATTAGACGAGTCTTATATCCCAGGAAATGGAGTTTTACCAACTTTTTAAACATTTTTCTCAGCCACCATTTGCTTTTTCCATATAAGACAAAATTTCAGCTCAATGGAGTAAGTAGTTTTTTGATACTGATGTTTAAAACATTTCATTAGGTCGCCATTTTGTTCTACTAATATGGCTACTCAGCTACTCACCAACATTTGACGAGTTTATTCCTATTTGACACTTAATTTGTGTGTAGAATTTGATATACATTGATGGAGAAGTTGCTATTAAGTAATATGTTTTTTACATTTTACTAGGCCGCCCCGTTGGACTTTACCAGACTGTTACCATTTCATCCCCATATCACCCTAAGTAATTTTTTTAAGTTACGTCACGAACAGACATAGATACAGTAATACAGACCGACGGAACCGAGAAAACATGTTTTTCGGCATCTAGGGACTCTGATATATAAAGATCTGGGGGAGTGGTTGTTTTCACGAAAACAATACTTCCATCTTACGAGGAATGTAATGTAAATAATATTGATATTTAAAATGTATAGTCGTTCCAATCTCAATGATAATTAGATATGTGAAGGAAACAGATGTATTGTCATAAATCCTTATTTGCCCATATTCAACGGTGAATTTTTTCTTAACAAACCCAGCACAAAAATGTAGAAAAAATGGTAAAAGTATATACAAAAAGTGTAACAAGACAACAAAATTGAAAAATCGGTTAACTGGCCTTTAACCAAAACTTCCCTGGCAGCGAAAGCCGCCACATACAGGTATAGTCGAATGCGGTCTTATCGTGCGGGTCCAAAGGTCATTATGAATCAAATCAGAAAAAACAGTGAATACCAAAATGTTGTGTGATTCTTTAATCGAGCTATTAAATCTCGATGGGCTATTTACAAATATACAGGGAGAAAATAGTTTTTTTTTCATTATATTACGCAATATTATTAAGATAGCCACTTAATATTATTTTATATATTAAATGCCGAGGGACTAAATAAGAAAATTCGCTAAATATGTTATCGGTTAAAATTTTTTGGTTGGCAAAAGAAAAATACACAAAATGGCAAGCGCCTTAATAAAGTCGGAAGGCGGTTCGATTCAGTGGAACAATCAGGACATGTTCTGTTTATACAGCCACTTAATGAAAGTGAGATTTTTTATCAATCACCAAAAATTATGAGCCCCGCTTGACCTAAAAATCTTATACACCACTTATACAGTGTCATTTAAATGCGGGCCACCCCTGTGTAAAGAAAACTTGTTTTTTTTTGTATTGTGATAAAAAAAAAATTATTTTATTAGTTCCCTCGTGAGATTTTTTCAAATCTTTACGTTTAAGGGTCGCTAGATGCCGGAAAACATATTTTCTCAATTCCGTCTGTCTATAGGTATGTCTGTCCGTCAGTCTGTCTGTTCGCGGCATAGCTAAAAAACTACTTATCCGATTTCTTCAAATTTCAGTCTAAAATTAACGGCGATGGACGCAAAAAATACAGGCTATATATATATATATATATATATATATATATATATATATATATATATATATATATATATATATATATATATATATATATATATATATATATATATATATATATATATATATATATATATATATATATATATATATATATATATATTCATTAAATTATATTACGCCTGAGTACTGTAAGAAATCTGTGGAACATCCGGAAAAATTAATATGGGATTGGTGAAATCGAGAACGAGTTCTAGATGTCGAAATAGCACCAATGATCATTGCGCCATTTGAGGACGACTCGGAAGATGAGGACTTTGTAAGTGATGATGATATTTTTTAGTCTATAACATTAAAAAGTTTCTAAAGGATTATATTAGTCTTTGACGTGTATAAATCATAAATTGCATTATGAATATCCATTTTAGCATTGTAACTTAAGTCTTTTGCCTTTTCTTGTACATTTCTTAATCTTCTTCGGAAATAAATTATGTTTTTTTTTCATGGACAAGTTTCTGTACATTCCTTATACCGATTCTCAGAGCGTTTGTTACTGGCTCCTGAATATTAGCCAGTGAATTTTAATTTAAAATTTTTTTTATTAGATTTGACTTCATTTTTTTGCTTACTTTTTTAGTACATTTGTAATTTTGTAGACAATAAATAAATAATTATAGAATACTTGTTCCAATTTTAAAGCGTGTTTAAAATAAGTAATTTTTTTTATTAATTATAAGACAAAATTTGATATATATATATATATATATATATATATATATATATATATATATATATATATATATATATATATATATATATATATATATATATATATATATATATATATATATATATATATATATATATATATATATATATATATATATATATATATATATATATATATATATATATATATATATATATATATATATATATATATATATATATATATATATATATATATATATATATATATATATATATATATATATATATATATATATATATATATATATATATATATATATATATATATATATATAATATATATATATATATATATATATATATATATATATATATATTTATATATATATATATATATTTATATACCGGGTGGTCGAAATTGGTCTGTTTTAGAGAAAACCTATTTATGACTAGATATATAGGTGTCATGGGCTCGATGAGAAATGTTTAATGGCAAAAACCTCCTGCCTATATTTTCACTGCCAACTGAGATATAGGGCGTTTTTCAATTTTCGGCCATTTTATAACTTTTTTATTTTGCGGAATATTAACATTCTGCAAAGACATTCTAAAGGCACTTTTTTATGTGCAATCCAGTGGCGTACTCAGATTTTTTCTATAGTTGTCCGTTTTATCATAAATAGGCAAAACTTTTTTTTTCAAATGGAAATCATAGTTGGCTATAAATTATAAAAAATACTCGCGTTTAGCCCTTTTCAGTGATATAAAGTTGTAGACTTATCAAAAATAACGAAAATATAGGTGTTTTTGGTTTACATCGAAGTAGGCCTTGGAATAATATATATGAATATATCAGATATAGTCTGGTGTAATTATATATATAATGACAAAATATGAGAATTATGAAAAGTATGATATGTTAAAATGTTACATATTATCTAACGAATGAAGCAGCAAGTGAATTATATTTTAATACATTTCCCGAGCGACGTCAACCGGATAACCGAATTTATCAAACATTAAAAAGTAATTTAGTAAATTACGGAAGTTTTAAAAAGTTAAGAACAAGACATATATATATCCAGCATAAATATATATATATATGGCTAATATATATATACCGTTTTAAAAATATATATATATATATATATATTATAGTGGTATGAGCAAAAATTCATGGAGAATGAGAATTTTATAAATATTATATATATATATATATATATATATATATATATATATATATATGTGGATTATATATGGGGATATATATATATTTTTACGATGGAAATTTATGCAGATGATTATAAATATTTTGCGCACATATATTATATATATATATATATATATATGCAAGGATCACAATGATCTTTTAAACTTCGAATATATATATATATATATATATATATATATATATATATATATATATATATATATACGCAAAAGATAGTTTGTATATATACTTCTCTAAATATATATATATATATATATTTTCATATATATATACTTGTAGCTGTAAATATATATATATATAAACAAAAAAAAATAAAAAAAATTAATAATAAATAATTAAAATAACGTTAGCTAGTGTTATTTAAATAATAACAAACTATAAATAACAATACATAATTGAGATATTGTCATCACAAATCAAAGCCTACTTCGATGTAAACCAAAAACACCTAATATTTTCGTTATTTTTGAAAATAAGTACCTACAACTTTATATCACTGAAAAGGGCTAAACGCGAGCATTTTTTATAATTTATATATATGATTTCCATTTGAAAAAAAAAAGTTTTGCCTATTTATGATAAAACGGACAACTATAAAAATCTGAGTATACTGGATTGCACATAAAAAAGTGCCTTTAGAATGTCTTTGCAGAATGTTAATATTCCGCAAAATAAAAAAGTTATGGACAATTTTCAAAATGGCCGAAAATTGAAAAACGCCCTATATCTCAGTTGGCAGTGAAAATATCGGCAGGCGGTTTTTGCCATTAAACATCAGAAATAGCCCATGACACCTAATCATATCTAGTCAGGAAATATAAAATATACCAATTTATATGTATATATATATATATATATATATATATATATATATATATATATATATATATATATATATATATATATATATATATATATATATATATATATATATATATATATATATATATATATATATATATATTATTATATATTATATATATATATATATATATATATATATTATATATATATATATATATATATATATATATATATATATATACATATATAATAATAATCCTTCAGAAACTTTTTAATGTTATAGACTAAAAAATATCATTATCACTTAAAAAGTCCTCATTTTCCGAGTCGTCCTCAAATGGCGCAATGATCATTGGTGCTATTTCGACATCTAGAATTCGTTCTCGATTTCACCAATCCCATATTAATTTCTCCGTATGTTTCACAGATTTCTTCCAGTACTCCGGCGTAATATAATTTAATGAATCTTGCCAAACAATTTGCACTTCATCTGATGTAAGACCATCGTTCACGTGTTTTTTTTTAATATGATTTTTGTAATATGATTTTGCCACAGCCCATATTAATTCTATTGACTTAAACTGGCAATGGTATGTCGGCAGTCGTAAAACCTCATGTCCATTTTCCCGTAATATTTCATCTACGGCATATATTGTTAGTTTTTTAATAGAATTTGCCATTAAAAGAAGTTCTAGTTTCAGCATATTGGGTAAAGGATTTGGTTTTTGTTTTATTAGCCAGTCATAAATATTACTTTTCTTGATCTGGATGAAGTAGCTTATTTATTTAAGATTCTTGAATGATAAGATGCATTATCCAGGATGATTAAAGATGGAGCATCTAAATTTGGAATGAGTTTTTCTTTTAACCACTTTTAAAACAGTTCACAGTTCATATTATCATGGTAGTCCATACTTTTGGATGTTGAAGAAAACAGTAAACTTGCACCTGGGAAAAATCCTGTTGAAGAACTTGCATGCAAAATGATGAACCGTTTTCCAGTCCCACATCCGTTTTTTCTCTTGGCACTTTTTACAGACTCGTCCTGCCAAGATTTCGAACCACTTCCATTAGGAAATATCCAAGTCTCGTCTAAAAATACCACTTTTCTAAATTTTGAATTAACATTTTCCGTGTATTTCTTTAACACCTGGATACGCTGACTTGCTATATGTGGCAACTTGCATAAAAATCTTCGATTACAGTCCTTTTTATATCGAAAACCCAACATTTTTATTAATTTTGACAACGATTTTAGTCCAATTTCCAATATGCTTCGATTTTTTAAAGTTTCTTTTAAAACTTGAAGGGTTATATTAGTTTATGATGTGTATAAATCGTAAATTGCACTACGAACATCCATTTTTACATTGTCACTTAAGTCTTCTGTCTTTGGCTTTTTTTCGTGTACATTTCTTAATCTTCTTCGGTAGTATATTATGCTTTTTTTCATGCACAATTTTCTGCACAGTCCTTATACCGATTCCCAGAGCTTTTGCTACTGTCTCGTGGATATTGGCCAGTGAATTTTCATTTTCGTAATATTTTATTAGTTTTAATACCATTTTTTTCGCTTGTGGATGCAAAAAAACTCGAAAATTGTTTTCTATTACTCATTTTGTCACTGACTTGTCAATCTGACTTTGAAGTGACATCGCTCAAAGATTTTTGCAACTGCTGGTATTTATATGTTTATCCTCTTTTTTCATAAAAATATCATAGGTCTATCTAATTCATCTTCCGGATTTTATGCGGAGGATATGATTACACGTAATAATAGAAAAACAAACTTAAAAAGTTTGTCGTTGATAAATCGTATGACCCACACGATAGCACTGCTTTTGACTATAACACCTTAGAGTAAGAATTAAAGTAGAGATTACAATTCATTTTATTTTCATATTCAAGTTAGGGGTTTGCGCCAACATGGTTCCCCTACTTTTCACATTCTATCGACCAATGTTTACAATAAAACAAGAGGTGGGGATGGCCCATGTTCAAGCACATAGCCATTTGTGACCACTACCAGTTGCGGCGCAACTTTTTACTTCCCGCATAAGGAAATATCACTAAACTTGAAAATATCATCGTTTCAGATTTTTACAAATCTTCAAGTTTTTCTGTTTCTGCATGTCGGTCGGTCGGTCTGTTCCCATGACAATTTAAAAATCTACTTACTCGATTAACTTTAATTTTCCACAAAATTACGTCAGATACAAAAAAAACCTTGTCTTACGACATAGTAATCTTCTAATATTTTTAAATTAAATTATACTAAGATTTGAAATCGCAACCGGAAAAACGAAATGGTTTTCACTTCTTGAATTAATTACCTACAAATTTTAATCGCTCCGTACTTCACTATCTAAAATCAAACCATTAAGTTGAAACGAAATTAGTAATTTATTTATTATTAAACAAGTTTTAAACTAAAAAACAATGCTTTTAAAGCGCTTTTATTGGCTTCCTAATCGTCTGATTGTATGTTTGTATGTCTAGTTCAAATCTTGTAATGTATTTTTTACCACTTCCACATTACCCATTATTTTCAAATTTGAAATGCATATACTTTCGGATATAAAAAACCCGAATTTGTTTAGTCTACGTTTAGAAATTCAAAATGGCGGAGCCAATACTGCCGCCGAATTTTGTGGTTTGTGTAGATTAAACTGAAAATCGATGCCTAGGAATTTCAACATTGCGGACAAATTTTAACATCTGTGCGGATTATTTAAGAATGCACAGCAAAATTCAAAATGGCGACGCCAATACAGCGAACGAATTTTATCGTTTGTATAGATATCGGTACCTAGAAGTATTTAAGAATGAAAGTTATGAAATTTTAGTCAATATTTGAGAATTATGAATGGCAGCCCCAACATCGCAGACTAATTTTAAAAATTGTTGCAGATCTGATTAAAATTTATTGGGATTTAGGGGTATTCAAGACTGAACATCATTTTTGTGCAATTTCAAAATTCAAGATACTAATGCCAACATGGCGGCGGAATTTAAACATTTGTATAGATTTCACTGAAGAAAGTCGGCATCTGGGGTTATTTGAGAATACATATCATTTCTAGTAAATATTTAAAAATCAGAGTAGAAATGCCAAGATTAAGACAGCAATTCATACATTTTTAGCAATAAACATTCAAAATGGCGATCTCATCAATCAATCCGATAGTACTTTTTTTAGATATTTTTAAACATTTAATTATGCCACCATTTTATTCCACCATTTTGAATGTTTCGAAATGTTTACCAGTTCATATAATATTTGATTTTTGAGTAACATTTTAACAAAATCGATGCAGTAGTTCTTTACATTGACTTTTATAACATTTTATTAGGCCGCCATTTTGAATTTGTAGTGAAACTTGCCAATTGATGGTTGATGGCCATGCCACACTTAATTTTTCTGCAAAATTTGGATAAAATGGATAAGCAGAATAGTAAAAGGAGAAAGAGGAACTAAAAGTCCAGCCAGCCTTCTTGTATTTTGTATTTTGATACAAGAAGGCTGACTGGACTTTTAGTTCCTCTTTCTGCTACTATTACAATGTCCCTTCTGGAGAGTAGATTCGAATTTACTATAGATAAGCAGAAGACTACAAGACTTTTCTGTTGCGAGGATAGTAAAAGAAAGCGAAAGCTATAATACAAAAATAGAATAGCCAATTGTCATATTGTTATTCCGTGTTAACAGCTGAATTTAAAAAATAGAAGATTTTTTTAAATTTTCAGTATCCTAATTCTTGAATTCTGATCAATTTAGAGCATTTTTAAGAAAACATTTTTACTTTCATTACTCAAAGAATCACTATTTAAAGTCCTTTACCTCACAACACAAATAAAAAATTGGCCCAACTCAAGTGAAAATTAAAAAAAAACCGAAATCATCCGAAACCTTATTGTTTCCCCAGATTTTATACAAAATCCAGTGACTTTCGAAATCGCAGTACGTTTTTTTGAGCTGGAGGTGCCCTTCGACTATTAGTAAATAACAATAGTTTAAGTTAGGTTAGCATATAATAGCATCTAGATAGATATTTTTTTATTCGGAAGGACAATTATTACTCGAACTCCTCCGCTATGCCATTTTATTCTAAATTTAAACGGCTATTTTAAGATTAAATAAGACTTATTTATTAAATATTTAAAAAATCACTGTTCTCCTAATCTCACCGCACCTTTAAAACGCTGCTTCTTGAAGTAAAGCAACATATAATTAAAAGATTTGAACCATATCAACAATTACACAATAATACATTAAAACACATGCAGTAGTGAAGTTAAAAAAAGCTTGATACCTAATGATAATTTTAACTGAATTAACTTCTGTGTTAAAAATTAATTTCTTTAATGTTAAAGTTTATTATAGTTCCATGAACCACCACTGGTTTTTAAGCCACGCCGGTCATGTGACCCTGTAACAAGTTTTGCTGTAGACTATTATCTGATTTTACTATAGGAATCCCTTATCAATGAAAGTGGGATGGTCTAATACGACAGTGGGATGGTTTAATACGTAGAATAGTCGATCTGGGTTGACATATCTAATTAAAACTTCTGTTGCTGGTGTAATTTGATCTGAGGCTTTGGGTATTTTAGCTTGTATTATACTATTTTGCAATAAAAGTAATTTCTTTATACTGCTTAGAAACTAATATTAGAAAAACATTACTATTCTTTTATGGACATTTTGTTGCATCATATTTAAATATATTCACCGTAATATAAATTCGTGTAAACATTGGAATGCCTGGTTAGGCTTGGCATCATCGTATGATCGACCTTATCTTGGCAGTGACTAAATACGTAAATAATGAACTCTATTTTTATTCTTACTCTAAGGGTAATACAGTTTATATATTTATATAGGTATTTGAAATTAACTTTATAAGTACATAATATTATATAAATGTTATTAAAATTTCAGTTTACTTAATAAAATGAAAGTGGTGTGGTAAAAAATGTCTCGTAATAAAATTTTCCTTTTATTAAGAAAATTTAAATATATTAGAATTTATGTACTATACATAAAGATATGTATTACTAATTAACTATATGCATATACAAATTGTGTTATATACGTTTGATGGAATTCGTTACGAAGGAAAATCCGGGTAAGGGCCATCATTTCTTAAATGTTATGTTATGTTTACTATTCCGCAGTGTTAAATCGAATAATCAGATACTCAAAGACTTTTTTAACATATTTGAAACCGTTTTCTAATTGAACCACCCTGCTCTAATCAAATAACATTCGCAATACCTCCTTTAGCCATGAAAGACGTTCGACTAAATGCGTGATCCAGCTACAGTAGTAGAATTTCTGTCTTGCCTATAAAACTATCAGAACTGCTTATCTAAAAAATCCCCCCTCAATCCATTGATTATTAAATAATTTTCCAAACCAGGATCTTATACTCGAAGTGTCGCCCAGATCAGAACATTCTTTATAAATTTTTTGCTTTCGAGTTACCCCCTTGTTTTCTGCGTGATTTAAAGCAATACTCTGACATTCAAGCTGACACCCTTTAATTCCCAACCGAACAGAAATTGTTCTCTTCGTGAGATATTATTATGTCTTTTCTTACTATTTTCACTATTCTCTGTTTTCACTGGCAGAGAACCGACATTACATCGGAAAATTAGAAAGCCGAGTGCAAAATTTATGGCGAAAAATATTATGCAGTAATATATACCCAAAATAGGTCGGCAAAAGTTACCTAATTGAAACTCTGCCACAAAAATTAAAAATCGGTAGGTAAATTCGCGTTTACCCACAACTTCCCTTGAACAGAGCTAGGTATATAACTTCCTATAAACTGTAATTTATGTCAATTTTACCATTTAGTTATTACCAAACAACTATATCAATTTATAAAATGTGTTATCTGTGTGTAGTGACATTCTGTACGAGGAAAGTCGTGGGTAACCCCTTTCCGATTTTTTATTTGTTTTTACTTTACTTTTGGATTATTGATATTATTATTTACTTATTTTTCACAACTTTGTTTACATAGACTATAAAAAAAATTGTCAACTATTATTTTCCTTCATAAAAACAAGCCATATAGGATTCGCACTAAAATTTTACCTGGTTGTCCCTATTTCACATTTAATTTTTCTGCAAAATTTCAAATCAACTGACTAACTAGTTTTTTGAAACTGAGTTATTAAACATTTCATTAGACAGCCATTTTGTTTTACTATAATGAATGTATACTAAAATTTTACCAATTTATCCCTCTAACACACTTGATTTTTATACAAAATTGGTCCATTCGATAAGTATCTTCTTAATAATGGTTTTTTAATATTTTGTGAGGCCCCATTTTATTCGGCCATATTGAATTTTTACTAAAATGTTATCATTGCATCCCTATATGACAAGTGATTTTTGATCAGAATTTGAAGTAAATCGAATACGTAGTTTTTGAGCTATGCAGATACAGACAGACTGACGGATATTAGAGAACATATTTTTCCGTGTCTAAGGATAACAAAACGCAAAGATCTCAAAAATTTCGACTGGCAATTTTTTTCGCGGTAACAATACTTTCCTCTTACGAATGAAGAAATAAAACCCCAAAATAGGAAACAGTTTTTCCAGATATGTGCGTTTTAGGGGCCCTAGATCCCAAAACATGTTCTATCGTTTCCGTCAGCCTGTCGGACTGTCGTTCTGTACTGTACGCGTCATAGTGCAAAACCTACTTTTTACTACTATTGACTCCCAACTTTGGTTAATTGAAATAAATAAATACCTATGGATTGAAAAACATTCTATTATGCATATCTAGATGTAGACTAATTTGTCCGTTTCTTGAGTTAGAACATAACATAAGAATAGATACATAACATCAAGAAAAATTAATTTTTCAAGCAAAAAAGAACTTTTACATCGTGTCATTTAATATCTTAATATTGCAGCCTTCTGGTCCTCGTCAGTGCACCGTATATTAAAGAGAGACATTTTGAAATATAAATAATTCTATTTAGAAATATAAAATATTTTTTTCTTATTTTGAAATCACTAAAAAGTTAAAAAAAATAAAAGCCCCTTTTACTTACCCGTGGAAGTCACTTCATCGTTACCACAATCGGGAATAAAATCGTCAGTTGTTTCATCGAAATTATACCATTTGCTAGAATTCACAGTATTTAAAATACACCTTCTTAATTTTCTTCTACCATTGTATTTCTTAAGTTCATCTATTGTATCGTTAAGATGAATTCTAAGAGCTTTGTCGCGATCCTAAAATATAAACACAAATAAATATATTTAAAATATTTTTTTTTTTTTGGTATTAAATATTAGATTTGAAATTTAAGACATTTAGTTGAAGGAAATCCTTTACACATAAACAAGCTTTATATAGGGTGTTAGGGGTTTGACTAGAAATATTTTAACATATGATAGTAAGGATAATTTAACTCAACAATCATTTGGAATTTACCGATGGTATATAGGAATTTTTGGTTTTTAACAAAAATGAAATATTACAATTTAAAATATCTGATTTTACAGAATATTTAAATTAAGTTCTTGACAACATGGCAACATTGATATCCGGTTGTACGAGATTACTCTAATCTCTTTAGCTGTGTTTGTCAACAAAGAAACATAAAAAAAACTATAGGTTTTAGACATATTCAATTAATTTACTTTGATTACTTATTTGAGATATATGATTTAATTATTTAATAAAAATTATAGTGGTTTATTAGTATAATATCGGCACGTATAAAAATGTAGAAACAACCTGTCACAGTTGTTAGACCCAAATTATTTTTCAGATTATTATTTATTTGTACAATTTTAACAGCACAACCGTAATTATGATTATGCTTTCTAAAAATTAATAAAAAACATCAATTTACTAAGCACTTTAATCAGAACTTGGCAGCTAATTCACAAAATAGGAAAAGTATTCGAAAACCTTAAAGTAAATCCACCATCACAACAGGGGTTTCTTTCACTAAAGCTAAACTATGTTTTTTGTTTGCAAGTGCTATTTGTTTCTGAGATCCACGATTTATTATGACGAATGTTTACACTTCCCATATCCTCCACTATTTGGAAAAACACAAATTTGTGTCATTCGACGGCCGGGAAAGATACTCTCTTTCCTGTAAGTTTGGGACGCTAAATGTGCATTCTGCATAAATAAGTATTTTTGCATATTCATTATTTGTAAACAATTTTTAAAATCGACACTATGTATTCAGTCGGTATGGAATTATCTTACAAATCAAAAAACTAAGCTAGATGCGAATTGTTATGTGCATTGAGCGCGGTTGTTTATTCGCGAGGTTGCCGCTTTTATGTAGGAATTTTTAAGGTAAGATCAATTAGAAGATCCGTTTTTGATTCTTTTAATTTAGATTGTTGGGATATTTTACTAAGAGAAAACTGTAGGGACTTTGTTAAAAACAATATAATTGTTTTACAAAATAAAATTAATAAAAGTTTTAACGCTTTGCTTAAAAAATAATAAAACAAAATACCAATTTAAGACCATTTTTCTTAAAACTGGAATAGACCCAGAATTATATGAGACATTTTTAAGCAAAATGGGTCATACATTCATGTGTTAAAATATTTGTAGTCAAACTCCTAGCACCCTGTATAATAATTAATAAATAATTATTAAGAAGTGAAACTCTGTTATTATTCTTTATATTTTTCTAAAAAAATATTTCTCGTACCCGTAACCACCTGTGATTTAGTACTTCTTGTATCGTTATCCTCTGTTTTGGGTCGACAGTTAACATTTGCTGAACTAGATCTTTAGCACTATCACTAATAAATTCCCACTGGGACGAAGAGTTTATCTGAAAATAAAAACAAATTGTGCTTAACTATATTTTACTATACTAAATACATATAATGAAAAAAAAAACTCCAAAAAATATTGAAAAATTAATTTCAGGTTACGTTTGCTTTTTGGTCTTGAATAACAGACGAACAGACCATTACAGACTTGAAGGCTCTTAATTTGTTAGAATCGCATATATGATCATCGAAACCTGTTTATTGTAATTCCTTCGTAACTAAGTGTACAAAGTGTTCGGTTACGTTTTGACCCCCCTCAAGCGAACAAAGAGTTAAGCACAAAAGTTATAAAATTAACGAAATCAAAAAGTAGCAAGACATGTTAGATAAATATGATTTTATTTTTTTTGTATCTGAAAAACCAAATCAAGTTTGACAGACTTCCATCCTTTATTTTTTTTTTTTTTTCACCTATGAGTTAAACCACGAAGTACCGTGGCTGCTTTAGATAAAGACAGGGTGAGTTTATTGATGAGGGATTTACATAGTTGCAGATTAGAAGAACAAGGAAAGGCATCTGTTGGTAACACATTCCATAATTGGGACACTCTGGGAATAAAGGAGCGAACAAAGTGGGGGTCCTTGGTCTTTGCAGCTAGACGGTGAAGAGTTGCATGTGGGTTCCTGGCAGGAATGACTAAGGAGAGCATAACAGATGATCATTCATCAGAACAGAATCCGTGGTAGTTAGTATCTGTAAAATAGGGACAGATCGCTCACTACTCGATGATGCTCCAGTGATGCAAGCTTACTTGTGGTGTTTGGATCATCAATCGGGTGAATAGCTCTTCTTTGGACAAAGTCAAAAATATTAAGGATTGAAGGAGAGGCTGCTCCCCATATATGCGAGCAATACTTAAGGCAGGGTCTGATTTACAAAGTGTAAACAGTAAAAAAGTTGGCAGAAGAAAAGTATTTTCGAGTTCGGAAAAGAAAATCCAATTTCTTCCGGCAATTTTTAAAAATGATAATGAATTTTCTATCACAATTTTTTAGCTGTGGCCATTGAGGTGAAGATCTTTCTGAAAAGTGATACCGATCAGGTTAAAGGAATCTTTGGCTTCAAGCATTTGAGTATTCATTTGAATGGTGTGGTACGGGGAGATAGTAAACAAAATTGTGTCTTAGTGGCGTTAAACTGGACAAGATTCTTTGCTCCCCATTCTACGATTTTAATGAGGTCCTCGACTAGGAATAGTCACTACCCTAAGCCTATCATCAATTTAAGTCTTCGTGACAGGTTTGGAAAATTGTATATTGGAGTTGAGTGCGCTATCGTCAGCATAGCTGGAAATAGGACTGTATGTATGACAATGATTTTCCCAAGTTAAGGTTCATATGCAAATAAAATATAATAAATTTGACGTGTTTTTGGAGTTTCCTAAAAATTTTAATAGTTGCTGAAATAAAAAAAATATATTCAGTTTAAAAAGCAGTTTTACCCCCTACGACTATTCTGTGAAGCTGCACTAACATATTTGCCGTTTAAAAAACATAAAATAATAATTTTGCTTTTGCGAATCTGTTTCACTTCCTTAGAGTTACTTTATACATATAAAGGAAACAATTGCTTTTACATCCAGAAAAAGATAACAAATTTAAAATGCATCTGAAAAACACTTGTTTTTCGTATTTATGGGGCTGTTTGACCCTGAAGGTGTTTAGTTGAAAATTGATTTTATATGCAAAAAGCTAAAATAAATGCCGAAACATTTTTTGAAACTTTTTTTTTTTCGTTTTGATGGGTCTGCTTTATCATTTAGCCCTATCCTGTGTAGTGAAAAAATGTATATACAGAAAAATAATAAATTTGTGTATGTTTCTTCGTTTTCCGAAATATTATGTTTTTTTAACATATAAATTTTAATACATAATCGAAAAAACAGGTATCTATGATAGACACAAGTTTTAAAATTTGTCAAAAAATTGCCCTCAACTATGAATTTTTTACGAATTTAGACCCCTTAAAAATATTGAAGATCTATACTCATGACACCAAAAATCTAATCCCCTCGAGACATTGACCTAGACTATTTTCATCTAGAAAGTTAACATAGAACGAAAGCTTTCACGGCTGTGGTCAATTAAAAAAAATCATTTTCTTAATCTAGAAAGTTCTTAGATACATATATAATTTATGATTTTCACTTTTGGTAATACACCTTTATCAGGCCTTCCAAAAAATATTTTTTTTATTTACGAATTGCTGCAAAAGGACTATCTTCATCTTAGTACATTAAAACTGAATCAGGGAAAATATTGTCAATGTTGATTATATAATTTGTTACCTTCATAAATTCCCGGCATAACTGTTTTACACACCAAAGGCTGTATTTCTAAAGATTAATAAAAAACTAAACTAACTGCCAGACTTACGGAAATTTTCCCCCTACATATTGCTTCTGTTAACCTCCGTCCACTACCATGAAATGGAAGCGTCCCCGAAAGCAAAATGTGCAGAAGGACTCCAGCGGCCCAGATGTCAATAGCTTTGCCATACTGTCTTCTTTCTATTATTTCGGGAGCCATGAAATGAGGACATCCCACCCGACCTGTAAATACATGCATAAAAAATGAAATATGAAAAATTTTACTGAAACGCTAAATGTAATTTTACTACTAAAATGAATAGTGTCATATAGTACATGTGATGAGAAAATAACACAACATAAACATTTTTAAGACCCAACAGAAGACTTATTCATCACTGGTTTTATTCCTAATCTGAATACATTTCTGTTGCCTTTATGTCAACATATTTCGCTGACACTAAGGCACCAAGGACAATTAAGATTATCTGAAACTCAAAAACAGAACTGCAATTTTTGTTAATTTCCACCGGTGTTTTGCATATTGAAACATAAGAATAACCTTGTTCACAGTACATGCTAATACTTTTTTACTGCAAGCACAACAAATTATTATATATTATTACGCAACACATTTAAAAATAAGAAGTAATTTGCTAATATCTAGGTATCAAAAGGGATCAATAATAAGACTAAGTAATAGATAAATATTCTCTAAGCAACATCCCACCTATATAATACATAGTAACGTTACTATAGTCATGTATTTTATCATAATTCGTCAGCCCAATATTGGTTTACTTACTAAAATTGTAGGATTTTTCACATAATTTGTAGAAAGTTTTTCCATCTCTCTGCCATACGGCAGGGCGTTTTTCAAAAATGTAATCGGGTGTTTTTGAAGATAAAGGTGTTAAGCCTAGTATATTTATGATCAGCAAGACGTGACCCATTTAAGACATATAATGTGCATGGTGCAAATGAGTTTTTGCATTTAAAAAAAATATAAGTGGGGTCTGCCACATATTGTTGAGACATGTATATTTAAATAATAATTTTCTACAAACTACATAAAACCCCTACAATTTTTATACTTAACATTTTCTGTTATCTTTAAGAAATATTGGGGGTAAAGGATTTTGAGAAAAGAGCAGCACAATGAAGATTCTAAATTACGTAATGATAATAAATGATATAAATTGTTAAATATTAATCCTACTAGCATCTTGCCAAATAAAGGCAAGAAATTCGTTAAGGATCTTAAGAATAAAGGAAATTACTAAAAAAATATCAAATACCTGAGAACCATAGTTCCACCTGTAAACCGCCCAAATGAGATTCTTGCAGAACACTGAAAATGGTTTTGACATACAAAAACCATTTATATACTGATAAACGCCAACTTTTCAACAACTTTAATATAGTTAGATTTGACATTGTGCCAATTTTCAATATTTAATGTTTAAGAAATCATTTGGAAGAAAAATACTTCTATTGTTCTTATGATACTTTTTAAAATTTTTCTCAAATTTATTTTTTATTTCGGTTACTCTGAATTAAACAAAAGCTATTAAAAACAAATTTTTGTCACACCTATGTGTACTAACTACATCCAGTATTTACCTTGTTATTTGCTATTTGTTAAAATATGTAAATAGTTTACTAAATCTCCCCCTTTATATCTTCTAACTCAAATACATCTAATCCAATTCTTTTGTCTATATATTCATAGCAGACTAAAAGTGTATCGGTATTTACTTAGTTATGTGTTAGAATAATAATATATGTTGTACATAATTAAAAAGATATAGAAACTATAGAGAGAGATATAGAGACCCCACCCCACATTGGGGATTGGATCTAGTTTTCTGTCTTCTAGAAGCTTCCCTTAATAGCAGAAAATAAGAGTTTTTCTGCGAAAGCATAATTTTCATTTTTCATACTTTCACCTTTCAGTATACCTTAAATCAGTACCACGAAAACTTTGCTTTGCTTGCCACTCCAAACATTTTTCTGAACATAAAAATGCCAAAATATGTCTGCGGCAATTTATTATTTCCATATTCCGAGGGAATTCTTTATACTTTAGAATACCCGAAATCAGTTACGTAAAAAATTGCTTTGATTTGCATTTTGAACATTTTTCTTAACATAAAAATGTGCGGAAATGTGTTATTTCCATTTTCCGAGGAAATATGTATACTTTGGAATACCTGAAATCAGTTACATGGAGATTTTGCTTTGTTTGCCATTCCAAACACTTTTTTGACCATAAAAATGCAAAAATGTTTTGCGAAAATTCCTCATTATTTTAATTTTCCTAGATAGATTTCCTAGATATTTTAGTTTGATTCGTAATCTTAAAATTTTCCTAAATTTAAAAATGAAAATACATATATATTAGTCACTCATATAACAGAAGGCTTTATAGATGTAAATTATAATAAAAATGCGAACTAGGTTAGCTTAGGATCGATTAAACCTGTTGCAAAAAAAGCGCGCGGCAGCGCGCCAACAAAATTCCGAGTATATATTAAAATAAGGTTTTTCAAAGAAAACCTATACCGTCAGATGTTAGGTTAGCCCAGGTTCGTCTATAAAAAAACCATCTTTAAAGCCATAAAATATCATTTAAGCTAAAAAAAAGGCTTTACCGAAGTAAAAAAAAATGTGTTGTGAATGTACCACATTTCAGTGAAGAAAAAGTTTAAAAATAAAAACATAAATAGATAAAAAAAAATTAATTTACGGCATTCAGGGAGCTTTATAGAATCTAAAAAAATATTTGTTACATATTTAATATTTCAGCTAAAGTTTATAAAATGTCCTCGGAAAATGGAAATGACGTATTTCCGCAAGAAACATTTTTTCATTTTTATGTTCAGAAAAATGTGTAGAAAGCAAAACCTTTTAAAACCTTCTTAAAAGATAGGACACCTTTTAAGATTAACTGACTCACTATTTTATTTCTTTATCCGATTTGTTCAAATAATATTAAAATATGTGAGTATCACGACCAAGAAAAACATTTATAAATAAGAATAATAGGAGTATTTCCTACCGAGCGTTAGGCTTTACTGAATTTTATTTCACATGGTAGTTAATTGTTTTGAGTCTGATACAGCCACAGAAACGATTTAAAAATAATAACTGGGAACTGGTTTGTAACAATTTTAAAGGTAAATGCTTTGAAACAACTTTAAAACTGTGTCCAAACCATGCTGTGCTTCTACATATAAAATTTAAATCAATTGAAAGCAAAATGGCAAAGGGTAATGTCGGAACCGACATTTATGCAGGTGACGTTTATTTAAATGGAAAAAAGAATCCAGGAAAAATATATTTTACGGCTACAAAGTGTAAAATGTTTAAAATGTATAAAGAAAACTTACTGGATTGCTAACTTTAATAATTTTATTATATTAAATTAATATATCATTTTAATACCCAAAAATTTAAAAAATAGAATATGCCGAAACACAGAAACGAAAACTTAAAATCCTACGGATCTGATACTGTTACTAAAACAATTTTTTTATACAAGGTGAATTGTTTTTGTTGAAAGTAAAGGAAAAATATTGAGATTTTGCAATTTTTCGTTATCGATCCAAATTAATTTTTTACAATAGGAAAATGGGTTACTTATTGCAAAAACGCAACATAAGCTGATTGGGAAATATCTCAGAGGTAAACTATACTAAGATCATTTTTTTGTCAAAAATATTTTTCTAAGTCACATACTTTTTAATGTTCTATTTGAAACAACAAACTTCCACTAGCGATATTTAAAATTGTAGGCAAGTTAACAAATTATAAACAGTACTAAGTCACAACAGCACTTAGAGGTATCTGTCTGTATCGAATGGATATAGTATTGATCGGAACTTATACTATCTAATAGCATGTGGACTTAGTACAGCATACGCGATATTTGGCTTGTCAGAACGTCCAGTTTCGTTTTATTTGTTTATATTTTTTAATTGTTTTCGTACTTGCATACGGCAACCATTGTGCGGGATGCCGTCAAGAAGTGCAAAATTATTTGTTGCTTTGAAAATCATTAAACCGTTGGAAGAAGACGAACACGTGTCACATAAGAGTAATGGTTTGTGTTGTGTTATTATAAATTTAATTTGTCACTAAGATATTTTTTTTTACTTTCGCATGTTGGAAACCCCGAATCGGTGGTTAGCTCTGTATCTAATAGCGATCAAAGTACTTCAGTTTCTTTGTCATAGTGAAAAGACATGACCCCAGGCAATAGGTCGCCTACAAATCTAATTGAATTTGAAAGAGTTGACGATTCTCCCTATGTTCCTAATCAAGTGACAATACAGGTGTGTATTCGTCTTTGTGTTATTATTATTAACATTATATTTTGTTCTTTTGATCCAAATACTGGGACGTTTTCGTTATTTTATCTGTATGAAATTAAATTTGCTTTCCATAATTCCCGCCTAGAAAGAAGTTTCAAAATCAGTATTTATCGCCGAACTTATTTGAAGTTTTTTCTTTTTTATAGAAGACCAACACTCAGGCTGTGAGGAGTCTATAAATATTGTTAAACTTCAAAGAAATACATTTTTCCTAAATTCTACTAAATTTAGACCTTAATAAGCATCAGGAGAGAAGCAAAGAACTTTTATGCGAAAATTCGGGTGAGCGCCTGGAAGACCCAGATTTTCAAGATACAGCTAATAACAACACTGATACTTCTGAGGGAAGTTTTCAGTCGCATTTATCCGGTCTGCAAATCGGGCGAAATACTATGCAAGGTTCTCAAGAAATTCGACACAATCCCATAAACGAAGGAAACTTAAAAAGTATCCTACTGAATGGAAATGCAATGTGAAAAAACAAACGCCTCTTTCTGGAGCAGAGTATTGTTCAAAACCTAACACTTTAATCACGGCAAAGTCTTTAAAACCACCTGTACCATAAATATTTCTCAAAATGAACAATAACTTCAAGTCGAGGTGTGTAGACATTTTTTGTAAACACGCTAGGTATCTCTCAAACATTTATTTTGTTTCGACTTCTTTCTCAAAAAAGATTGCTGGTGGTATAGTGGAATCAGATATGCGTGGACAAAAACCCGCCAAATAAAATTTCAAACGAGGTAAAAGATAGTATTAGAAACCACATTTTAAAATTTCCACCTTTAGAATCGCATTATAGCAGAAAACCAAAAGTCCAAAAGATACCTTGACAGTAGCTTATCCATTTCCAAAATCATTAATTTTTACAAACAAATATGTTAGCCAAAAACACTCCGGATAGATATTAGAGTAGATATTTCTAAATCCCATGATAAGGCCAATGGTAAAACAAATAAAAAACAAATAATATTAATGGTTGATTAAGAAAAATGTCCACCAACGCCCGCTTTGACAAATGGTCAAAAGTTTCTATTCCCTAAAATTGTAGATATTCAACTACACGATTAAAGATACTTCAAAAATCAAACAACGCAACTGGGGGGCAAACTACTGTCGACGAATCTGTTAAAGATATTAAGAAGGAATTACGATACGATCTCACAACAGTCCTTCCCAGAATCGCAATATGAACGCTATATTAGCGTATTTATCAATTTTAAAATATATACCAACATTAAAGATTATAAATAAAAAATATCTTCTGAGGGATCATACTCATCTAGAGGTAGACAGTGACGATTCAGTAATAGGAGACCAAGGAAAAACATTACAAAATTCCAAAAACTTGTACGATTGGCCCAACAATCCATTTTCTGTTGTCAAAATGGAGATATCTGATTTCAGAAAATATCTCTAACTGAAGGTTCCATGGCACCGTTTTTACATAGAAAAAAACTGAAAGCGGAAAGGATTTTAAAATATCTGAGTTAGTTCACATACAAGTTCGATGCGACAAACAAGGTAAAGCTTTTTATAAGAGTGCTTATAACCAAAAAGATTTTGAGGTTCTCGATTTCAATGGAACATCTCGTAGGTCACATTTCCCAGAGGAGATTTCAGATGTTGTATAGTTTTTACCAAAACCTTTTACGCCTCTATAAGACCAATGAAGACTTTGCTGATTGTTAGTATATCATTTAAGTTTCGATACACAGAATTTGCCAATCTTTTTTTGATTAAGAATGTATTCGTGCTTTAAACTTATTTAAAAATGTGTTATTGAGTTTAGCTTAACTTAGTTTATTAAAACCGATTTTTTGCAGCTCATTGAAACTAAGCTTACTCTTAATAATGTTTGTTTTTACTGATTTAGTTTTAAGCATTATATCTACTAGTACCTAAGTTAAGTTTTTCCTAATTAGAAATATTTAATGTTCTTGTTCAATTTTGGTTTTTAGCAAAAAAAAAATCTCCTTGCATAAACCATGTTTAACGTTTGTTAGAGAGGGTACGTTAAAGTTAATGTGATACAGGTTCAATAATTTCTGATTTATAATAAGGTATATTACCGAAAAAAGAGAATAATTCAAAATCTGTTGTTGTGTACTATGTCCAAAAATATGTTAAAACATATATCCAGGTACATTTTGCTAAATCCACTAAATGTTTTTTTTTCTTTTTTCACAAATTCACAAAGGAGAATTTTAAATACTCTAAATATATGAGTGCATTACATCATTGGTTTTAAGAGGTCAGCGGCTTGTCTAAAAATGAAACGAAAAAATCCAGGCCCATATTTACAAAAAAAAGTTCGTAAAAGAGTTGTACTGCACCAATTTACATGATTTTTTGAAATAATCGTCTGGTTACCGAGACCTTTCATCACTGTTTTTGGTATTGATTTGTTGCGTATTTTTTCAATAAAACCAATACGTTTTTCTTCAATAACATTTCTGGACGATGTGGTGAATACGCCCCATATTGTTATAATTCCACTAGAAACTCACCACGCCATGTAACGGAAAAAGCAGAACAAAGGTCTGCCGGGCCAGCTAATTTTTGTTTAATAAATATTATGGAACTACAAAAGTTTACTTTGTACTTTAATTAGTCAGTTTGTGTCGCTTTTGTCAATTATCGTACTAGTTAACACTAACTAACCCACTACTAGTATTTTAGCTTTTACGAAGATGGTGCTAACCCGGTACCGATTCACATATGTAAGAGAATATCCTTAATAGACTGTACCAAAAACCTAGGGTTTGTAGAAGTTCCACTGCCTTCCCCCCCCCCCGCCCCCCTCTTATCACCATTATCTAAATATCCTGTTCATTTGAAAGCCTAGCTTAAATACTTTCTAGGGGTGCCACATTTAATGTAATCTGATTACAAAGTGTTTTTTTTTATGTTTCCAAAACCTGCATTTTTAGGCTACATCTTAAATAGAATTGGTACTTTTTTATTTAACGTCTATAACGCTAGGAGTTTTTTTAACAGAATGTCGTTAACGAATCGAAAATTCTCCATAACCCTGCATAATACTTATAAAAAACATAAAAGTGTAACTCATGATATAAAAGTTTCAACGTTTGATAGTCAAATAGAAATTGTATCAAAGACCTCAGAAGACAAAAGCGATTTCTTTCATGTAATGGACAAAAAGCAAAAAAAAAACTTAATCGCAACTTAAGCGTCAATAGTAAATGTTAAATTAAAATGTAAAAATGCGGAAGAATAATATTTTAAACATACATGTATTTTTTGATTTTCTGGAACGTTTGAATTGCAAATGAAAAAAATGAAGTATTTTGTAATAAAAAAACGAGTTTTCTTATATTATCTTAAACGTGTGTGCATCCATTACTAACGACGCACGTGTAAACCTGCGATATTTTGAAATTGGTTCTACGTAATACAACAATTTATTTTTAAATATCTACTGGATATATTAAAATGCCTTCTAACGTATATGTGTTTACTGGGAATCGGCGCAGGTCCTAGAAAGACTAGATATTATTATGTAAATGCCCGCAAATAACAGAAGAACACATTTTTAAATCTGATGTTGTTTTCTCACTTTCTGTTCCTGTTTCAAAGCCGCAAAATATATAAAATAGGTATTTATTATACAAGTATTAGATTTTAGCTCGAGGTTGTGTTGTCTCCCGCGGCGCGAAGCGAAGAGCTAAATTCTAATGTGTATAATACACTATTTTTTCTGTGACGTGAAAAACGACGATCTAATATGGAAAATAGTTAAATGAAATCAGAAATTTATCGATGTGAAATTTGAAGTTTTAAACTGGTAGGCTGTTGTGCAACAATTAGACCTGCGTTGCTAAGGAAACCTTAAAAGTAATCAGATATCTGTCAATTTATTTATATGATTTGATTTAAAAATTGCGAACTTAGTGGTTGTTTAGTAGTTATTGTGAATAATATAAAGTTAAAAAATGTCTGCTTCCGAGTTTTCTCTGACTCCACCTGAGTTAGTAGAAGCAGCGAAAGTAGCGTCACAAAAATTATTACCAGCTAATTCGCGGAAAATTTACCAAACCGCGTATTTAAGATTTATGGAATGAAAGATAAAAAAGACACGCAGTTGTTTCTCGGAGACGGTCTTACTGGCTTATTTTTCAGAACTAACACAACAACAAAAACCAACAACATTGTGGTCGAATTATTCGATGATTAAAAGTATGTTACAATCCAATAATAGTGTAAACATTTCAAAATAATTACCTCTCTGAAACAAAATGGGAAAGGTTACATGCCCAAGAAAGCTACGATTTTTACGAGTACACAAATTAGTGATTTTTTAAATAATGCTCCCGATGAAGTTTATTTAATGGCCAAGGTTGATGTTGTATTTGGGATTGCAGCTTGTCGAATTTGTAAAATCAGCTAGGTAACATTAGAAGATATTGAAGATTCGGGCAAACAAAGAATGATGTAAACAGGAGATTTCTAAATACTGAAGAATATATTAAATTTTACAGAATGTACATAGTCCTTCGTCCAGCAGCAGCAAAGAAAGGCCGCCTGTCTTAAGCATATCGCAATGGAAAATGTATCAACCAGGTTGTGGGTAAAAATCAGTTTTATAGGGGTACCTGAAACAGTAGCCAATTTTCTTCAACCTGAAAATGCGAAGTCATAAGCAGGTCATTCATTCATTTCGAAGATCGTCTGCTACACTTTTAGTTGAATCTGGGAAAGACTTGAGGACACTAAAGAAACATGGCAGTTGAAAATCATCAACGGTCGCTGAAGGGTATGTTGATGAATCGGTAGCACACAGGACAGAAATAACTAATAAAGTGTTTAGAACGTGTGGCAGTACTGAAATATCACTCGATTTGCAACCAGGTACATCAACAGCAGTTGTGTCCATGGCAGAAAAAAAATTAATTTCAACACAAGAAAATTCGACTGTTTTACCGAATAGTTCAAGGAACATGTCATTCATGCAGTGCACATTTAATAATTGTACTTTGGATATAAAAGAAATGTAACTTTTGTATAATAAAATATTCTAACATTAAAAATCTAATTTTACTTATGTGTATATCCCCCGGGAAAATAGTAATTTCATGAAATTGAATTTTTAATAAACTTATTAGGTACAAATAATATTATATACGTTAATATATTAAAATATTAAAATACCCAACAATAACTAAGGAAGGATTTTTTTACCCGAATAATAAAAGATTAAATGCGCTGACTACGTGCAAAATGTCCCCTGATGTTTGTGCGTCACCCTTCGAAGTTGTTTTCGTCTCGGTTTCGGGAATTTGTTTATGTAACATAATGTTTGGGTTTTAGGATGTCCGTTCACATACGCGCGGAATGGTAAACAGTATTAGGGGTAGTATAAAATACATCGCCTACCCACTTGATTTTTATCTTGTTACATTAATTTCCTATGTCTACGCCATGCGTGATGTTAATTTACAATATTTAGTTAAACCAAACAGAACATATGAAATAATATATATATATATATATATATATATATATATATATATATATATATATATATATATATATATATATATATATATATATATATATATATATATATATATATATATATATATATATATATATATATATATATATATATATATATATATATATATATATATATATATATATATATATATATATATATATATATATATATATATATATATATATATATATATATATATATATATATATATATATATATATATATATATATATATATATATATATATATATATATATATATATATATATATATATATATATATATATATATATATATATATATATATATATATATATATATATATATATATATATATATATATATATATATATATTATATATATATATATATATATATATATATATATATATATATATATATATATATATATATATATATATATGTATATATATATATATATATATATATATATATATATATATATATATATATATATATATATATATATATATATATATATATATATATATATATATATATATATATATATATATATATATATATATATATATATATATATATATATATATATATATATATATATATATATATATATATATATATATATATATATATATATATATATATATATATATATATATATATATATATATATATATATATATATATATATATATATATATTATTTCATATGTTCTGTTTGGTTTAACTAAATATTGTAAATTAACATCACGCAGGGCGTGGACATAGGAAATTAATGTAACAAGATAAAAATCAAGTGGGTAGGCGATGTATTTTATACTACCCCGAATACTGTTTAGCATTCCGCACGGAACTGACATCCTAAAACCCAAACATTATGTTACATAAACAAATTCCCGAAACCGAGACGAAAACAACTTCGAAGGGTGACGCACAAACATCAGGGGACATTTTGCACGTAGTCAGCGCATTTAATCTTTTACTATTCGGGTAAAAAAATCCTTCCTTAGTTATTGTTGGGTATTTTAATATTTTAATATATTAACGTATATAATACTATTTGTACCTAATAAGTTTATTAAAAATTCAATTTTATGAAATTACTATTTTCCCGGGGGATATACACATAAGTAAAATTAGATTTTTAATGTTAGAATATTTTATTATACAAAAGTTACATTTCTTTTATATCCAAAGTTCAATTATTAAATGTGCACTGCATGAATGACATGTTCCTTGAACTATTCGGTAAAACAGTCGAATTTTCTTGTGTTGAAATTAATTTTTTTTCTGCCATGGACACAACTGCTGTTGATGTACCTGGTTGCAAATCGGGTGATATTTCAGTACTGCCACACGTTCTAAACACTTTATTAGTTATTTCTGTCCTGTGTGCTACCGATTCATCAACATACCCTTCAGCGACCGTTGATGATTTTCAACTGCCATGTTTCTTTAGTGTCCTCAAGTCTCCCCCAGATTCAACTAAAAGTGTAGCAGACGATCTTCGAAATGAATGAATGACCTGCATATGACTTCGCATTTTCAAGTTGAAGAAAATTGGCTACTGTTTCAGGTACCCCTATAAAACTGATTTTTACCCACAACCTGGTTGATACATTTTCCATTGCGATATGCTTAAGACAGGCGGCCTTCCTTTGCTGCTGCTGGACGAAGGACTATGTACATTCGGTAAAATTTAATATATTCTTCAGTATTTACAAATCTCCTGTTTACATCATTCTTGATTATAGCTGATTTTACAAATTCGACAAGCTCATGCAATCCCAAATACAACACCAACCTTGGCCATTAAATAAACTTCATCGGGAGCATTATTTAAAAAATCACTAATTTGTGTACTCGTAAAAACCGTAGCTTTCTTGGGCATGTAACCTTTCCCATTTTGTTTCAGAGAGGTAATTATTTTGTAACGTTTACATTATTATTGGATTGTAACATACTTTTAATTATCGAATAATTCGACAACAACAACTGCGTGTCTTTTTTATCTTTCATTCCATAAATCTTAAATACGCGGTTTGGTAAATTTTCCGCGATTTAGCTATATATATATATATATATATATATATATATATATATATATATATATATATATATATATATATATATATATATATATATATATATATATATATATATATATATATATATATATATGGATTTCTTAGAATAATCTTACGTTTTTCAATATTAATTGGACCTCTTTCTTGGTTATAGGTTTATGTAAAATTATTAAACAAAAAAAATTTAAAAAACTTTCTAAATTAATATCGGTCACTGAAAAAAATGGCATGAAAATAAATACATCGTCATGGTTATACACCATCTCTAACACACATATTCCTAACGGTATCGCAGAAGTTCTTACTTTACGCGAAAACTCCTCGCTTCCTATACAGAACGAAAAAACTTACCTTTAACAGAATATAATTATATCCTGTGTAGAATCAGCTATACAAGATAAACCAATTCAAATAAAAGATAGCATCAGGTCAGACGTAGTAAATATAATTACCAATCATAAAATAAAAATAAAACATTAAAAAAAATAAAATTACCAATTTTCGAATACAGAAACAACATAATAGAACAAAGCGATTCATTAAAGATAATCCTCAAATAACCATACTTAAACCAGATAAATGCAGTAGAACCGTTTTAAGGAATACTACTGATTATAACACAAAAATGAATCAGCTCTTAAAAGACACCACTACTTATAAACTTTTAAAGAACGACCCAACTAACATCTTTCATAATAAAAATAATACTTTTGTAAAAAAACTCTTAAACAAAAATCTATTAACTGACACGGAAGCCAAAAATTTGTCAATTCATAATACAGTCACGCCTAAAATATATGGCCTACTCAAATTGCATATGTGTCATAAAGCCCAGAACCCGATAGGTTTACAAAATTAAAAACTAAAATTCGTAAAAATAAAAAATCCAATCTCGTATATTAAATTCCTTGCCTAAACTGCCCTATAAAATATATTGGTATAACAATATATATACAGTATTTATATATATTTCAGAATATCAATTTTTATTACACGGCTTTAGTTTCACATTCAGAATTTTGCAGTATTCTTTAGAATCCCTATTTTTAAACTGACTTTAATAAACTGGGAGCAGTTCAAAGAAAGGTCCTGAGATATATTGCTTTTAAACTAAATATTCAGAAAGTTTTTAATTTGAAAAGACTTGTTATTAGAAGAACTAATTAGAAAATTCAATTTAGTCATAAAATAATTTATAGGAACGTTTCTGACGAAGTACTTTTACGAGTGCTGCTCAATCTTGACGTTTTCTCCAATTACGTATGGTATATTTTATATATTATATACATCCGTTTTATTGGTGAAATAAAATTATTAATAATAATAATAATAATAAATAAGTTTATTACTTTCCAAAAGCAAATTACGAACTTAGGCTTACATGTACATTTTCTTAAAATTAAATATTTGCAAAGGAAAATAATAGGCCATGTCAGTGCAGACATCCAGATATGAATCCAGATACTATTTAGGCCTTAATAGAAATCAATTTAATAAAGCTTGATTAGCGTCTGTTGGCATATGATATACACTGAATTAAGAATACTTAAGTCTAATATTAAAATTATCCTGCAATCTTAATATCTAAAGAACAAAAAAAGAGAGGAAGAATAACAAGAAAAAAGAAAGGAAAAGAAAGAAAGGGAGAGAGAGAGAGAGAATGTGTGTAAAGTCAATATTTATTGGCTAGCGAAAAACGACCTCCCTACGCGGGTCTTGAAAGCAGCGCATGTCTGGATAAATGGACTTGCTCCCAAAGAATTCAAACAAGAAGCTACATTGTAAGAAAATGATCTTTTGAACAGTTCCTTTTTGTGCCTTGGGATAGTTAGTGTTTCAACGTTTCGTAGGTTTAATCGATGAATATCTTTCCTAAATTGAATTTTGTTGTATAAGTATGTTGGGGTTTTTATTTTTATTAATTTATAACAAAAACAAGCAAAATGTAGTTTACGCCTGTTGAACATATTCAACCAGTCCAACTCTTTTAATTTGTGTGAGATCCGATTTCTTCTTCGAATTCCAAAAATCAAACGTAAACATGAGTTCTGAACTTTCTGTATTCGCCTAGGGTCGTTTTGATCTAGACAGGGCCCATTCACGCTATCGCAGTGATTGAAGTGTGATAACACCAAAAAAATCACACAGAGTTGCCTTAATATCCTGAGGGAAACAGTGTCGTTGGTTATAAATTAATTTTAAGGCAGCATACGATTTTTTTAATTTACTAGACACATGCTCACGAAAACTAAGATCAGAGTCAATAAGGATCCTCAGCGATTTTGACACATTGTTTATCACTAAAGGTGTATTATTTATTTCTACAGAGAGATTGGCACAACATAATTTTCTTTGTGGTTCCCCACCAACTACAGTAATAAATGATTTCAAAAGATTTATTTTTAAATGATGCTCATTCGAGATGTTTATTAAATTTTAAGATCTGTATTTATTAGCCTATTTGCCATTTCGAAATCACTTGGCTGAAAAGCGCAATAAAGCTGTGTATCGTCAGCATATAAGTGGTACTTACAAAACTGTAGACACCGATTAAATTGACTTGTGTATATAGTGAATAACAGTGGTCCCAAAATGCTCCCCTGTGGCATGCCCACCATCACCTGTTCAACATTGGAAATCAAATTTCCCACAACCACCTGCTGCTCACTATTATGTAAAAACGATGAAAAAAAATTGTAGTCTTATTTGAAAAGCCGACGTAGTGTAATATTGACAAAAGTAAGTCATGATTTAAAAGGTCAAATGATTGTATTGTCTAGTAGAATTAGAACACTTAATTTATTGTTATCCCAAGCTCGTAATAAATCATCAACATTTGACATAGCTGTCGCGCAACTATGGTCTTTTCGAAAGCCCGATTGTTTGAGTGGAAGAATATTATATGTGTTAACAAATTCATGAGTTTGTATTTCGACAATTTTCTCTAAGATTTTAGAAAAAGTGGGCAAGATACTAATGGAGCGCAAATCTTTGAACTCTCTAGTTTGCATAGTTTGCACAACTTTTGCTAATGGAAGTGCATGTTTCCATGCATCTGGAAAATAGGATTTTTTTATGCATTCGTTTAAAAGGTGGGTAAGAAATTGAATAATAAAATGACAACAGAGTTGGATTAAAAAAATATTAACATTGTCTGACCCCGAAGCATTAGTTTTTATAGATGAAACTATTTTGAGTACCTGAGCCTGGTTTACTTCATTAAGTTCTAATTTGGCTTGACAATTAGTTTTAATCTTATTTTTATAAAAATTTAAGAGGTCCGGCTTTGGAGCATGAGAATTTTTTGCTGCTGTAATAAAAAAATTATTTAATTGATTGAAATTCGACAAATGCACTGGGATGGTAATATTTTTATTTTTCATAACGTTTAATTTCTTAAGTTCAATCCATTTTTCTTTATTGCTACAAATATGCCTTTTTTCACTACCAACTGCAAATGTTGTATAGTTTCTTAGTTGTTTATAGTACGAATAGTCATTAGGATTCTTAGTATGTTTAAATTTTTTTAAGGCATTATTACGCAATTTTTGTAAAAGTTTAATATTATCAGTAATCCAAGGTGAATATTTATAATTTTAATTTCTTATGAAAGTTTTGACTGGAGCGTGAATATCAAATAACGATATTAAGCTGCTACCAAAGAATTCGATTTTTTTGTCAATATCATGAATTTCATAAATACCGTGCCAGGGCCAGGACTCCAAACCACTATGAAATTGAACAAAATAATTCTTTTTAAGGGTCTAAAAGAAAAAAATTGTAGTATTTTGCTCACTAGTTTTAAGTTCAACCTTCAAAAATATCGGACAATATATAGCTGAAGGTCATGAACTCCAGCATCAATAATATTTTCCATATTAGAACAAATTAGGTTAATTAGGGGATGTTGTATTTGTAGAAATACGCGTGGGGCGTAAAATTAGCTGTCGTAGACCAGACACTTCCATAATAGATTCTAACTGTTTAGTACTCTTTGAAGAAAATTTATATTAAAATCTCCAAGACAAATAATGTTGTCATATTCAGAATAAATGTTTATTAAAGTATCTTCGAGATGCTCAAAAAAATAAGTTTAAGTCAGAATTTGGAGGTCGATAAATGTTGCCTAAAATAATTAGTCTTGTCTAGTAGTTTAAGTTTAATCCAAATACACTGAATATAATCTAGACATACAGTAGAAATAATTTCAAAATGTATATGGGATTTTAGGAAAATACCAACTCCACCACCCCGTCTATCTCTACGATCCATTCTCACAAATCGGTACCCACTTATCTGAACCATTTCTTCGTCTTGTATTGCCGCATGTAACCATGTTTCGGAAATACCTACAACGTCATAGCTACAATCAAGCACATGATCTGTAAGGTCAGCAAAATTCGCCAGAAGAGATCGTATGTTAATATGGGAAATATAAAAATATTATTATTGTTATTATTATTATTATTATTATTATTATCGAAATTGACAATCCATTCCTCAACAAATGTTGGGTTCTTAACCCATCCCGGATGCATACATCAAAAGGAGCGTGCTGATTTCTATTAGTTGTATGTATTGTCCTGTAACAATTTTTTCAATATGTGGCAAGTACTGAGCAGAACCGCCTTCTGGATGTCGATGAAGGTCTTAGTATGCAGTCCTATGATTTTCAGGTTCTGTTCTAGTGATTTTGGAACTACTCCAGTTAATGATGCGATGATCGGTATCATCAACTGAACTGAATGAACCTTATTTAGTCGCCACATCTGCTGTATCTCGCAGCTCCGCATATGTGGGTTTTTTCTCTTGATATTTATCCAGCACGTCGTTATTGTTGGGTACAGCGACATCTACCAAATAAGCTGTCTTTGTTTTCTTATTTAACAATACTAAATCAGGCCGATTATTCGTCATGTTGGTGATAATTATCCGGTCGTAGTACAGTTTGAAGGCATTATTTTTAAGCACTGAACTAGGTTGGTATTTATAAAATGGTGGCACAAAGGTGTTCGGGAGCCCGTATTTCTGACAAGCTTCTGGTGTATAATGTTACACACCTGGTTATGTCACTAGAGGCAGTCCGAGTTTGCTAGGTAAGTGCAGCAGATGTTATGTACTGTATAAATAGTCTCTGATCTGTCGCTACATTTTTGACACTTATCGGATTCAACGGACCGGTCTTTGATGGTGAATTTCGTGTGATTCTATTTCTAATTGTTAATAACTTGGTCCTGTATTGTCATCACAAATCCTTCTGTTTCTGGAAAAGTTGCCCACCCTTCAACCACCTGTTGGATGCTTCCTTGTATATTTTAGTATTCGAATAATTTTTCAGTTTTCGTTACAAGTTGGCCATTGAGAGAATCATAGGGACCTTCAAAAGTCGTGCGCGGGTTCGCTATTACAACTACGAATTTTTCAATAAGAACCGTTGCCAAAATTGTACAAGTAGGCTCACATAAGATAACCCAGCCTGGAAAATTCCGTTTTCCTTGAGCCGCTAATAACTTCGATATTTTAAACAGGACAACCTATATATTTTTACATTTTAAAATTCATAATATAACATAATTCTAATTATATTTCATATAACATGTCCTATACCCAAATTCATTTGTTTTCGTGCTATTGACATTTGAAATGTGACATTTTAAACAATTTAACTAGCTGTAAAATCTAAACAGTTTAGTTAATAAAAAAACGGTTTGCAATTTCCTATTTTTTAAATATCTATAAACTGATATGAACTTCCAGTTATACACGAAGTATTGAAATTTTTGAACTTACAGGTTAACCAGAAGTGACTGCCAGTCAACAGATGCAAACCGTGTTTTATAAATTAAAAGGTTTTATAACTGGTTAAAATGCTCAAAATGTCAAATTTAAAATGTCAATATAACGAAACCAAATGAATTTGAATATAGGACATATTACACGAAATGAATTAGAATTCATTGTAGAATTTGATGTAAAAATATATAGGATGACCTATTTAAAATAACGAAGTTGATGGTAGTCCAAAGAATACGACTTATTCTATATATTACACAAAAAGTTATAAAATTCACTTTTTTAGCAATTTATAACAGTACACTTCTATATTTAACTCTTTTCCATAACTCCTATAGTTTTCCAGATAAGGTAATGGGTTATTTTACATGAGCTACCCTGTAGTTTTACATTAACTGTGATCAATAAACACAGTGGTATTAAATACAGAATAAAAACTGACTGATTATTTAAGGTTATTAAAGTAAAACTGGTGTCAACATATTGCCCGAGAACAATCAAACTCTCTCTTTTGACGATTTGGAAAATTACTGCGACTCTATTATTTCAAAAAAATTCAGTAATATTCGGATTCTGTCGAAAGTTTTAAAGTTGACAGTACTCTAAAGAGAATAATTTACATGGAAATCCGATCTGAAAGGGGGCATGAAAGTGACCTTTTTCCTTTATTTGTGTGCCCGTTCAACGCGTGAAAACGCTCTATTAACTTTAAGGTCAACTGTAGGGAAAGCTAATAATCTCGTTTCGAAACACGTCCCGACTTGCAAACTTCATTTCATGTTCTCCAAAACCATCTTGATTTTGGAAACTCTTTTTAAACAGCCTTGGAGCACTCTGGTTTAATTTTGAAATATTATCAAAATAGTATTGACAGGAACACTAAACAACCTCTTCCGGTGTAAAATAAAAAAGTTAAATTGTTCTGTCAAAAAACCGATTAAATATATTGGGTCGCCATTTTTCTTCATGCACGGCAGAAAAAAAAAGTATAAAAATGTTCAATATCTCGGAGGCAAAATTTTGAGATGTTTAAATAGAATTTGTCAATTCATGGTCACAAAACAGCAAAACATTATTTATGTGCTAAACTACAAGAAGAGCTTCGAGACAAAATATGTACTTCATTTGGATTTGTAATAAAGAAAGAATATTAAAGCAGTAAGAAAGTGATATTAAAGCTTGCTTTAAAGTGCATGTTTTCTCCGTTTTCTAACCTAAGAGTGAAAATGACATGAAAAATAGAAGGTGAAGGGTGACAAAATGCTAAATGAAGTGCACATGTGAGTCCGGTATTTAACGGATGTTACCACAAGTCAAAAACATTGCTGTAAGCAAACATGACAATGAATGAAAATGAAGTACAGGTAGCTAATGAGAACATGCCTACTTACAGCAATGGCCCTTATTACGAAAATACAGGATAGATCTCTCAAACTTTTACATCATATTATAAGTAAAGAAGTATGGCAAAAATATCTATTTCAAGCTGAGCTTAATTAAATTAATAAAAAAATAAGTAATCATGTTCGACCCAAAATTATATACTGTATGACATTGAAAATGCAACACCTTTATTTTTCCCATAAGATGCAATACAAACATAATGTACTATAGCTCAAGGTATCTTGATTAAAAAGATAAAATGTCAACAAAGAATGGGGCTATAAGTGTGCTGCCACCGGAATATGATATAACCGGTAATCTACACAGGGCAAATCAGAGTTTTCATGAAGTCTCCTAATGTTAAGTTGTTAAGTAAATAGAATACATTTTTTCAAAAATTCTTAATACTTAATATTATATTACTTAATATTCCTAATACTTGATATTTTGTCCCCTCTTAAGGAAGATGCCTTGATCGATGGCACAATGATGTTTGAATTGCACTTTATGTGAAAAATCAAGATGTTGCATTTGCAACGTGACACAGTATATGTTGATGATGGTATTTGGTATCTCCTTTATAAATACCCTTTTGTAATTGTGAATATCGCAGGTACTCTGGAGCACTAACATTAAACCAAATAAATTAGCATGAAATACAGTGGCGCAGTTAGGGGGGGCAAAAGAGCTAATAACCCAAGCAAAATGTTTGAAAGTAAAAATTATTTTTTATAAGTCATTACCACGATTATATAAGTGTACACTTTTTTGTCATTGTCGTTAATTTTTATGAGAGTGTTAAGCTTATGTTGTGTTAACAAACAAAAAGCAATGATCTTTTTTTTTCTCGCAAAATGTAAATTTCTGAGTAGTTTCTTCAGATCAACTTTTGTTTGTTGACAGTTTATATCATCTGCTGATGATGCTAAGTTGTGGTGTAGTCTGGTTAGAACTCTTGTATTTTGATCTATCTTCCACCACTGGTTCCAGTGTTAGGACCTAGTTTCTTCAGCCTGATTTTTTAAATATTTTATTAGAAAGCCATTTGGTTTTGCTATCTTATATTCTTACCAAAATATTACCAGTTCTTTTCTATGTAATACTTGATTGTTGTGCCAAATTTGAGGTAAATTGAATAATTAGTTGTTTAAGTAATAATATTTTTAAACTTTCTTTAGGCCGCCATCTTATTCCGGCATATTGGATTTTTACCAAAATATTACCAGTTCAAACCCATATGACCCTCAATTTTTGACTAAAATTTAAAAACAATCTGATAAGTAGTTTTTAAACTATGCCGCGAAATTACAGACAGACAGGCAAACCGACAGACGGATCGGCGGACATATTTTTTGGCATTTAGGGGCGCTAAAACGTAACGATATGTAAAACTTGAGAGGGTGATTTTTTCACGATTACAAACACTTTATTTGGCCGCCGTTTTGTTATACCATCTTGAATTAGTACTACAACTTTACTAGTTCGTCTTTATGCCTATACAATTAGTATGACACACACTTTGAAATCAGTCCATTAAGTAGTTTTTTTAGACTGAATTTTAAATAATTTATTAAGCCGTCACTTTGTTCCGCCATCTTGGATTCGTACCAAAATTTTACCAGTTGATTCCTACATAATACTTGATTCTTGAGCGTAATTTGAGAGAAATTGGATAAGCATTTTTTTAGTAATAATTTTTTAATAATTCACTAGGCCGCCATTTTCTTTTGTCATATTGAATTTTTACCAAAATGTTACCAGTTCATCTCCATAAGACCCTTCAGTTGTTTTTTAGCAATGCTGCGGAGAGACAGACCGACAGCCAGGCAGACCGACAGACACACAGACCGAGGGAACTGAGAAATCATATTTTTCGGCATTCAGGAACCCTGAGATTCTAAGATCTGAAAAAATCCCGGAGGGTGATTTTTTCACCATTACAATACTTCCCTTTTACGAGGGACATCACTAACATTTTTTTTTATTATAATTACCTATATTAGAACTTTATAAAATTTGGGCAGGATCGGACAAATGTATTTTACTTTTTTATTGAAATCCATTTTAACCGCCCCTAAGAGCATTTGAGGAGATATCTGCAAATTTCTGGACCCATGTCGACTTAAAAAGTACGACCTGTCAATTATCATTATTTATCATTACAGGCATACCTTGAAAATGTGGCAGTTTTCTTTAAAAACAAAATATTTCTACTTTCCTTTTTAATTTGAATTTATTGATTATATTTCAAAAATTTCTCAAAAATCTGCTCTAATACCGTTCAGACTGAATTTCGCACTAATCTCTAGAAGGTTCTTGGTGTATCTACTTCTTTCACCGAAGATCAATCGTTTAGATGACACAGGGTTGAACGTGAAATAACTGTTTATATGTGTTACACCCTGTGCTCTTCAATATATATAGGTATAGGTAAATGGTACATAAAGAGGAGAGTTTTCGCATACCTTTTATTTTCCGGTCACTTCCGGTTTCACCGGAAATGACTCTAGTTTCGAGTTTTTAAACGGAATACTCTGTATATTTTTACATTTTTGGATTCTGTCATATATGTATTATAACGTAAGGATTTAATACTACCTAATTATGGCAACATTGTTAGTAGAGTCAGTTGATAGCTCCCGCGATCACGGTTATGATGTATCGGGTCGTATCTAGTAGAAACTTAGTTAAGTTTCCTTAATGTGAAAACTACCAGACTAATAATATAATATAACCTAAATGAAATCATATGAGTGTGTTTTATTGAGAAATACATTACATGGTGACAGCGGTAAAGCGCGTTTAGGTTATTCGGCGGTGACCGGTCGTTAGGAATTCCAGTTTTTGTGCCGGGTTTTCGGATCAGCTAAATAAATAAATCGAGTGGTACGTTATACGTACGAAATTTGGTCTACTAGGCGAGGTTGCCAACTCGCGAAAAATTAGTAGTCAGGACATCTGACTTGCGTTAACAGGATATCTGATTAGTGCGGGGTGTATTTTTTTTCTCTCTCGGAATAACTGTACTTTACGATGGGCGATCAAGCAAAGGCCCCCGAAAATTTTAATTTTCACGGAAATATCGGAAAAGATTCGAAACTTTGGAAGCAGAAATTTGAATTATATTTGTTGGCCAGTTCAAAAGGCGATAAAAAAGATAATATAAAAATTGCAGTTCTTTTAAATTTGCTCGGCGATGAAGGGCTCAGGATCTACAATACGTTTGAGTACGGAGAAGACGAGGATGAGAAAAAGTTATCAGTTGTCTTGGATAAGTTTGATAAATATTGTCAACCCATAAAAAACTTAGTATTTGAGCATTTCAAGTTTTTTAAGAGAGAACAACTACAGGGTGAGACAATAGCCCAGGAGTCCATTTACTATCCTGGATGGTCCAGAGATCTTGAAAAGCTAGTACTCTCCTGCAATACCTGTCAAATGTACTCTAGATCAAATCCAAGAGAACCACTTACTCCCCATGAGGTGCCTATTTTGCCATGGCAAAAGATAGGCATAGATTTCAAATCATTTGGAACAAATGATTTTCTTGTAGTAGTAGATTACTTTAGTAAATTTGCGATAGTTAACAAAATGCCCAGCAAAACAGCAAGAGCAGTAATATTTTCCCTAAAAAATATTTTTTCTATTAACGGACTTCCGCAGCAAATTTTTTCTGATAATGGCCCCCCTTTCCATTCATACGAATTTCAACAGTTTGCCCTTCAATATGATATTGAGCATTGTACTTCAAGTCCTCACTATCCAAGGTCAAATGGTATGGTAGAGCGCATGATACAAACAGTAAAAGGCATACTCACAAAATGTTACCAAGAAGGTGAGGATCCCTTGCTAGGAGTTTTAAATTATAACACTACACCTAAACAAGACTTGCCATCTCCAAGTAAATTGTTAATGGGTAGAAAAATAAGAAGTATACTGCCTGTTGGTCAGACTGTATTAGAACCAAACTTTGCACTAACCGGGGTCAGAAACCAATTACAGGATCGTCAGAACATTCAGAAGAAATATTATGACTTTGCAACTAAGCCACTGACAGATATAAAACCAAATCAAAATGTCATAATCCAAGAAAAAACCAGACAGTGGAAACCTGGCAATATAACTGCAAAACTGGGGTCTAATGATTACCTTGTTAATTGTAATGGAAATGAATATCGGCGCAATAGATCTCATATAAAGTGGTCGGGTGGTCAGACCACCAGAAAGACTAATGTACTAAATACATAAACAATTTATGCTTATTGATTTTGCTAAATGTATAAATATATATTTATTTTTGAGGTTATTACAAGTAGAAAAGTGTACGTTTTACTTCTGCCTTAAATTTAAAAAGAAAAGGATTTTTTTTTAATTTTTCTTTAAAAAGGGCATGTCATATATGTATTATAACGTAAGGATTTAATACTACCTAATTATGGCAACATTGTTAGTAGAGTCAGTTGATAGCTCCCGCGATCACGGTTATGATGTATCGGGTCGTATCTAGTAGAAACTTAGTTAAGTTTCCTTAATGTGAAAACTACCAGACTAATAATATAATATAACCTAAATGAAATCATATGAGTGTGTTTTATTGAGAAATACATTACAGATTCCTGAGACAATTCTGAATCAGAATGTGACTTTTTAAACTTTTTACGCCAACTTGATTTTTTATAGCCATTTTTAAAATTGCATCTAGGTGGCCATGACCGGATGCAAATTAACCTAAGGACCTGAAATGATAACAGAATAAAACAATCGCTAAGTATTAATTCATAAAATCTAATTTTTGTTTTGTTTTTTTTCAAATAGCGACCCTTTTTAGACAAGCGCTTTTTGAAAAGAGTATTTTTCTGCGAATCTAACAGTACTAACTTTTTTGCGATAGGATTAAAAACAAGCTTAAAAATTAAATATTACTAAGAAAAATACTCGATGATCAATTATTTACTTTTATCAAGTATGCCATGGAAATCCACGCTGGATATTAAGTAGGATTTTTAACTGTGACAGTTGGTTGATCAAGACTACTTACGTTGGATCTATCTATGCGTCATGTCACATAAAGTCTGCCCAGTCTATCTGTGTTAATGAAAAGAATGAACGCCTATGCGCCTGACACTCGAACAGCATTTTTTATACAGTTTTCTGCCACTCTTCAGATATCGTCAACGAATTTAGTCGTGCAAATCTGTATCTTTGGCTAACAAATAGTTCAGAGTATTAAACAAAAATATAACTTCAATAACGCTGTCAAATGTAACAGCACAATATTCGAGTTCACTGTAATTGTTCAAAGTGCATTCCTCCTTGTTCACGACACATTTCCGCTCGTTCAATTGCTTCTCTCAACACGTTGTGCTGCATTTGAGGCGTAATACTTCCAAATACACGTACATTTCTTTCTTCTAAGATTTTAAGAGTGGCTGGGGCTGCTATTGTAAAAATAATACTGAAAATCAAGAAAAATAAGAAAATGTCTACTCAGAAAAAATATATAAATGTCACTGTCAACACAAAACATCCTACTTAATATCCAGCATGGCTATTCATGGCACACTTGATAGAAGTAAATAATTAATTATCGAGTATTTTTCTTAGTAATTTTAATTTTTGAGCTTATTTTTAATCCAATCGCAAAAAGTTAGTACCGTTAGATTCGCAAAAAAATCCTCTTTTCAAAAAGTGCTTGTCTAAAAAGAGTCGCCATTTGAAAAAAAAATAGACTCAAAAATTTGATTTTTTCAACTTCTTTTGTTCCTAGCTATCAGGCTAATCACTAAAACTTAGCGATTGTATTATTCTGTCAACATTTCAGGTCCTTGGATTAATTTACGTTCAGTCATGGCCACCTAGATGCAATTTTAAAAATGGCTATAAAAAAATCAAGTAGGCCTAAAAAGTTTTTAAAATGTCACATTCTGATTCAGAATTCTCTCAGAAATCCAAAAATGTAAAAATATACAGAGTGTTCTATTTAAAAAATCGAAACTGTCAGGTATATATATATATATATATATATATATATATATATATATATATATATACTACATAGCTAAGAACACTAGATACAGGCAAATATTTTGATGCATTACTCTTAAAAATGGTCCAGGCATTTAGCATGTATGTAATAACAAACCATGGAAACATATACTTACATACATACATACATATATACATACGTTAAGCACATTACCTTCCTATATCCGAGCTTTAAGGCGGTACTGCACATGCCAGAAACAGGTAAGATTTGTTACCAATAGCCGTGCCTTATTGAGATGAAAACATTTGTCAGAGATAGAGCATGCTCGTAACTACGTAGATTCAGGCAGCATCAAAATATGCACATGCTCACAGTCGTGAACGTATTACTAGCTATAGTATCGTATACTATACCGGACAAAAATTGTAGTAGATTGGTTACCGATTACCAGATTAACTGAAAGTACTTTCGTGGAAATACCCTTTCCACGTTTTATTGCAGCAAACCATCCATCGGAGTATAAGACAGGTTGACACCATCTGCCCGAAGCGTTAGAGGATGTTTTTAAACAGACTGAGTTTAAAAAGAAAACCACCTCAGCTTTGTGGACGATATAAGCAGCCAAATAAACGAGCTAAATGAATATCTCTTAGATTTAAAGATAGGCTCAGAAGAAGTAGGCCTAACAATGAATTTGGAAAAACTAAAATTTTAACCCAAGGTATATGCCAATTCCAATCGAAGAAAATTAATCGAAATCGCCAACGAATACGTATACCTAACAACTCTCAGAAAAACAAGACACCGAAATAAACTACAGAATTCGAATGATTTGGGCACTGGGAAACTGAAGGTATTAAGAAGCCCCACCGTTCCATCCAATCCGTTAGAAACTATTACATTGACTATGAAAGCCGCTAATAAACTTCGAACAACACAGAAAACTATAGAGAGACTTATGTTGGGGATAATATTCAGAGACGCCTTAAATTGGACGTCGGAAGGACACGTCGCCATCTGGTAGGGTCTTGACCAGATGAGCAAACATATTGTGCGGTGGAGACTAGACGATATTAAGGAAAAATTAGGTAGAAATTGGCATCAGGAAGCAAGGGATAGACCGGAGTGGAAGAGATAAGGGGGTGTCTACATCCAGGAGTGGACTAGAAAAGGCTACTAAAGAAGAACAAGATTATTAGGTCATCGTCATTAACTATTTGGAGGACTTTTAAAACGGCAATACCTCAGTCAATTTCAGTTTTAGATAATACAAGCTTTGTATTCTACACTGATAGTCCAATTGAATAAATCGTACATCCTTTTCGCCATCCTATCGTGGAAACAAAGACACAAACAAATGAACATTAACTCATTTAATCAACTACAAGAAGGTTACTGACCATGCTGCTGATATCAACATTTAGACTAGCTTTATTTTAGCACCTCGACTACCTTTAACGTGCCGCCTGGCACTAAAAAGTCAAAGAGCAAATGTCTTAGGATTTCGTTGCATGCTAATTCTACGAACTAGTGGCATGCTTTCATACTAATTGCATGTATTTTCGCGCTTTTATTTATAACTTTCAAAAACGTCTTAGGCTTTATGCTATACCCGAACATACCCTATACGTTTTTGTAGATTTGCAATATCACGATAAAACAGAGATATGGACACAGACATTAATTATATTAATTACTGAATGAAATAGAGTCCTGTTTGCTTTTCTTGTAACGTATATTATAGTGTACCCACTTGCATAATAGTGTACATATTACTACATGTATATATTTTCGCTGCCTAAATTTACCCACGGAGGTAAAATCCAACTCTATCACTGGCACATGTATTCTTTTGATTAAAACATGCTTTTACAAATATGCTAGCTGCGGGTAAAAAAAAATGCTGGCTTTTTCAAGCATGTGTATTTCCCGCTTTTAGGAATTAATGACTTTAAATGGGCCCGCTGTGTAATGTACTTAGCAAAGTTTTAAAATTGAAAGAATACTGTCAAAAATTATCTGCCTTTTTTCTTGTTTAATGTTACTATTGACTGCTCGGGTGCATTTATTTAAAGGTAATGAAAATTATACAAATTGACTATGGTTTATTTTTCATGTAAAAAGTCATATAAAAAAAGACGGTATTTAATTCATTTTCTACCTATGTGTTATTTGGTCTCCGCTAAATATTACTATCCTGTATTTTCGCTATGCGATAAGCATACGAGATCTTACCGGCCTTGTCAGCCTTTAGATACATCCGGCCCATGGGACTCAGGTTCGTCCTGTACTCACACACTCCGATTTCTACAGGATATAATGCTTTGTTTTTATTTGAAAACTGTGAGAAGTTGAAACGTTTCACAATAAGTTTTACCACAAACCATAAATTATTGGTTGCAGAACAAATATATACGGTATTTTAGACGCTACTAGGCTTTCGATATATTAACTTTCAGAAGTCACAAAGAGTTGTTATTTCTTGTCTTTGTATAATAATGCTAGAAGGATTTAATTGCCTTTGATTTAGCTTTTTTAAGATGGGTTAAATATATTTGGATGAAATTTAATTTAAAATATAAAGGGTGTCCCTAGCTGGGGCTAACAATAGGACGAATGGGTCAAAAATTGAGTTTTCAAAAAAAAGTTATTTTTCATGAAAATTACTTCATGTTAACCAATATACTTTTGACACTAAGGGTCAACATTTGTACACTTTAATAGGTTAAATTAATTTATTTGCGATTAGAAAACAGTTACATTGAAATTTGTTTCAAATAAAACCATTTAGTGTGTAATTCTTTGATACCTCGTCAGTTATTACTGATAAGAAAAAACTTTTAATAGAAAAGTTACAGTTTGTAAATATATACTTATTTATACATAATGTTTCAAAAACGAGGTACAGGGTGCAATTTAATGATTTTAAATTCCATAAGTTCTATATAACCTATTTCTATTTAACGAATATTTATAAATATTTTTATATAACAAAATCTATTTTCAAATCGAATTGTTTATGTATTACAGTAAATTTCAAACGCCTTAAAGCAAAACGAATTGCACATTTCTATCGTAGTTTATTACGTTTTTTTATGGTATTAACTTTAAGTCTAACCGAAAGTTAACATACATACAAAACAAATGTTATATTCTTTAATAAGATGGAAAAATCAGTACCATGAGTTAGACTATTAAAAACTAAGGTAAAACGTACAATAATTCAAGCCGTTTGAATTTTACGGTCTCCCAGAATCTAAAATGTTTAGTATGTAAATGTCAATATCGCGAAAATAGTTGAATTTTGGTAAGGTACATATTTTTTTGGTTTTTAGTACATTTTTCCTATTGTTATCATATCCGTAATCCTATATATTTCGAAATAAAATCTACCTAAATATACTTCGCCCATCCTAAAAGTAAAACAAAGTCATTTCAATTAAATATTGGTGGTATACAAGCTTAAAACTAATATTTTTACTATTTTTTACATTAATATGCTCTCTTCTCTAAAAAAGTGTCTTTCGGAGGGCCATATTTCCAAAACGAGTTGTATGACTTTGACGTCTCCCATGTATTTTTGGTCAAGAAAGACAAAAATTACATCATGTAAAAAATTAATTTCACTAAAGCCGGTTTTTCACAAGGTTTGTGCATGGTCTTTTAATAAAAATTAAGAAAAGGGTAAGTGTCCTTATGAGGGTCATATCTCCAAAACGGCTACTACGATTTTGACATGTCCAAGGTATCTTTTGTTCAAAGGATCAAAAACTGCAACATATACAACAATTAATTTCAGTGAAAACGATTTTTACAAGGTTTATGTATGGCCTTTTTTTTTAAATAAAAAAAAATGTTTTCCTCTTCTTTACTAATAGTTTTATAACTAATAAGTTATTTATTAGATTTTTTAATGAAATTGCAATTAAAAAATATATAAAAATTTGTAATAATCTAACTTACTGCATCATAAAATGCGAAATATTAAAATGCAGCTAACAAAAAATTATACGTATAATTGTTCCATATGACCTCTTTTGTTTTCTATGCATTTGAAGTATGTATACACCTTTATGTCTTCTAATGACCCTATTATGCCAATTTATAAAAAACTCGCGATTTTAAAAATTTTAATTTTGCTCTGTTTAAAATTTATCGTGCTACAAAACCATACGCTCCTTGGCTAATACTCACCCTTCGTAAAATATTTAGCTGTATTTAAACTTAGGATACATTATTAGCAAAATATAAAAAATATTACTCATTTGAATCAATATTAGCAAATAAGGAATATCATAACTATTATTATTCATTATTAATGAATAATCAAAAAATATTTGGTCTTCCCTAAAATTACTACATTTTCATAAAACACAAAGCAACAACTGTATACCTGAAGAAATTAATGATGTTATCCAAATAAATAACTACTTTTGTTTTTTTTTTTCATTCTACTTTTATTTTAGGTTTTGATGAGATTTCTGAAATTGAAGTTTTAAAAATTATATCTAATATCAAAACAAAATCCAACTAAATTGACCCATACAAATATCAACTTTAACCATATGCTTACCTATACTGTTGCCTTAACTTATGTTATCAACTTTTGTTTATTAAATTCAGTTTTCTTTTCACAAAGGAAAAATGCTTGTCTTATCCTGCAACCTAAGGTCAGAAATAGTAAAAGGTCCACGTATAGTGTTTTAAGACCGAATATCATATTGTCCACACTATCGAAACTTTTAGATGTCATAGAGCAGCGGTAAATACAATATATAATAATATATAATATAAATATATTATCCAGCTACCCAATCTCATTTTAGATTGGGCCAAACTATCAGATGCTAATTTTTCATCTAATAATAATAACAAAGTGACGATTTTCATATTACTGGACTATACTAAGGTCTTTGATACTTTAAAACATGAGATACTAAATTAAATTTAATTTTTTATAAGTTTATGGAATAAAGAACCTTTTTTTTGCTAACAGATTATCTTCAGAATCGTCTACAGGCGGTAGAATATGCCGGGATAACATCTAGTTTTTCGAATATATCCACTGTTGTGCCATACGGCGCTCTTTTATTTCTGTGTACGTCTCCAATTTTCTCTTGCATATTTCTCTCTTGCACGCATTACTATTATTACTTACAGGAAATTGTCTAAGCAATTTCAGTAATTAACTATAACTCGCAAAATCTTGATGACGTAGGAATCTACTGGTAAACTTTTTGGTACGAATTCACCTGCATAAGATTGGACTCGACAACGATCCATACTGCAGGTTTTGTGCTGAGGTAGATGAAACTACCGAGCATCTAGTCTGTCGATGTGACGCTTTAGTCAACGCCAGACTGCTTTGCTTGGGTGACACCTATGTGGAACCCGAGCTTGTGGGACGTGCGCGACCTGAAAGAGTCCTTTCCTTTCTAAAAAGGAGTGGGCTCTTGGCCTGACACGCCTACTTAGGGGGATAGCACAATGGGCACCAGTGAGCCTAAGTGCTGCCCTTGTCGGGCTCCCCATCTATGTCTATGTCTATGTCTATCTTGGTACGAATTCAAGATGGAGAAACAAAATGGAGGCTTAATAAAATATAAAAAAAAATAGCTTGAAAAAACTACTTATTAGATTGATTTTAATATAGAGATGAGCCGGTAAAATTGTGGTAAATTCAATATGGAGGAACAAAATGGCAACCAAATAAAATGTTTGTAATCGTGAAAAAATTTTGCCTTTCTCTTAATTTCTTCAATTTTGGTGTAATTAATAATCTAGTAACAATAAAATTAGTTTATAATATTTATTGTGCTCTCTACTAGTGATTAGGTGGAAAAGCAGCTGAAACCCGCCCTTACGGAATTTAATTATTTTGTAACTATTATATATTTCAATAAAAATCCTTTATTATTATTATAATTTTTTAGCACCCTTTGACGGGGAGGATGCCCTAGTATTCCGGGTTCTAGAACCAACGGATTACTCGGGGGCCAAAACTCTTTGAATAGTACTGCACGTTGACAGCTTTTTGCACTTGGCCAATTACCGATTTGACAGTGTCTATGCTTATTGTCTTTAGGACAGTCGGTAAGTGCTTGCCCACTAAACCATTGAAGGATATCAATTCATATACCGAATCACGGGTAGAACTTTAACTACACCCAGTTAATACGTGTGTAACCTCATGAGCTAAATCTTGGTACTTAATTTTTTGTTTCTAGCATTTTTTATGTTCTTTTCCAAGGGTATACTTGTATCCATGATGTGGATGTATTTTTTCTTCCCATTCATTGCAAAGATATCCAGCTGGTTATGAGCTACGGTGTCCCAGTAAATCTTAATTTCTACCTTTCAACCAGGAATGCGAGTGACTATTTATAATATGGTTGTATTGTATTAATCAATTTTTCATTTTTGCAGATCTCTTGGTGCAAGATACAAAATGAGAAACAAAATGGCGGTTTAGTAAATGTTAAAAAAATTATTACTAGAAAACTACTTATCCAATTTATCTTAAATTTTGTACAAAAATAAAGTATTACGTTGGAATCTACTGGTAAAATTTTGGTACGAATTCAAGATGGCGAAACAAAATGGAGGCTTAATAAGATATAAAGAAAATAGCTCGAAAAACTCCTTATTAGATTGATTTTATATTTTGTGCAAAAAATAAGTGTAATATAGAGATGAGCCGGTAAAAATGTGGTAAATTCAATATGGAGGAACAAAACGGCAACCAAATAAAATGTTTGTAATCGTGAAAAAATCCTCTTCCAAGGTTTTACATAACTTCAAATTTTAGCGTTTCTAGATGACCAAAAACATGTTTTCTCAATTCCATTGGTCTAACATTTTGATAAATCTCCAATATGGCGGAACAAAATGGCGATCTGGTGAAATGTTCAAAAAATATCACTAAAAAACTAATTATCCAAACTACCTCAAATTTAGCACAAAAATGAAGTGTTACATAAAAATCATCTGGTAACATTTTGGTATGAATCCAGCATAGTTAAAAAATCAGCCTAAAAAACTACTTATTAGATTAATTTCAAACTTTGTGCAAGCATTAAATGTGATGTAGAGATAAACTAGTAAAATTGTGGCAGGAATTCAAAATGGCGGAGCAAAATGCCGACCAAATAAAATGTTCAAAAAATCAACGTAAAAATTTGTTTCTTATTAAGTTCTCTTCAAATTTCTCATAAAATTAAATATGATATAGGAATGAACTAGTACGAATTCAACATCACGGGACAAAATGGCGGTCTTAAAAAAAACATGTTAAGTCGTAACACTCGAACCTGTGGTGGAAGATAGATCAAAATACAAGAGTTCTAACCACACTACACCACAACTTGTTACGTTCTGGACGCGCGTTACGCTAACCAAGTTAGCGTTAGCTGATGATATAAACTTATCCTAACTGAGACTATTTATAGGTAAATGTGGTCACACTTGGTTGCACCCGATTGCACCGTGGTCAAGTAAGCAATAGAGGAGACTATAGGGAATAGGCCCTCTGTCTATATTTAGTGCTTTCTTACCACATTTAACTATTTCTATACTCTCAAATGCATCCAATAATCTATTATTAGATACATTTTTAATTAACTTAAGATTATTTATTCCTATTTGGTGATTGTTTTCCAAAGCATGTTGGGCAACACTTGACTTTTCTGTTCTCCCGTATCTTAAATGTCCCATGTGTTCTTTAAAACGAATGTTTTTTATTTTAGTTTGCCCAACATATTTTAGATCGCAGTCATTACAACTAATTTCATAGATGCCATTCCTCTCCTTCAAGTCGACTTTGTCTTTAGGGTTTCCAAGGAGATTTTTCAAACTGTTCTTCGTTTTTTAGGCTACTCTAAACCCTACGATTTTAAATAAGTATTTAAAACCTCTCGTATATCTGGGATCATATGGGATTACTATAAACTTATTGGGAGCTTCAGGTGCTTGAAGAGTAGTGGCATCTTTTAACATTTTCTTATGCTTAGGTCTCTTTACTAATTTATATACAAAATCATCATTATACCCATTACTTTTAGCTATAGTTTTAATCCGATTCATTTCATTGTTAAAACATTATTTACTTAATGGAAAATTGACTAACCTGTGAGCTAAGAAATGAAATGCTGCCATTTTGTGTTGACGGCAATGAAATGAGTCGGATGTTATATACCTATCAGTATTAGTAAATTTCTTATAATTATCAGATTCTAATTTATCGTTATTTCTAATAGCTAAAGTGTCAAGAAAAGGTAATTGCAAATTGTTCTCCTTTTCGTATGTAAAATTAATGGAAGGATATTTGTTGTTAAATGTTTCTAAGAAAGTGTCCAAATTTTCTGTTTTAGTATCAATAATAGCAAATATATCGCCTACACCCTTGGGAAATACTGGAGTTCTTTTTTGAATTGGGTTTCTAATCTACCCATAAATAAATTCGCAAGGAACGGAGATAAGCAATTGTCCATAGCAGTTCCCTCAAGTTGTTTATAATATTAATTGTTGAATCATCAATAATTTCTTTCTTCAAATTATTATTGAATTCAAGTAGTTCCTTTAGGTACTCTAAAGCTAGTGGTATAGGTACACTAGGAAACAATGAGCTTACATCAAAAAAATTCTACCAACGCGCGTCCAAAACGTGTTCTGGTGTAGTGTGGTTAGAACTCTTGTATTTTAATTTAAAAAAATTAGTTTAAAACTTACTTATTTCGTTTATTTTAAATTATGTCCAAAAATCAAATATGGCGTAGGTAGAAACTGGTAAAATGTTGGTACGAATTATAGTTGAACAAAATGACGCCCAATAAAATGTTTAAAAAAACAGTATCTGTATATGTGTTACTAAATGACTATGTGTGGAACAATATCGGGTCACGCTTCACTATTCCTAAGCAAAGAAAATATTCATAATGAGGGAAGTTCCGGGTAATTATTGTTTATGGTTTTTAAATATTTTTTAGGTTTTTGAAATAAGATAATTGGAAATATAAACTTAAGAGTTATTCGATTATTGATTTGATGTCTCAAACTTTGTGTTATGAAATATCAAACAAATAAAGTAATTAATGCCAAATATTTCTTTAATTTGAAGAAGTGAATACAAAGGTGTAGAACTGTTTTAGAATTAAAATGTATAAGTATCAGCAAGTTTAATAATTAAACCATTAAATGATGAAACAAGGCAAGCGTTTCACAACTTATTAGGTATTATTATCAGTAAACAAACCAAAATAGGCAGAATATGATTGTACGGTATATTCTGCAGCTTCTTAGCGTTTAGCTTTTTAATGAACCCGGTTCAAAGAATTTACAGGAAGCGAATTTTAGAGTACTCAGTTCCAATTCAGCACTTCTGTAGAATGAGAATGAGGCACATAAATGTTAATGTATTAAAAGAAATGGCAGATACAGGAAATCTACAGTGATATATAATATTTTTAACATATTCTATTATACCATTTATTTAAAAACTTGAAACCGCATTTAGAAGTTATTGAAATTTGATTAGTCAGATGTCCATATATCATTTGGTTTTTGGAATATCTGACTTGAAATTTACTCTAAATAATCTTATAGTAATATCGTGTGAGCCGATTATTTTAAATACATTTTCACAAGTTTCCTCACTATATCGGTGTTGGCATATTTCACAGTAACCAGCACATATAAAGATATTTAAATAAATAATAATTAAAAATCAAACCCAGAGTAATGATTTTTTAAACAGTTATCATTTTTTATGCATTAAGCTATTAATTTTAATAGAATTTTCTATTCAGACGAGACCCACGGGCAATGTTCGCAGCTCGCTTCGAGACGAATTGTGTCATAGAGAAAATTTCATTTACTCGACTACAAAAGACCTTTTACGTCAACTTGAGTATAAAGGAATGGCAGTTACCACATTAACCATTATTTCCTGTACGTAGCTCAACCACTTTATCAAAACATGATGAATTTAGTGGAAAGGACCCGCGTCTTGTATGAGACATTATTGCAGAGGATGATGGAATTTTTACAACAGGAAATAAAGGAAATCCAAATTGTTTATCTTAATATATCATGCACGGCCACAGATTAACTAACAAGTATAAATAATTAAAAAACAAAAAATCCGACTGTGAAAAACTGAAGATGGATATCATGTTATTATCTGAGGAACTAATTCGTTTGGGATATTGCTATATAAAGAAACCACATCAAGCGATACAAGTTTGTAATTGTTAGGAATATTAATTGTATCAATAAATTCCGATAAATATTGTGAGAGTTTGTAAAATGGAGATTGTATACACGAAACAATTGGTCTTAATTGAATGCCTGTTTTATGTATTTTAGGTAAACCATACATTTTAGAAGGAACTGCATTATGTATTGTTAAGTTTTTGGCTGTGTTTTCCGTGATGAGATTTTTACTTAAAAACTTTTTTATTAATGAGTTATTTTTGTTTTAAAATATATTTGTAACATCGCTTTTTAGTTTTTTATAAGTTGTTGTATCGCCGAGTATTTCATCCATTTTTCTTTTATAATCGATTGAACTCATTACGACTGTTTTATTAGATTTATCAGGTTTGAGTATTTTAATTTGGGGGTTATCTTTAACAAAGTGCTTTGTTTTTGTTATTTGTTTCTGGACTTTTACTTGAAATTTTGTTAGTTTAAATTTTTTCCGATTAATTTTTGTTTTGTGATTTGTGACTACATTTACTACGTGACAGATAACTGTTTTTCGTTTGTTATCAGAAGAGAGAAATTTGGACCTAGAGCAAGAATTTCAGCCACGTCATTTGGTATTTTAGTGTCGGAAATGTTGTCTAACCATTTATTAGTATTAATTTTTATTTTATTTTGAGGTGTATAAGACAATAGTTTCGAGAATTAAAAATTCGAAAAATTAACAAACTACTAAACGGTTTTAATAATTTTCATCCTATCAAACAGAACCAGCATCTATATCAAAATTACTGTTTTTTGGTCAGTTGGTTTTTCGTCTTGTGTCTCTCCCAAACATCAAAGGTCTAGGAACGCTCCTGCAGATTTTCAATTCACTCCGATATCCTGGTTATTATTCATTGAGTCTGGAAAATAATTAATTCACTTATTTGGCCCCAATATCACGAGAAGTGGCTATTGTGGTTGAGTTGGGTATGTACTGAAATTTCCTGTAATATTAAAGGCATGACCATTGTTTGTTGGTTTTTCCTTTTGTGACCCCCCCCTAAAAAAAGGGTCTATTATTATTCATTTCGTCCGGAGAATAAGTATTCATTCACTTATTTGGCAATAGATTAAAACTTAAGGTCTTTTATTACTCTTTATAACTAGTGTAATAGAAGTATAACCTTTCATTTAAAAATTTTTAAGAAAATTAGAAAAAACTTTAATGATTAAACGCAGCCATCTAACCAATTTGTGAAGAACTAGTTCAAGCAATTCAATCAAATCTAAAACAACTTGAAATTATCTTGCAAATAAACCTAAGCTCATTCAGTGCGGATAATGGTTTTAGAAGATATAGCGATTTAAATTTATCTTTAAGTCAACAGCTCCCCTCCCCTTATTAAGAGTCATATGACAATAAGTTAAGAACCAAAGTGATTTCATTTTTGTTTTTTAATAATTTTAATCTCAAATAAAGTGAGTTGTTTTATATATACTTTTTCTTAATAAAACAAAGTCATTATCTCTAAGATACATTTTTAGACAAATATAAGTTCCTCTCTTCAGTTGTGGAATAACAACAAAACAGTATTTCTATCAATATGTCTGTTACTCCGCATGGCAACTCCAGAGATTTGATTTAAAATACTTATAAATAAGGCAGTTGCAATAAAGAAATAAGTAATTAAAAATGGGGGCGTATTTTTGCAATAAAAATTGACACATTGGGTTAGCATCAGAATTCCTTGTCACATTCAATTTAAATTTTTCAATTCTATAGGCTTTGTGTGAATTTAAACAAATATAACTGTAAAACTTGATTAAAAATCCTATTGTTGGAGTGTTTCGAGAAATACAATCGACCAATATTCCTGGTGGAATTAATCAGAAAAAATATAACTTTCCTAAAATTGGGAGTTGTAGAATAGAAATTTTATACCACTCTGTATGATAACTTTCACCTGATTTAAGTTAAGTAATACAACAATAAATCACAAAAAAACCTCATTAGATATGCTTTATATAAAGCAAATATTCAGTTTTAAGTGTAATATAGAACTTTAATTAAGTATTGAACTAAGTTAAATGCACAAGACGAAGTTAAAAACCTGGCCCAATAGAAAGTTAAAATGATTACACAAAAATATCGTATTGATATGGTCTTATATTTCTTTTACTTCCTGTCTTATTATGGAATTTTACTCAGATTTTTTGTAGTCCTGTTGGTGGATTCTTTAAATACTACCGTGGAAAAATTGAAGGACTCATGTTTGAAATGCTGCAACATCATATATATATATATAAATATATATATATTTAACATAAAAAAATCATGAGAAGCAACCAGACTTGCGGAAATAAATAAAAAACAAAGGTATTCTGAAATCACTAAGGGGTATGATTTTGTATTGATTTTACTTTTTTTTAACTAATGAACCAAAATAAACTTAATTATTCAAGAAGGTAATGCAGCTTTATTTTTAGGAATAATACCGGAAATTAATCATTTGGACGAAGTTTTCGACGTTTTGTGTTCTTTTTTATTAATTTTTATATTTCTATATATTGTATATGTGTCTTATGAGTGAATGTTTTCAAAAATACAAACTCAATATTTGCAGTTTCAAGTCTCTCTTTTAACAGCCTAATAGATTTAACTTTTAAAATTAGATAAAATTACTTCTCAATCAAAATCGGCTTTATCCCCAAGCAAAATTCTATAATTTAATGCATAAAAGAGGATATTCTACTGGATAGAATGCTACGTCTTCGAATTAATCATCTCCTTTTTGAAACTTTGCGACATAGTCGGTTAAGCAATATATCTTTAACCCCGGGATATCAAACTCAGATTAAATAAAGAACCGCTAAGAAATATTCGGTTGCGTTATATTAAGATTTAACTTGCTGCTTGCCTCACATCCTTTTTTTCTTTTCTTTAAAAATTACATTTAAAGCAAGCATATCCTTTTTAAAGTAAACTTTAACTTTAAGTCTGAAACATCATTTATTTAAAATCCGGATGTCTCACAATTTATTTGTCTACTTATTTAATTTTTAAGCCTAACACTACAGTAGTTTTAGTCTAAAAAATGAGAGGGGTGCAATGTTTTTTTATGTCAAATATATATGTAATTTTTGAAGACAGTGTCAGCTGCAAGGGGAATAAAAAAAGTCGGTAAATATCCTTTACTCGGAACTTCCCTCGTTATGAATCTTTCCTTTCATTAAAAGTTGTGAAGTGTAAGCCAATTTAATTCCCCACATAGTTTTAGTAACACAAATATAGTATATTTTCAAACACTTTTATTGGGCGCCATTTTGTTCCACAATATTGGATTCGTTTCTACCTATGCCACACTTGATTTTGGGCATAATTTAAAATAAATTGAGTAAGTAGTTCTATACATTCCATCATGTTGAATTCGTACCAAAACGTTACTACTTAATACCTATATCACATCTAATTCTTGGGCAAAATTTGTTTATCTCTAGATTACCCTTAATTCTTGCACACAATTTGACATTAATCTAATAAGTTGTTTTTTTCAGGCAGATTTTCTTAAATATTTTATGACACCGCCATTTTCTTTTGCTATCTTGGCTTCGAACCAAAATTTTATCCAGTCTTCCGAATCGCCTCGTCGAAGGGAGACCTCTGTGTTTCTAAAACAAATGGTCCCACGAGTTCGGTTTAGCTGCTTTATTTCGGGGGCAAGCGCGAGACTTAACCGTTCAGTGTGGAAACTAACGACCCCACTAGAAAGAGACCAGACGCTGTGAACGTGTGAGGCCTAGTTGTTCCTGCATTCTATCCCGTTCGTCTGCCGCAATTCTACACAGAACAGTAGCGCAATGGCCGCTATGTGGCGGGAGTGGGAGGGGTAAGGGGAGAGCTTGAAAGAAAAGGTCATCTCGTGAGACCAGTAGTACTCTCAAGGGGCATTTAGTGGAAGCCAAGATGCATTAGAAAAGTTTCACAAAGAAATAAAAATTTAAAGATTTTTGAAACATATGGGATGTACCAGGAACTTAGAGCTCGTCATCCGGACATCCCATCACACCAAATGTGCTGGCGAAATGGCCCAAAAGGAGCCGAGGGTCAAAAAAATCATTAAAAGAAAGGAAAGGAAAAAAATTGTATCGGTTTATTCCTATACAGGGTGTCCCACGACGAACTGCGGCGATCGATTTCTCAGAAAGTAAGCTTTGGAAAAAATTGAAATTTTGGCAGCTAACTAAAGTCGAAAACTTTCTTATTTTAAATGGAACACCCTGTACATAATCGAATTTTTGGATTCCTCGAAAAATTCTAGGTATATTTCATGTATAATATCATATACCTAAGTTAAACTGTTTTTGAGATATTTTGAATTTTATGTAAAAAATGACGTTTGCAGGTCTAGACATAACTATAAATATCTGCTTATCGAAGTCTCTATTATTTATTTGAGGGTGGATTACTTGTCCAAAAGGATCCACTTTAGTGGCCTGTGCTGATATTTTTATAATAAATAAATATAGGGTGATCAAAAACTGACATTATAAATATACTTTAAAAAATAGTTAAAAGTTACTTTTTTCAAACGGGAACCCCCAATTTTTATAATTATATCTTATTTAACACTTAAAATAAGGGTGACTTTGTATAAAGTTGTGTATTCCAAAAATGTGTAGTTTTTGAGTTATTTTAACATTTTTTATTCTAATAATGCCAGACGGCTTCTAAGTTTTCTTGTTAGTTGGCCATGATAGGGAGGCCTGGCGAGAACAAAACCAATTGGTTACTATAGAAATGTAATATTTATTGTCGCTTGACAATTACCTACTAAAATATTATTTATTTATTAGAGTAATTATAATAATTATTAAACTAATAATCATGCCGGGGCGATTAAATTACACACACGAGGATTATTTGAATTTGTTTATTATCTATGGGGAATCTAACAGAGTTTTAACAAGAACATGCCAGATATTTGCTGATAGATATTCAAATAAACAGAAACCGTCACCGAACAGCGTTAAACAAATGTTGGGAAACTATATAAAGCCAATGCTAAAACGGATGGCGGCAAATATATAACCATACCCATTGCTTTACGTTAAGTAACCTTTAAAGACAGCGCAAACGGCGACGCAAGACGCAAACGTTTTCAATCTATAACCCAGGCTTAAAGCTGTAACTTCCGAACTTCTCACTGATTTTTTCTTGTCTCATCTTAAATTAAAATTATATCGATTTGAAGTTCTCCTGAGAAAAATGGAATTTGGGCACACGAATAAGTTATTCAAAATTAAACTAAGATAATCAGATTTATTTCAGACACATTTTATGTACAATGAGAATAGATCAATACAAACTGTCAACAAGATATTATTCAGATTGTACAAAAAATGGCATCGCCTTTCGCACAAGAAACGACATTTGCATTTTTTCAATGTCTGCCTATCATCTACATAATATCTTACTGGTTTAAGGTACACTCATATTTAGCTGGGCGCTCTCCTAATTATGGACAGTAGCCAGTGCAGTTCGTCTATTAGAAGTGTTTATTTCAAAGATTAGATTTAAGTTTAGAAATGTATAAGCAAAAAATGTTGAAAATATATTGAAAATTTTGAATTTGGGGTGCATTATATAGCTTTCCATTAAAATTATTCAATTAACACGTGTTTCAAATTGAATTTTCGTACCAGTTCCGTTTGACCCGAAGATATTTTTTGTAACCTCGGTGCTTTATGAACTAAAAATGAGATCATGTGGTGATATTTGAAATCCTTAACCTTCAATTGTGTCATCAGGTCGTCATTTTCTGTCATAGATAGGTAAATCATATGATACATGTTTTAAGGTGTGTTATTTAAAATTCCAAAACTTGATCTCGTTTCCGGAAAAACCGGATATGCCAACAAAGTCTGCTTATATGCAGATTTTTAATGTAATCCAAACCATACATCACCCCAAAAATTTCAAGTCGATAACCGGAGAAACAACCTGGCCTAGTTTTAAAATTATACTTAAACTGTAAAACTATAAAATAAAAAGTTACAATTCACTCGTTTTACGGGCTTTGGAAATATTTTTAATTGCATTATATTAGGGTATAGTTACAACTTTACAGGGCGACACAGAATCGATTTCTAATAATAATCATATAATAACTAACCCAGCACAATGAAACTAAAATACGAAAAGTATTAAAATAAAAACAATAATTAAACTAACAAAACTCCTGATAATCCCTTCTAAATAGGATTACTTTATACCGCGGTAATGTTCCCGACCGACCCCTTAAATATAAAATTAAAAAAAACAATTAAACCCAAATTAAAACAACGATTAACATCAGATTTCATCAGAAGTCTTTAAGTAGCTGGGCTTGGATGTGCGACAGGCACAGCACAGCGTTGCCATCTTATTAATCTTAAGTTCTATTTACTTTTTAAAGTTACAGACAAATGGATATTTATTAAAAAACCTTTTTAAACAAATATAGAAAATTTTCGTCAACTTCTTTCACATAGACTCTATACTGGCTTTCTGTCGGCTGCACAGCAGCGCCTTATATAATTTTAAAATTTGTTTTTCCATGTGTAGTGATAACACGCCTGTGGGTAGAGCATTAATTTAAAAACAATTATCTAAATTGGTCAAGTGGGAGCTGCTGGCGAAACCTGAGGAAAAAATCTATTGGGTTTTATATATAGATTGTAAAATAAATGTATGGTTGAATGTATGTTCTATGCTAAACAGGTATTTCTAGGATCTTGATTTGATCGAAAATAAGCTATTACTTAAAGATATGAAGAGAAATTTCCCCATGATTATGTAGCCTTAAGAGGCGCATGCTTTCACAGAGTTTACAATACCTAATTCGGTTTTAGAAAAGGATTGATCCAAATTATAAAATATAAAGTCAGCTGTGGATTTTTTATAACCTATAACATCGAAATGCCAAATCTGATGTTGTCATTTTTGACGGGTTTTCGAAAATATTTTCAAAACCGAATTTGATAATGAAAATGGAGCAATTTGAAAGAGCGTATAAAAATGCATCAGATTCGATGTCCCAAATTTTATCTGAAGATGGGTTTGTGTGGTGATATCGAAACGTTCTTTGGTCATATCATTACCAAACCACATGCTCTTTCTGCAGGGCACTGGTCCCTTCTTAGAAACTTAACTTACAAACGTTTACAAAGAATAACACAAAATAAATAGGTTGAACTAAGAAGATGTTAAATAAATAAAATCAAATATAGAAATCACAATTTTTGAGCTAACCGAGTTAAAATGAGTAAAATTATATTAACTCAAAAAAATCATTTAATCTTTTTTTTTTGAAAAGTTGTACTTTTAGTGATTTAATGGTTATTAAGACGGAAATTCCAAAAATAACACTTTCTCTAAATATTCAGTAAATTTTCTTGCTAAAATCGATAATAAAAAAGTTTTCCATTTGTTAACTAAAAATAACAAGCGCTGTATACAAGTCTAATTTTTTCATTTGTTCTGCAACCAAAACGCACCATTCTAACAGATCTACCATACTAACCGAATCGAACCTTGATTTACTTACCAGGAATATTATTAGAATGTTTATCAGGTAATTGAACAGCAATTCCAAATCCACCCAGCTTAACAGGCGCAGAATTTTCTTTCGTAGCGAGTAGGATGCTTTCAGGTTTTATATCACGATGAATAATATCGTTTTCGTGGCAGTACCGGAGGGCTTCCAAAATCTGTCGCATGTAATGGCTAAAAAAATACAGTGATATATTAATTTAGATCGTTACGAAAAAATGCCATTCTGTTAGTGGTTAAATTCAACATTTTAAATGAAAACAATGAAGACAAGACCAATAATAAGAATAACAAATGTGTAATTTGTAATATTTGAGTGTAAATCTGCTAAAACTTAGTTTTATTACCCGGCTGCGCATACAAAAATAATGTGTTTAACAGTCATGTATGTGCATAGGCTTAACTATACACATACATGACTTTTTAGGCTAAACTCCTGGATCAATTTCCATGAGTAAGGCATCAAAAGATTCGTCTGACGAGAGTGTTTTTAACTAGTTTTATTGAAAAAAAATTAAAAATGGCGGAAAAAGTTTTTCCTTTATGTCTCTAAAAATGCCAATGATTTTATTTAATAAAATGTTAAAATATGTATTTAATAATAAATGTACATAATCCCAACCATTAAAGAATTGTAAACTTAACTCATTGGTTCATAACGAAAATTTTAAAATGGCACTCCAACGCCACAGAACCTAAAAACCGCACTTTAAATTAATTCAATACGCCATACATAGTCCTAAAATTCAAGGTCTTATTAATAAAGCCGTGTTTAGAGTGTCAACGCCCTAATCGCATTATTATATGATTCTTAGAGTATGATCTTGAAATAATTTGCACCTAAATTCGTACTAAAGTAGATATTGTTTCTTGAACAGTTTAAGTCATTTCATTTTTTGAACTTTAAGAAATGCATGTATTATAAATATGATAAACATTGAAGTTACCTTGCGACGGCTTCGCTGTAGGCGAATCCTTGCGAAGCTCTCTGAACCACTTCAAAACATAAATCCGAACCATCCATACTGAAATAGACATGAAAATTAGCAATATTTTACCTCAGTTAAATAAGTTGGTGTTTCTTCCTTGGTCAATACGCGTACTACAGTGATACTAATTACAAGGGAGAAAAAAAAATAAACGTGACCACAACTAAAATAAAGTAAATAACACTTGAATTATTTATTTATTTATTTGTTTAGCGCATTACATCACATCACACAGGGTTATTAGCGCGTAACACAGTTGAGGTTAATTATTACAATTATAAATTATATGTGATGGTATAGATTATAATCTTTGAGAAAATTTAACACATTGTTTAGATTTTTGTTAAGGATGTCTTTTACGTTATCCTGGATTTGGTATTTAAGTCTTTCTGCGGCGAACTTTAGGCAGTCTACTAATATATGTTGCACTGATAAAGTTACCGAACATATCCCACAAACAGGTTGATCCTCTTTGGAGGTCAGATAACCGTGAGTTAGTCTTGTATGACCGATTCTAAGTCTATTGATAATCGTTTGGTCTTTTCGATTACTTAAGTTGCAGTCCCATTTTCTAACACTGGATTTACACGTACGAAATTTGGATGACGATCTGTCCCATTCCCGTTGCCATGAGCATATTGTCTCGTCTTTGATGTAGCACTTAAAATCACTGCTTAGTGTGTTTGACACAGCAATGACTTGGGGTCTTCTGTGTCGGCCCTAGCAGCTGTGTCGGCTAATTCGTTACCAGTTATTCCTATGTATGATGGAACCCATATAAATGCCACCTTTCTTCCTTCTGCTTGGAGATTGTAAAGAACTCTATAAACTCTTTGGATTAAGGGATCTTTGGAAAACCTTGTTGTATGTAAATTAAAGCCTTAACTATTGCGTAAAGTTCTGCCGTGAACGTACTCGTATATTGCGTGAGTTTGAATTTAAAAGTCGTGTTGGGGGTAACAACTGCGGCACCCGTTTCTTTGGTGGACTTTGATGCATCAGTACAGATTTTGTCTCCTTCAGGGGTAGATTATTTAGTATCAACTGTAGTTCCTATTTAACTAAATCATGATGTTTTTCTTCTTTGTTGTACTGGCAGAGCTTCGTCATGATAAAGTGCTTTTGAAGGGTTCATCGAGGGGGTAAAAAGCGGTCATTTTCAAAATGACCTTCAAAAGATTAGATTGGTATCGATTTATTCGTTCATAAAATGCTAGTCTGGATCTGGTTTTGCTAGTGTAAAGAGCATTATAGAGGTTTGCAAATACATTGTGATGGATCGGATTATTGGGATTAATTGCTACTGTGGAGGCGTATGACAAAGCAAGGTAGGCTCTTCGAAGTCTCAGAGGACGTTCTGCAGCTTGGCAAAGTAGACTCTGTACAGGGATTGTGCGGAAGGCGCCTAACGCTATGCGAATACCTGTATTATGAATTGTATCCAGAAGTTTTAGAGTAGAGTTTGATGCGGAATCATAAGCTATAGAGCCGTAGTCAATTCGTGTTCTAATTAAGGTTCTGAATATTAGCAAGAGAATATTGGTGTCGGCTCCCCATGATCGGCTGGACAAGATTTTTAGAATGTTTAGTTCCTTATGGCATAACGATATAAGGTTTTGAATGTGTAGTTTCCATGTGAGCTTATTAACGAATACCACTTGGAGCTTGAGGGAAAAAAAAATACTTTTATTTGTAAGCCTGCAGCTTAACCCGAAAAAGACCTCAAGAAACAATTAACCACAAAAAGTTTCCCTTAACATAAAATCAGAGAAATATTATTGCATATAAAACTTTTAAGCTGCACCCCCACTGAGGCTCAGCGACGCAAAAGGAAGAAAGGAGAATTTCTTCCGCTCCGGAAACTTACATGGAATCAAATGGGAGCTCTCACACTAGAGCGATCGAAAAAGAATCCAAGTTTGTCGCCCTTGTGATATGTAAGGTTCCGGAGTGAAAAAAATCTCCTCTCTCCATTTCGCTCCACTTCTCTAAAGTGGGCGAACTAACGTTTTGCAACAAATAGCTTAAAACCGCATCTCAATATATCTTCCCGAGTTAAAAATATTTTTCTTTAGATTTTATCTTTAGTTTAGTTGAAAGAAGGTAAACTTTCCAATTATATTAAAACGTTATCAAATTCCGTGGGACTAATTCTGTACAAGAACCTGAAACACCCTTTATTTTTCGAATTTGTAATGAGATTCTAACCCTATTCATGTAACATACCTAAGTTCAATAATTGTTTTCGAGACTTTTACGTTTGAAAATTGACAATTTTGGAGAATCTACAAAATCTAAACAATTTGATCAATTTTGAATTAAAAAGTGACTAATGCCATATGAAAATGATTAAAAACTAAAATAACTGAATTTCAATCTGTTTTGCCTTAGGTGTAACGGTTTAGAGTTTACAGCCTCTCACAAATCAAATATCGTAAGACGTAAATATCTCGTATACAGCAAGGTATAAAAAATATTTTTAGACATTAGAAAAAGTTAATCGGCGCGTCCAGCCGCTTTTTATTATCCTGAGTAATTAATAGCTGAGATTTTCTAATAGGCCACTCACCGTGAATCACCCGATATATCAGGTCTAGAACACATTAATTTTATTGCACAGACATACCGATCGCATTTCTATTTACTAAATAATAAATGATTTAATTATCATTCAGTAAAACACTTAATTTACAATGACAAGTTTACATAAAGACTATATTTTTAGCTTTTCACTTATTAATGGCCAATTATACAGTCCAGTGGAAATCGATTTAAATTTTAGGTATAAACTGCTTAACAAACGAATGTAGTCAAAATAAACTTTTACGCATTTTTTAAATTAATAATTCTCATAATAATTTTATATCTATAAGTGTTTTTATTCAATTAAATGAGACATTATATTAATAATTTTGAGAGTTTCTTGAAAAAATATAGTTACGTCCATGGAAAATGGATGGTGTGGGGTGAACCTTCAAAATAATTCAAAATATTGATTGATTTAAATGTATGCGGGATTTAATTATTTTTACGGAAGAGAGGAAAAAAGAAATAGTAATTTTTGTTGTTCTTCGTTAAGGCGTTTCAGAGAAATTGCAGAAATAAATAAAAATACCTAGTAATTTTAAAAAGGTACCGATGGAATCTCTAACCTGGATGAATTCACAATAAAATAATTTTTCAACATAATTCTAGTTTTCGTTAATCAAAGCAATTAGAGTGAGTGCGTACTAACCAACTTTGCTGTAATCTAATAACCACCATGTCTGAGATTTCACATATCTGACAATATTTTCTCCCAGAAATGTTTTATATAATTTCTATCTATAGAGAGTACTGCTAAAACTTACTTACTTACTTACTTATTTTAGTTTTTTTATTATGTAACAAACATATCCCGACTGATCGAAAATTACAAAAATGGCCACAAACATTTGGATTTAATTAGTTTTTAATGATTTAGATCGTTTACATCGTATCAAATTTGAATTATGGAATTACTTTCCAACGTTTCGCCTGCCATTTCACAAGGCATCTTCAGGTAACTCCACTGTACAATCTCAAAACACTGAATGAATTCCGATGAATGGTTGAGGTATTTGAAGAACCTTGTTATCTTTTACATTAATCATGTGTCCTGCTGAATAATGGTTTTCAGTCTTAAATCTAGTAGAAACATACCGTTCAGTTTCACATATATACACTGTAGGAGCAAAGAATTTTATAAACTCCTGGTTGCAAAAGAATTACATCTTTTGACGACCTAAACACATAGTTTGGTCATCTTAGGCATGGTCCGATCTTTTTGTTTGTATTAAAAATTGTGCAAGTGTAATAATTCTTGTAATTTTATTTGTGAAACCCTGAATAAAAGGTAAAACGGCACTACTTGATGGTTAAGGATCCAGTACTGGTTAAGGTCTGGGATTATTGCAATATCCGCTTGATTTTAAAGCTCCAGTTAGTTTGTCTGTTTTGTTCGGAAGCCTCCTTAAAGATGTTCGATAACTCAATACAGATTCCATCCATGGCGGCGCCTGAGGTTTACTCATAAAAAGTCTCTTGAATAATGAAATATTTAGTCGTTAAGCATCAAGTATTCTCTTATCAATTTAGTTAAGATGGGATTAAGGGTTTTATGTTGAAATATGTCAGAAATTATAGAAATTGAATCATCTGGAGGCACATTTGTTTACAGAGATTCAACATCAAAACTGACCAAGATATCATCGGGATCTAATGTAAAATCTTCAAGCATTTCTACGAAATGTTGGGAGTTTTTGTTATAAGAATTAGATGATCCTGTAAGAGGATTTAAAATATTGACTAAATATTTACCTATTTCATAAGATAGCGACTACTTATTGTACTAACCATGCGACGTAACGGTACAATGGTATTGTGTATTTTTGGTAAAATCGAAGAATCTTCGAACTGCTTGGCTTCCATTTCTTCTAGGTCTGGCAAATGTAAGGCAATGATAAGGCTGCAAATTCTCAATTTTCTTAGTTGAATTCGTTCGGATAATACGAAGCTGTCAGTCTAAAGTAATGTCTCTATTTTCTGTACGTAATTGTTCTTGCCCATGGCCACCGTTGCATTTTTTTTATCATCTTTGTCGTTGAGGCTCTTCATAGCAGTTCTTTCTGCGTCTGATAAGCTGGATTTTGGTGTCTTAGAGGTGCGAAGTATTTTCACGGTTTCATATCGAACTAAATCTACCTGTTCTTGGAATATTCATCAAGGCTGCTCGCCGTAATTTCCAACAAGCAAAAAGGATTTACCAGATTTACAAGTTCGGTGATCAATCTATCATCGATTTCATTACCAAAGGAAAGGAATAGGTTCTCTCTAAAGGACATAACTTCGCTCCCCCAAGAATAGGTAGATTCAGTTCGATATGAAACCGTAAAAATATTTCGCAACTCTCATCCACCAAAATTCAACTTGTGAGCCGCAGAAAAAACAACTATAAAGAGTCTGAACGACAAAGAAGCTTAAGGTAATTCTAGCTGCAGATAAAGGAAATTCAACAATGGTCACGGACAAAAACAACTACGTAAAAAAAATAGAGATATTACTTCAGGATGACAGCTATAGGATAGATACATCTAAGAAATTTGAAAGGAGAATCTGCAGCCTTCTCAGTGCCTTAGATTTGCCAGACCTAAAGAAGAAGAAATTGAAGCCAAACGTTTTGAAGTTTCCTCGATTTTACAATTTTCTCAAATACATAAAGCGAATGTATAAGTAAATGAAATAGGTTCACCATCTTACGAAATAGGTAAACATTTAGCCAATATATAATGGCCCATTTACAAGGCGATCTGATTCTTATAACAGAAATATTTTGTGATATTTTCGTCAGTTTTGATATTGTATACAAATCCGCCTATTAACTCTAATTACTGACATATTTCAAAATAAAAACATTAATCAGATCTTAATTGAATTAATAAGAGAATGCTTAACGTCCACATATTAAATCTTAAAGGAACTTTTATGAGCAAACCTCGGGCACCGCCATGAGATCTCCTCTGGTAGCGAACATCTTTATAGAGGCTTTCAAGGCAACTGATTTAAGCTCTGCACCTTTACAAACTTAAGATTTAGATATGTCTATGCTACTTTTGTGAAATGGCCTTATGGAGAAGAAAGTTTAACTATATTTTTAGATCGTCTAAACCAACAACATTCTAATATAGAATTCACTACAGAAATTGATTCAGATGGTGCCATTCTCTTCCTTGTTGTGTTAGTACAAAACAAAGAGGACGGCATCCCAGGTTATACTGTTTACAGGAAACTGATACATACAATTAAATTTTTCTTCTCACTATCATCCATCAATATATTATGCCAATTCAGTTCCAAAGGAAACAGAATAACTAACTGAAGCTTTAAAATCAAACCAGTATTGGATACTCAACCATCAAGTAGTGCCGTTTTAACTTTAAAGATTAAGCAATGCTTAGGGTTACCAAAATATGCAATTCCTTTGCAATCAGAAGTTTATAAAATCCCAGTATAAATACCTCAACTCTGCTAATCGAAACTTATTCAATGTTTTGCTCCTATGCAGTGAAGATCCCTGAAGAAGCTCTATGCAACCGTAGGCAAAACGTCGAAAAACAATTCCAATTTGACAGTTTTTAAACCAAGGACCATGATTTCTTAGTTGACTGCAGCTGTGAAAGCTTTCGTACTATGTCAAAAATAGGATTAGTTTAAATTTAGCTGCTTTTGTAACGTACATTTTTGGTAATCTGTATATTGATTACCTTATTATATAAGCTGTAAGTTTTAGTATTAGCTTTATAAAGTCATATTAAGTTCGGCTATTAAGAAATCATGGTTCTTAGATTTAGATCATGTCAAATGAAAATTTCAATTCGATTTTTCACTTGCGAATATATGAAGCTTATTCAGAAATCTTAAACATTGAATGGTCTGCATTAGGCTGAGCTCAATATATTGGTATCTAAAGGAAAGATCGCTAAAGATGCTTTTGGCGAACCACCAAATAATAATTCCAAACTGACACGTAATCCAGGCGATGCCGATGGGTCAAAAAACCACGTGAAAAATGTAAAAAATTAGTACCTATATATGTATGTATATATATATATATATATATATATATATATATATATATATATATATATATATATATATATATATATATATATATATATATATATATATATATATATATATATATATATATATATAAAACGAAACCAGTAACGGTAAGGATTACTGCTTGACCATTTTGTCGAGAATCGACCAAGACATGACGCTATGTTTGTTTCCAGGGCCAAGGTGCCAATCTACTACCGTGGTATCTGCCCCGGCAAGGCTCATCAGGCAGTTTCCTTGGGGGGTATCGGTATTAAAACCGAAATACCCAAACCCTGAAACAAACAAGGTGTCATGTCATTCGACTTTGAAAGTCGACGAGGGAAATAGGCAACCAGTGGCGCCATCTGTAGGTACTATGGTGCAACTAAATCGCTTTAGATGCGACCTACTTTGGAGCACAAGACGACACATCTGTGCAAAAATAAAAGAGAAACAGAAATTTCAATTTCTGTGTGGTTCTTGGTCGTAAAAAGTTATACAAAACGAAACCAGTAACGGTAAGGATTACTTCTTCACCATTTTGTCGAGAATCGACCAAGACATGACGCTATGTTTGTTTCCAGGGCCAAGGTGCCAATCTGCTACCGTGGTATCTGCCCCGGCAAGACTCATCAGGCAGTTTCCTTGGAGGGTATCGGTATTAAAACCGAAATACCCAAACCCTGAAACAAACAAGGTGTCATGTCATTCGACTTTGAAAGTCGACGAGGGAAATAGGCAACCAGTGGCGCCATCTGTAGGTACTAGGGTGCAACTAAATCGCTTTAGATGCGACCTACTTTGGAGCACAAGACGACACATCTGTGCAAAAATAAAAGAGAAACAGAAATTTCAATTTCTGTGCGGTTCTTGGTCGTAAAAAGTTATACAAAACGAAACCAGTAACGGTAAGGATTACTCCTTCACCATTTTGTCGAGAATCGACCAAGACCTGACGCTATGTTTGTTTCCAGGGCCAAGGTGCCAATCTGCTACCGTGGTATCTGCCCCGGCAAGGCTCATCAGGCAGTTTCCTTGGGGGGTATCGGTATTAAAACCGAAATACCCAAACCCTGAAACAAACAAGGTGTCATGTCATTCGACTTTGAAAGTCGACGAGAGAAATAGGCAACCAGTGGCGCCATCTGTAGGTACTATGGTGCAACTAAATCGCTTTAGATGCGACCTACTTTGGAGCACAAGACGACACATCTGTGCAAAAATAAAAGAGAAACAGAAATTTCAATTTCTGTGTGGTTCTTGGTCGTAAAAAGTTATACAAAACGAAACCAGTAACGGTAAGGATTACTCCTTCACCATTTTGTCGAGAACCGACCAAGACATGACGCTATGTTTGTTTCCAGGGCCAAAGTGCCAATCTGCTACCGTGGTATCTGCCCCGGCAAGACTCATCAGGCAGTTTCCTTGGGGGGTATCGGTATTAAAACCGAAATACCCAAACCCTGAAACAAACAAGGTGTCATGTCATTCGACTTTGAAAGTCGACGAGGGAAATAGGCAACCAGTGGCGCCATCTGTAGGTACTATGGTGCAACTAAATCGCTTTAGATGCGACCTACTTTGGAGCACAAGACGACACATCTGTGCAAAAATAAAAGAGAAACAGAAATTTCAATTTCTGTACGGTTCTTGGTCGTAAAAAGTTATACAAAACGAAACCAGTAACGGTAAGGATTACTCCTTCACCATTTTGTCGAGAATCGACCAAGACATGACGCTATGTTTGTTTCCAGGGCCAAGGTGCCAATCTGCTACCGTGGTATCTGCCCCGGCAAGGCTCATCAGGCAGTTTCCTTGGGGGGTATCGGTATTAAAACCGAAATACCCAAACCCTGAAACAAACAAGGTGTCATGTCATTCGACTTTGAAAGTCGACGAGGGGAATAGGCAACCAGTGGCGCCATCTGTAGGTACTATGGTGCAACTAAATCGCTTTAGATGCGACCTACTTTGGAGCACAAGACGACACATCTGTGCAAAAATAAAAGAGAAACAGAAATTTCAATTTCTGTGCGGTTCTTGGTCGTAAAAAGTTATACAAAACGAAACCACGAAAAACCAGAATTTTATAATTTAAATAGACGTATGCTACTTGAAACATTGGATATTTTAGTTGGTCCTCTTTAGTTGGGGGCCTTGAAAGTGAGAAATCCTGTATTAGTACTATGTGTGATTTGACAAAGGCCTTCGATTGTGTCTCTCACGACATCCTGCTGGAAAAAATTGATGTACTTTGGAATTAGAGGGGTGGCTGTGGATCTTTTTAGGTCCTACCTTTCTGAGAGAGTCAAAGGTCGAGTTTCAGCCCCCAGGTCCATAACTTATGGAGGGCTCCAGGGTTCTGTCTTAGGACCTGTGCTATTTATTGTCTATATCTACGATCTATGTTCTTACATGTCAACTGTTAATAAATGTGTTCTATTTGCAGATGACGTGACTTTCTTAAATATTGCCTTGAATTTCAATGTTCTCTCGAATCTTGCAGGCATATCCTTGAAGGAGGCTGAAAGATGGTTTCTTGCTAATAAATTAAACTAAACCCATCCAAAACAGAAAGTCTTATTGTAAGTAGTAATAATAGGCTTACCTCAGGTAAAACTTGTAAACTACTAGGAATAGTTTTAGATGATTCTTTGTCTTGGTCGGCACATATTGAAACCTTGAGTGGTAAGCTGTCTTCATCTTTGTTTGTTTTAAGACAAGTGAAGCATTTCGTTAACCCAAACGTACTTAGAATCGTTTATTTTGCACTGTTTCAGAGTAACATCACATATAGAGTAATTCTTGGGGAAATGCAGTTGACGCAATTTCAATTTTTCGCTCGCAGAAAAAAGCCATCAGACTATTGGCTAATGTCGGATTTAGGGATCAATGTCAACTCTATTTTAAAGATCTTAAAATTATGCCTTTGCCTTCAATCTATATCTATAATGGGCTATTAAAAATACACTCTAATTCAGGTTTATTGACACTACATTCGGAAACTCATGATCATAACACAAGATCGGTATATTTAGTTAAACTGCCACGGTATAGACTGAGAATGTCTGAACGAAACTCCCTTAACTTAAAATTATTTAATCATATACCTATATCGGTGAGAAATCTTTGCAAACTTCAATTTAAAACTAGAGTAAAAAATTACATATTAAAACATTGTTTTTACTCAATTGACGAGTACCTCAGTACTCCTTTTGGTTAAAAGTGTTTCCTTTTTCTTTCCATATTTTTTCTTTTGAAACATTTTTTTTTTGTTTGCCACCTTGTTGCAGGCACTGACTTATGGAAAAATTGTATTGGTTTATTTTAATTGTATTAAATGCTGTTTTCTACTTTTTTATATTAGACATTTATTTGTAAATGTTTTGACTTGCTCTAAACTGTATGTAAAGTAACGTGGTGTAATATATTTCTATTCTATTGTATTTCTATTCTATTCTATTCTATTAAAAATATAGATAGAGTTAAAACTTCTGGCAACATTCCGCGGACAGCCCTCGATCTTATACAAAGATACGATTTGTAGCGGGTTATTTTTAGTGTCGGGAAGAACATTTCTTTACATCCAACAAAACAACATAACCTGGCCTAACCAAAATCGTAGACCGATATTTAAGACACAACTACATACAAATGTTGATAAAAAAATGACGCTTCCATCTTCGGCTAAGTTCGAGCATTGTGCACGAACTATTGCCCGATGCTTCTCATGCAATTATTTATCAGTTCATCCGACATAATATGCCTATATAATCAAATATAGCAAGCACTTTAAAAATCTCAGTACATATTTGTGTTATAAAAATAAAACTCATCAATCTTTGATACATTTTTATTTTAAGTAAAAAATATTATTTAATAAAACCAATTTTGAGTATTATCGTTCAAAAATTTTGCTTTTGTGGCTGTAATGTGAAAATAAAAAGTAATCTCATTCATAGATGTTTGTGTTGGAGTCATTAAAAATAATTAATCTTTCAATAAATACATATTTCAGATTTTTCTAATTCATTGGTATTAAAAGTTAATGATTCTGCCTTTTAACAATTATTGTGGAGTAAACGTAAAAAAATATTATACTTATAAAGAGAGAAATCCGAGGAGAAATCAAAATATTAATTCAATTATTAACTTTCAAACTTTTTGATTTTCATGACTGCGTAAATTCTTAATAATTATTATTTGCCTCTAATGACAAAAGAGTTCACAAAACTTTGAGGGGTCACCAGAAAAACGAAAAAAGCAATTCCCCACATTTAAATCCACCCTGTACCTAAATCGTTATAGTACAGTACATGACATCAATTAAAAAAATAATTTGCTTGTAATAATTAATTAATATCAAATAATGACATCCCTGCAATTTAGTTTAGAATTAATACTATTTACTAGGTTACAAACAAACCTACTACTAAAAATTCTATTTTAAGAATGGACAAATATTTCCCAGAACAAATATCGTTTATGTGAGTTGTTGATATGCTATTAAATTATAGATTTATGTTTCCTTTACTATAAACTATCAATGCTGAGTAACGATTTCGAACTTTATGATCATTGATGAATTTAAGAGTGATAACTTTTAAGTTTTACTACTCGAATTAATTTTCCAGATACTTTATTGCATTAGGCATTAGAGATTGTAGTCTTTAGTGGTTTTACAAATTTCAATAAAAAAATAATAAAACCTAGTGAAAAATCCGTTGAATTAAAAACAGATTTTCTTTGTTGACTTGTTTTCTCGTAGATTACAGATCTTACAGTAATGGTAATCTTAAAATAAGTAATAATTAATCGATTCTAGTGTTAAAACATCCATCACCCAATAGTCTTAGTAAATTTTTTTATAGCTTAGGTATATTAATTGCATTTATAAACAAACTGCTTAATTGCTAGACAACTTTAAAATGCTGCTATTGAATGCCAAAATATATCTTGGTTCTCTGAAAATGGTTATAGTTTTAATTTATAAATTTCCTCTAAACTTCACATCGTCCACTTAAAATTATACAAATATTTTTGGTATAAAAAAGTAAAAATTAAAAAAAATTTGCTGTTTTATCTATTTCGATAATAATAATTACATGTATATAATTCGAAGCAATATTCTTATTTATATCAAGTTCTTTGGAATATTAACAATTACAGGTAATACAAAAACAACAAAAACTGGAAATAACACCAATCGTGATCGTAGTCACTTGAGAAAATTGACTGAAACCTGACTTAAGTTTCTTTGTGAATAAATACAAATCATTTGAACAAACGTTAGCAAATTTATCAAGGCCCCAAATTACAGTTGTTGTTTTAGGTGAACTTTTTTAAGTTATTAATTACTGGGTTAGTTATTCGAATTATTGCAAAAGCCGCTGCATTCACACCTTGTTAAAGTTAAAGAAAGCTGTGAATCAGCTATGTTCAATTTTCGATAAAAGTCTCAAATAAAACTGGTTGAATTTCACTAATTCCTAGGGTGTTGTTCTTTAGGTCATTCACTATTTACAGTTGATTGAGGTTAAAACGAGATTTAACATAACCCATAAATCAAAATACAAGAGTTCTAACCACACTACACCACAACTTGTTACGTTCTGGACGCGCGTTTCGCTAATCAAGTTAGCATCATCAGCAGATGATATAAACTAAAGTAACTTATCCTAACCGAGACTGTTTATAGGTCGCGCCCGACTGTACCGTTGTCAGGTAAACAATAGAGGGGACTATAGGGAATAGGCCCTCTGTCTCTATTTAGTGCTTTCTTACCACATTTAACTATTTCTATACTCTCAAATGCATCCAATAATCTATTATTAGATACATTTTTAATCAACTTAAGATTATTTATTCCTATTTGGTAATTGTTTTCTAAAGCATGTTGGGCAACGCTTGACTTTTTTGTTCTTCCGTATCTTAAATGTGCCATGTGTTCTTTAAAACGAATGTTTATGGAGCGTTTAGTTTGCCCAACATATTTTAGATCGCAGTCATTACAGCTAATTTCATAGATGCCACTCCTCTCCTTCAAGTCGACTTTGTCTTTGGGGTTTCCAAGGAGATTTTTCAAACTGTTCTCCGTTTTGTAGGCTACTCTAAAACCTACGTTTTTAAATACTTTTTCTAGACCTCTCGTATATCTGGGATCATATGGGATTACTACGAACTTATTGGGACCCTCAGGTGATTGACGAGTAGAGGCATCTTTTAACATTTTCTTATGCTTGTCTATTTACTAATTTATGTACAAAATTACCATTATATCCATTACTTTTAGCTATATTTTTAATCCGATTCATTTCATTATTAAAACGTTTTTTACTTAATGGAAAATTGACTAATCTGTGAGTTAAGAAATGAAATGCTGCCATTTTGTGTTGACGGCAATGAAATGAATCGGATGTTATATACCTCAGTATATATCAGTATTAGTAAATTTCCTATAAATATCAAATTCTAATTTATCGTTATTTCTAATAACTAACGTGTCGAGAAAAGGTAATTGCCCATTGTTCTCCTCTTCGTACGTAAAATTAATAGAAGGATGTTTACTGTTTAATGTTTCTAAGAAAGTGTTCAAATTTTCTGTTTTAGTATCAAAATAGCAATTATATCGTCTACGTATTTATACGACACTTTTGAGAAATACTTGAGTTCTTTTTTGAACTGGGTTTCTAATCTACCCATAAACAAATTTGCAAGGAATGGAGATAAGCAATTGCCCATCGCAGTGCCCTCAAGTTGTTTATAATATTTATTGTTGAACTGAAAAAAATTTTGATTCATACATAATTTTGTAAGAAGTAAATATTCATCAATAATTTCTTTCTTCAAATTATTGATTTCAAGTAGTTCCTTTAGGTACTCTAAAGCTAGTGGTAAGGGTACACTAGGAAACAATGAGCTTACATCAAAAGATATTAATTATATAATAATTAATCATTGTTAGGACATAACCCATAAATAATTGAGAAGTGTCAATTCACACGAACTCGGAGGAAAATTAAGATCACCGCGATGAGAAATAACGAAGCGTTCGAACTTATCTTTCAATAACTGCATTGCTTGACCTGCAGTATGGCACATAGCGCCATATTGTTGATACTATATATCATTAATCATCAGGTTTCAAGTCTTGAGTGAAAACGAGTTTGTAAGGGTAAACTTCAAGTCCAGGTGCAAAATCCGCCAAATTGTGCCAAAGAAAAGTTTCAGTTTTTGTGCTCAGCGTGAAACAGACTGGGATGGATTGATGGATTCTCGTCGACAGTGTGACGAACCGCTGCGATGTTTCCATTTGAGCGAACGGTTCGTTGACGCACTGGCACTTTTTCATCAGCGACAAACTCGATTGCCTCAAATTTTTGCCGCCGAATCGTTCTATAGGTGGGTCCGTAATTTCCCCGTAATGCACGAAATGTTTGGCGAACGCAAGATCCATTTTGATAATAAACTTTAACAGTTTCTATGCGTTGTAGAATCGTGTATTTATCCATGAGATTAGGCAAGCCTAACTAAAGACACGTGATTAATTAAAAATCTATATCTTGACAAATATGACTCACGTGACCTGTCTCTCTTATTGGATGACCCTTAATATTTTATAGTGTAAAATAATTTCGACTCCTATTTTATTTCCTTATTTTCTAAATGTAAATTGCATTTAAACCAATCACTTCTCCACTACATTGAATAAAATTCAATCGTCCTAATGTAAATAGTCCCTTCCATTCCTCTGAATGTGAATAACCCAACTTTATTGCATCATATTTTTCTAGAGTGATTAGAGTAAGTTTACTGTCGACGTGACCCATTTTACTAAAGTATGCGCATACGTATTCAATATGATAATATTAATGTTTTTTTTAAGAAACCCTATAAGTTTTTCCTTTGAAATTCTATATTTTGTTTTACATAATGGAGTTGACTGTTATATCACTCATTGCAGTTACTAATAGAAAAAAATGTATAAAGATGTTAAGAATGTGATAACCAAGTTGGGAAAGCGGTATAAAATTAAAAATTGTTTCTAAACACAATTATCGAAATGTCAATGTTCAATGTCACCTTCAACACTCATGCTGCGAATAGATATCTCTCCATGCTTTATATTCCTTCTTGCAAATGGGGATGTAATGTTGCATCCATCATTTTTTATAAATGGTGCTTCGTTTTCTTCTAACCAGTGCTCACTCATAATAATAATACATGTCTAGTGTTACGTCTAAGCGACTGTATACAGTATATATATATATATATATATATATATATATATATATATATATATATATATATATATATATATATATATATATATATATATATATATATATATATATATATATATATATAAAAAAAAAACGCGCGTTTTCTGCAGATCATATGAAATGTTCGGTGAACTATGCTACGGTCGGAAGTGTTGATATTCGCACTCAGCTAGACACAGCTTACAGAAAATCCCTTAGAGATTTTAATGAAAATGTATCCAATGTATTCATCGTTATATTTTAAACAAAATTATAGATTGTGTAAAATTTTGTGGGGCATTCGAGCTGGCACTACTTGGCCATGATGAAACGGCTTTGTCTGAAAATCCAGGGATTTTTCGAGGGCTTATACATTTTGTTGAGGAATTGGGCCAAGATAGACTATCCGCTTTAGCAATGTATCGAGAAATCGTTTATAAAAGGAATGTGCGTGCAATTTTAAGGAACGTGTCATTCAGCATTTTTCCAATTCTAAAGAACGAAAAGTAAACCTGAACTTCAAGAGAATTTAAAGCCCAATTTAAAGATAAGGTATTTATTTTTTTTTAATTTGTTTTTGACCGCCCAGTATAATTCACCACGAGCCGCCACTGCTTGAGCTTCCATAAAACATTTGTTTCTAATAATTTTTTCTATTTATTTATATTCAAGTTATATTGTATCAATTATAATGACAATTGACAAGTTATAATAAACCTTAAACATTATTGATAATACTTACTATTCAAAAACCATATAAAGCATGCCTTCTGAGGAATAAGTCTCTAATAGTTCTACAATATGGGGATGCTTCAACATATGACAGATTGTTGCTTCCCTTTTCAAATCTGAAATGGAAAAAGTATATTATACAATTGTAAAGAATACTTGTCACTAAAATCTTAAATCAAAATAAAAACTGATTAATGTACTTCCAAATAAACGAATTATAAAACCATTTCGAGGAAAACTTTACATAAAATTTATTTTCAAACATTGTATGTATATTATACCAAATGATAAAAATATCCATATTTTCAAATATGAAGTTATCGAGCATCAATCTGGACTTTAGGGAGTGCCGGCTCTGTCATACTTTAAACTAGTCTGTTCTCTCTGGGGTTCTTTTCATCTCATTTATAAATAAAGGCAAAGTAAAGCCTCTTTGATCTTAAAAGACTGAACAATAATATCACGTATTACTCTCCCTGTTCCATTGTTCTTAAAAACATAAAAGATAGTAGTTTCTTTGTTTCTCAGTTGAAATTCTAAATAATTTCTAGAATGCAGTACAAGAAAATATTTTTAACTGAAAATACAATGCAAACAATCCTATTTTGTATATTAATGAATTTTATATATTTTTAAAATTCCCTATAATATGAGTGATACAATAATTTATTTGGCAGAAAATGATTCATTATTAAGTATCCAATATGTATGTATGTATAATGAATTAAAGAGCACGCTAAAAACGGATGAGCTTGTATGATTTTAGAATCCCGAAATAATTTTAGTTTTGAAAATAATAACTGTAATACTGATAAAGTTACATTTTATGTATTTGGGAATAATTACAGAAAATATTTTTAGATTTGATGAGCCTGTAATTATTTGTTTAAAAATATCTCCAAAAAATTGGTAAATTTCCTTTACCCGGAACTTCCCTCGTTTTGGAATAGTGAAAAGTGACCCAATTTACTTCAGTACATAGTCATTTAGTAACACATATATTCTGCCTTTGTAAACATTTTTATTGGGAGCCATTTTGTTCCATCATAATGAATTCCTACCAATATTTTACTAGTTTCCTTCTATCTATTCCACTGCCACACGTGATTTTTGTTTTGATATACTGAGAATACCCTTAGAAAACATGTTCATTAAATTCGCTGTTGTAAGAAAAAGACCATTTGTAAAATTGTGACGCATGTCTAGGAATTGTTAACTTTCCTTGCGATGGCGCTCTATTTTGAAGCATTGAGTGGTACTGGCAAAAAGTGTGTAGATAAGGTCTCTGACACATGTTCAACTATTTGTTTTCAATTAATTTCATGCCGATATGGTCATATTTTCTAATTCCAAAAATACGGCCTAAACAAGAATTCTGGATTTTTTAATACGACCAGAATCACGCTCAGTTAAACATGATGCGTAGACGCCATCACAGTGGCCATATTTTAGAACATGTCTATTTTGATATATAAGTCTGAGAGTACAATAGGCTTTTTGAAGGCATTTGCTTTTTTTACTATATTTCACTATAACCATCTATAAATCTTTTCCTCTCCGCCCTCGGGCCGAATACCACTGCCACGGACTTGTCAGAGTTAAATATTTTCTGCTAAAATCCACTACATCATAAGTCATCATTAAGTACTCCTATTGTTACGAGGTAAAAAAAGCACTGGGAAAGGCTGAAGTATAAAAAGTAAACATCCTAGGTCCCATATAGTACCCTGAGAAACATCGTTGTTAGCACTTATAGAATCTAATAAATTATTATTATAAGATACAGCCTGCAATCTGCCCTCTAAATAATTTGATAATAATGCGGCTGATTGCGGAGAGAAACCAATGTACTTATACATAGATCTTCTTATACATAGATCAATATTTCATAATTGAGCGTGTCAAAGGCTGTAGAATAATCAAGTAGTACCAATATTGTTAACTTTCCATGCTCAACTGCTGTGATAATGTCATCGGTAATGCTCTGCAACGCAGTGCAACATCCCTGGCCTTTACTGATTGACTTTGTAGAATAAGATTATTATGGTTAAAAAAAAAAAAATATATATATATATATATATATATATATATATATATATATATATATATATATATATATATATATATATATATATATATATATATATATGTATACATTTGATACAAATTGATAATGAAAATGCACCTATTTACTATATGATTTATGTAGGGCAGCAAAAAACGCTAGTATAATTGTATGGTTGAAATATTTATGCCATTAACTCCAGTGGCTTTACTATTAATTGAATTTATTACCTTTAGTACCTGGTCTTCGGTAATTTTAGTAAAATTCAAATCACAGTTTTTAAATTTTGTATTACTATTATAAATCAATATTTGAAACTTATCCGAACTTAATTTCGAAACTGAATTAATTTTATTAATTCAGTTTCGAAATTAAGTGTTAATATATATTAATAAAATAACTGTTAATAATATTTGGATCTTATACAGGGTTATTCACGCAACCCGTTCATTAAAAGGTTTTGATGATGCCATTTAGATAAAAATTTCAAATTTTGAGATTAAGGTAAGGTCAAGGGGTACTTCTGAAAATTATTTGAAATATTTTCAACTTCCTGTCACTTCCGGTTTAACCGGAAGTTGGTATCAACTTGCTTATTTTAAATGGAACACCCTGTATTTTATGATATTTTTGGATTCTACGGAGAATTTTAATGCTATTTTATGTAGCATGTCCTATACCTAGGTTCAAGCGTTCTTAAGATACTTGACCTTGAACCAAAAATGAGCCTTCGTGGTACCAAATTTTAAAATCTCATATTTTTGTAACTTTTGAAGATATAATCTTCATATTTTGCAGATGATCGGTAAATAATCTTAGGTTTTTATTTTTTTTTATTGAATTTGTCTATTTTTATACAGGGTGTCCTAAATTCAGCGGCAAACATTCACATTTTCAAAGCCACTAAAGTCCGTTTTTTTTAAATGGGACACCCTATAACTTTATGCACTATCAAATGTAGAATTTAATTTTCTATCGAACTGTATTAAGGTTCCCTATACCTGTTCGTAACCATTTTCGAAATAATCTGGTTTTTATTAAACTATCATATGTATTTGCTAACTGCGTACACCTTCCCGTAGTAAGCCATGGAAAAACAATTGTTGTGCTTTTCTATTCTACATGACAGCTGATTTGAAACTTTTAAATTAAAATAAAATAACACTCAAAAGCTGATATTCTCAATTTATCTTATATTCGCGGAGAATATTACAAAATATCGGAGAGAACGTGCCATGTTTTTAATGAAAAACATCCTCATTTATCGCCAATAAACAAGAGAAAATTGAAGAGGATTGAAACGACATTTTTTCGTTTCGGAAAAGTTAAAGTTATAAAAAATGTAATAAATTGTTTACGTTATTTTTAACCATTCAGTTCGAGACTGTTCTAAACTTGTTTTAGTGAACTTAAAAATTATAGCAATCTAACAATCAACAATAAATAAATAAAATAATAAAATTGAATTATAACAAATGTTCTATATGCTGTCCGTTCATTTGAAGACACATTTCAATTCTTCTTTGTACAGTTGCTGTGGCCCGTTGAATTTGGCCGTTTTCTAATTCGGCAAAAGCTGTTCGTATCCTGTCCAGTAAATCTGGTTGGTTATTTACTGGGGAAGCATAGACTTTACCTTTGATAAATTCCCATAAATCAAAGTCTAGGGGTGTTAAATCAGGCGATCACGGGGGCCATGTCCAAGGGCCATTGGGACCAATCCAGCGATCTTTAAAAATTCGAGTTAATTGGAGATAAACTGCAGCGGAAATATGTGCTGGTGCCCCATCTAATTGATACCAATAATTTTGCAGCTCACCAATAGGAATTTCTTCTATAAATTCAGAAACCCTCCCTCGCAGAATTTCCAAATACTTATCACTGTTTAAATTGTCTTTATAAATACAGTACCGCACCTGATCATTTAATACTATACCGAATACATTGAAGCTAAACCTCTCGTGAGAACGCGTTGCGGATTTTCTGCTGCCCAGAAATGTTTGTTTCTTCTATTTATTATTCCTTCTCTAGAAAATTTCGCTTCATCGGTCCAAAATATTTTTGAAAGGAATTGTCCTCTTGAATTTTCAAAAACATGAATTCGCAAAATTCTACTCGTCGGACGTCATCACCAGGTCTCAAAGCTTGCACGTTTTGGAAGGAATAAGGGTGCATATGATGTTCGCTCAAGATTGTTTGGACAGATGAAGAAGAAATTCCCAAATCGTTTTCTGCAGACGGTATTGAACTTTGCGGGTTTGCGTGGAAATAAGCTAATGTGTTTATTACGTTATCCTCGGCATTTGTCACTGGTTTCGGAACATTTTTTGTAACTTTAACCTCGCCAAAACGCAAAAAGTTCGTTTCAATCTCATGAATATAAAATAGATTGAGAATATCAGCGTTTGAGTATTCTTCCATTTCGATTTAGAAGATTTAGTTTATCACTGACAGCTTTCGATAAATAACGATTCGATATTGGATCTCAATTGTTTTTCCATGGCTCACCATTGGAACATGTAAACATTTAAGCAAATACATACGATATTTTTATAAAACCCAATTATTTCGAAAATGGTTACGAATAGGTATAAGGAACCTTAATACAGTTCGATAGAAAATGAAATTCTACATTTGATAGTGCATAAAGTTATAGGGTGTCCCATTTAAAAAAAGCGGACTTTAGCGGCTTTGAAAATGTGAATGTTTGCCGCCGAATTTAGAACACCCTGTATAAAAATAGACAAATTCAATAAAAAAAAATAGAAACATAAGATTATTTACCGATCGTCTGCAAAATATGAAGATTATATCTTCAAAACTTACAAAAATATGAGATTTTAAAATTTGGTACCCCGAAGGCTCATTTTCGGTTCAAGGTCAAATATCTTAAGAACGCTTGAACCTAGGTATAGGACATGCTACATAAAATAGCATTAAAATTCTCCGTAGAATCCAAAAATATCATAAAATACAGGGTGTTCCATTTAAAATAAGCAAGTTGATACCAACTTACGGTTAAACCGGAAGTGACAGGAAGTTGAAAATATTTCAAAAAAGAAGTACTCCTTGACCTTACCTTAATCCCAAAATTTGAAATTTTTATCTAAATGGCATCATCAAAAACTTTTAATGAACGGGTTGCGTGAATAACCCTGTAATAAAGGTAGTCGCAAGATGTTCCTGTTTTTGTTATTAATATTAATTAATTTTAATTTGTCCCATAAATCTTTAGGATTATTTTCCAAAAAGATATTATTATAGAATGTTTTTGTGCCGCCATCTTGAATTAATACCACAATTTTACTAGTTGATCCCTACACCACAATTAGTTATGGCAGAGAATTTGAAATCGATCAATTAAGTAGTTTTTCACGCTGAATTTTTAAATATTTTATTAAGCCTCCATTTTCTTCCGCTATCTTGGATTCGTATCAAAATTTTACCAGTTGATTCCAACATAATACTTGATTTTTGTTCCGCCATATTGGATTTTTACCAAAATGTTACCAGATCATCCCTATATGACCCTTAATGGGTAAGTAGTTTTTTAGATATCCGCGAACAGACAGACGGACATACGACGAAATTGAGAAAACATGTTTTTCGGCATCTAGGGACCATGAAACGTAAAGATCTGAAAAAATCTCGGAGGGTGATTTTTCCATGATTACAATACTTTTACGAGGGAAGTAAAAAGTGGTAATTTTAAAGAGAATGTTATTTAAAATCTTCCTTCTGTCTTATTTTTGTTTTTGCTGTAGTTCCTACCTTGTATACGTAAGTGTACGGGTTACAAAACTCTCTAAAATGTACCAATGGGAAATGGGAATAATTTTGGCATGTGATAAATACACAAGAATCAGTATTCCTAAAGACTAAATAAAATATTCTAAGTATGTCTGAATCCTATATTTTAGATATATTACTTTAAACAATTTCGAATATTTTTAATTCCTTTATCTAGTCCTGGGGCAATTTCGATGCCCCTATTAAACGTATTGTAAAACGAAGTTAGTTCTCCGCTATTGCCCCATATTCATATCATATTATTATAATATATCTGACACAGGCTAGTTTCAAGTAAATTTCAAATGAAAAGGCATTTTTTCAGCATTCATGACTTAGGAGCTCGTTTCCTCGCAGCCTCTAAGCGCGTTGGGAACGGTGACAGAATGAAAATGTCCAAAAATTGTTCAAAAACACGGTTTTGCATCTTAATAGTTCGAAAGATCTGTAACGAATTGGAATTCTTTAGAAATTGATGAGAAATTCGTTTACTGTACTTCGTGATAGAATTAAAATATGCGGCAGTCTGTATAAATATACACTTATACAATTACGCAAACATAACTTACAAAAATAGAACTCCCTGAATGTAATAATAACTAAAATATAAATCTAGTTTCATGATTATCAAAATAATTCGGACTTTTGTTTATCAATCAATTTTACATTACGTTTACTTTCGCTTTTCTCGGCATCTGATTTTAAGATAAAATGCCCATTTGGTCACACCTGTTGCTTATTTAAATTTGTTTCATTTTTAGCCGCAGATTTACCATTACGCTTACTACGCTTAAGCGTAGGGTCCCCAAGATGGAAAGGACCCCCTCGTCAGTTTGTGGATATCGATGAGATAAAAAAACTTAATAAGTGTGCTTTAAATACGTACATATGTATACATATTATTAGTTTGAAGTACATTTAACTATTGATTTGTTTGGAATTCTCCAAAAACTCTATGTGTTTTTCTCTGGATCATCTCACCGATGGACTATTCTGTCAGATATTGCGAAACTAACTTTTAATTCAAAAACAACATTATCTACAACGAGGTGGTGCGCGCGTTATGGAGCTGTTCGAGCTTTGGTATATGGATACTCTGATATTCTAAAGACTCGAAAACATATCTACACAGAAGAAACAGAAAAGATTGAGAGTAAAAACGAACGCAAAAATTTATTTTTTTAACTAATTAAATTAGATTACGTTATGTTGACCTTGATTTGGAATGAAATATTGAAACGTTTTAGCAAAGTCTCTACCAAACTCCAAACTCCTGAATTAAATATCCAAGAAGCCTACAATTTATTGTATGTTCATTAAATTTATACTTAAAAGAAATAAGAAAAGAATCTGAAGCCAAAACCAACGAGCTAACTAAAGCCAAGACACTAAGTGAATATATTGAGCAGGAATATAAGGACTTTAACAACAGAATAAAAACCAAGCTACTTTCTGCTAGAGAAACCCAAGTTCATTTATTTACTGGAAATGAAAAATTTAGGATCGAAATTCTAAATAAACTACTGGATTCTCTAATGAACGAATTAAATCGACATATTGAAGCATACCACCCTATTGTACATCGATTTAAATTTATTTTTGTTATTGGTGCTGTTTCAATAAATGAAAAAGAATTAAATGATGAGATGTTTAAGCCCTTACTAAATCATTATACTAATGATCTTGAACCTCAACTTCTAAGTGAATCAATCCAATTCAAGGAATATGTATCCATTTCAAACTGTAAGGAAAATGTCAGCTGTTTAAAAATGTTAGAAATAATACATGACAAGAAAAATATTGATATTTTCCCAAATTTATATACTGCTTTAAAATTGTTTTTAACATTGCCTATTACAAGTTGTGCAGCAGTTAATGTTATAATCAAAAACAAATACAGAAGAGTAACGCAAGAAGAAAGATTGAACAGTTTGGCAATATTGTCGATAGAAAATGATATTACTAAGGCTATAACATACGACGATGAAGCAATTAAAGAATACGCCACTGGTAAAGTTAGAAAGAAAAGTATTGTATAAAATACTTAAATTTCTTATATTTTTTAAAAATATATTTTCTTTTAACTGGAGTTAGTATAATAATTGTATCATTTGTATTTCACTTTTTCTCTTGTTTCTTGTTCCTAAAATAATGTATTTGATTGTTTCTACATACCGGACAACCAGGGTTTAGTTGTTAGATCTAATGCTAATATGTATTAAACAAAAATGGGCTTTTATCATTGCGTATTACTCCATATTCCAAAAATGGCATTCACAATTCAAATTGTAGTTGCTTTTATTTTGGATCCATTTACGTAATTGTTTTTAACTGAAATTTAAGTTAATAACAAATTTTAGGGGTCCCAAAAAAGTATAAGCGTAGGGCCCCCGAAATTGTAAATCTGCCGTTGTTCATTATTGTATCAAATAGACAGAAAATTTTTAGTAACTAGTATTTTATTTTTCCACAGGCATTATGCCCAATTACAGAGCGCAGAAAGAATAAGCAATAATATAAAACAACCGATAAAAAAAATAAAACACCGTAACAAACACAGTAAACACAATCGTAGCATAGGTTGAAAAACAGGTTTATGTTATTAAATCAAAAGTTTTTGTATAGTTCAAATATTACCGCCTTTTTAAAAATATCATTCATACATAATTTTTCGACTATTCTTGTAAACAGTTTCTCGATAAGCGTTAGTAAGTTTATTTCTTTTCAATAATCTAATAATAGTATTAAACGTTTTTTAAAGGTTTTGTTCATACACTATCTTTCTAAAACGTTATTAATATATTATTTTTAGACTATTCATGTAAATAGTTTCTCGATAATGGTTATTTTATGTTTATTCTATATCAAAGTATTTCTTCTATCATCATTTCTAGACATAGAAGGCGCCTTCGACAAAGCGACCTTCAGAAGTATTGAGCTGGTTCTGACCGGACACAGCGTAGACCCAACCATTATTGGTTGGATTGGCTGTCTGCTGAAGAACAGAACTGTCGAACTAAAGATGGGAGACACCACGATGAGAGCGCTTATGAGCAGTGGCTGCCCTCAGAGTGGCGTGCTATCTCCGCTTCTCTGGAACATAGTAGTCAACAACCTCATTATGAATCTTAAGGAACACGGTTCTACACAACCAGTTATGCAGACGACATCACTATTCTGATAACAGGAAAATTTAAAAACGTCCTGTGTGAAACTATGCAGGCTGCGTTAAGACTAGTAGAAAGATGGTATTCTTTACTAGAAACAGAAAGCTGGTCAACGTAAGACCACGTTTTTTTTCGGTACGCAGCTCGGTCTGTCTAAAGAAGTCAAGTATCTGGGAGTCATCCTGGATAGCACCTCCAACTGGAAAAATCGAAGGTCACCAGAGCTTTCTGGCAGTGCAGAGGAGCTATCCGCAAAGTCTGAGGTCTGTCGCCCAAGATTGTCCTCTGGCTCTATACGGTCGTTATTCGACCTATGTTCGCTTACCGAGCCATTGTGTGGTGGACCAAAGCCAAGCAAGTTGTAGCCCAGAAGAAAATGCAACAACTGCAGAGATTAGCATACCTGACGGTTACAGGCGCAATGAGGTCCACACCTACGATGGCAATGCAGGTGCTGCTGTGCTTGCCGCCTCTTGATGTATTTCTGAAAGGCGAGGCAGAGAGTTGACATGTAGTGTGGAAAAACCTGGGGTCCGGGATATCCCCGAGTGTTCCTGGAGGCTGTCGCACGACAACCTCTTGTGGAACACCGAACGGATACCCTGATCCCCCGCTTCGTTTTCAATAAAAACTTTGAAATTAACATCAGCAGCTCAACAGAAAGGCAGATATACACATCTACACTGAACCCTTCGCACCGCTATCCTCTAAGGCGATCAATCTAAAGATAAACGAACACAATAAAGATTCTAAAAGAGAGATGGGAGAGGACTTTAGACACTCAAGTGCAGCAATTCGCGGCCCAAAGGCCGCTCGGAGAGTGCCTCCTTGGGCTCTCTCGAAGAAATCTTAGAAAACCGGTATGAATGCTAACGGGACACTGTAAGCTAAACAAATACCTTTATACCTTGGGCGTCCTCCCGGATCCAAGTTGTAGGGAGTGCAACGAGGATGACGAGAGTGTTGAACATGTTCTTTGTTACTGCTCAGCTCTTATAAATACCACAGAATCCATTATGGGGGAAAGATGGCCAGTAATAGGTTGGCGTAGGTCTATACTCTCTATCTATCTATATCAAAGCATTAAACTTTTTTTTCACAGTATACATTAAAATGTATAATGCACATAATAGGTACCACACTTTTTTATTTGCAAACATTTAAAAACAAAATACACATCTAATCTACAAGTTATAAAGATCATTAGAGCACGCTCTCAGGGGGGGGGGGGTGGTCGAATTACGATTTTTAATGGACGCAGTGCTTTTTTTATGTGACATTGTAAGCACTGATTAGGCTCAGGGGGTGAAACGCATTCGTCCCTCCTCTAATCTGCCTCTGAATACTGTCAAACAATTTAATAAAAAATTAAATTAACTTAAAAACAAGGTATTTCACCTATGTTTTATAACACCGGTTTAAACGTTCCTTATAAATACTTAGCAATAGGAAGGAAGGACTATGATCGATAAACCTTAAAATACTTTTTCTTCCCAGTACTTTGAAAATAATAGGCATATGACAGACTTTATTACTTTATATGCCAGTAAGTCTGGTACATTATTTAAATAAGATCCAATAAAATGTTTCTTAAACGCATTTTTTTTAATCCGATGCCGTGTCGGGCGGGAACGATTCTCTGGTAGAGTTACCACTTCCGTTTTCTTTTTTAGTCGTTTTAAGAATTAAATTGGATTGTGGAGTGACCTATGTGTGTGTGTGTGGGTGTGATACCTACCACGAAGCAAAAAAAAAGGAAAATATGGATTGTTATTATTGATTACTAATATTTCTCAGGTCCCAGAAGTTCGACCTGAAAGTATTAACAAACCAACCTTACCCTAAGGTGACAACTTAACGTGACCTACAGGATATTTAGTTATTGTTAGAGAACTACATGGTCAAATTAATTGTGCTTTAGAGGTGACTTTGGTATGGTTTTGGGTTTTAAGTTTATATATAACTGTAGACTCTCAACTAGCTGATTGTACTGATGAAGACCTTAAGTCAGAAACACGTATCTACCCTTGACCAAATTTCATTGTGCTTTAGAGATCATCCAAAAAAATGCTTTTTCTACTATATTATAAGTCTTGTTGCGTTAATTTTTTTGAGCACTTTACGAATCGCAACTCCCTCAATTATGCTATTATTTCCGCTTAGAAGTACTTTTAGTCTTAGAAAAATAAAAGATATCTTTATTTAAAACCTTAAAAAAATACTTTAATTAATAATAGTTTTTGTTGTTTATAATTGTTTATAATGTGTATAAATTATGTATATAATAATAACTAATTGACTTTTATTTTCGAAATGTAAAGTTTAGAGAAACAAATTTATTATTAATATAAGGCTATTCTTACACTTAACCCTTATTTTATTGTTTTAAATATATTTAAAAAAATGTATATTTAAATAATAAATGCACGGCACAAAAGGATATTTGATTGCATTACTTTCCTAAACGTATGAAAAGCTCCTGAAACATAGCAGTCCAGTGTCGAGGAATGTGAAATAAAGCGCGGAATCTGACGTGAACCGTATAATAGCTGAGGCGACGTGATAATTTGCAGGGTATAAAGGGCAGACTTTTAGCAATCAGGATTCGATGCACAAAACTCAAGAAAAGCAATTTCCTTCTATTTTCCATATTTAGCCAATGAAGTTGCGATATCGATGGACAAACATGGTCAAATTTTCGAAGTCTAAGGATGTATTGACAACAAGCATTTTGTATTTTTTGAATCAATGATCGAAAACACTTAAATAGTAGTCATAAAGTCTAGGGTGTTACAAATCTCATTGTTTTAACATCAAAACTGTCTGTTTGCATATAGATGTTTCAAAGATAAGTAGGTGCGAGAGAGTAATTTTAATTTACAAAACATATTAATATACATATGGTTTCTGGTTTCCTATCTATTTTATTTGACAATAATCTCTAACTTTTGACACACAATATAAGTAATAATTAGTTTTTAACACACCATGTTAGTATTAATAGTATAAAAGCTATAAGAATATTAAGTAATAGACTATATGTACACACACTTAGTTTTTAATTTTAGACGCAATGTTATGCATAACAATAACTCTAATTTTATAGATTATTAATTCTCCAGTGAATTTACAGTTGATATTTTCGATAATATATCGTAGTTATTGGATTAGAAAACACATATAGTAAGAATCAATAATTTTATCAAATTATGAGGTATTATTATTATAAAACTAATACGTTTTTATTATTAATTGTGTTATATTTTGACTGATTTTATTTATTCCATAAGTAAAATGTGCTACATCCATACACATAATAAGGGGGAACCCATCTTGTGCTGTTTCATACATATAATCGTGTATGTTTTGATGCAATGATTTAAGTAAATAAACATGTAGTGCAAGTAAGATATCTCTTCCTCTTTTCGAGCACCACGAAAGGCAACCCTGTAAAGTCAATGACCATGAGCGTAATATTAGAAATATTTATTTCTTAACCCATTTGAGTAACAATTGTTTAACTCATAATCAAAATTAAAATCTATTATCCCAGTTAGGGTTGCCAACCGTCCTTTATTTGAAAGGACAGTCCTTTATTTGAAAATTAAGTCCTTTGACCTTTGAAAAGGTGTCAAAGGACTATAAATGTCCTTTAAAATCCAAACATCTTTGAATTATTAAAAATAAATCCTTTTTACGACTAAAAAATTAGTTATTTAATTTTTTTAAGGTTGTTATTTATTGTGTATGTCCTACAGTTGGCAATGGCAACATTGGCAACACTTGAAAATGTCAAAAATGTCGGTGATTCCCCGTGCATGTCTCGGCGCGAATTCCCGCAAAATTCGCGATATTTTCTTATTGGTAGGTAATAGGTTGGCCTATGCAGAGCGTTTATTTTTTTCTCTTTGTGTGTTATTTATGTATGCAGTTTAAAATATAGTGTTTTATTCTATTATCTTAAAGGTAAGTGAAAACTCTTTTAAGTTTAAGCAAAAACATTCTATAAAAAATAATGTTATTTTAACATTTCTGATTTCTGTATTCACTAATTGTTTCTGAATTCACAATTGACGTGCGCTATTTATTTTATAGATAATTATGAACAAGAACAATGTTAAAGGCGAACCCAGTGGTGGTGAGGCTTCAAAGTCACAGCCATCTACATCTACCTGTCCTTCCACTCCGCCCAAGAAAAGAAAAAGACTTTGTGTATTTAACAAAGCATGGCTAGAAGTTAAGGAATATGCCGCTTGGCTCAAGGAGGGAAAACATATAAATGAAGCACGATGCACGATGTGCAATAATTATTTTTCTATCGGCTCTATGGGAATATCATCTGTAAAGCAACATATGGAGAGTGAGGGCCATAAAAAGCGCAGCCAAAGTGCAAAATCATCCAGGGTCATGGAAACATTTTTTGCGAAAAAAGACACAAAAGAAGAAGGTATGGTTATATCGTCTGAGCTTGTTCAGGTTTTTCATGCTGTTAAACACCATATATCATATAACTCAACTGACTGCCAGATTAAATTGAATTCAAAAATTTTCACAGACTCAAAAATTGCCCAAAAATTGTCATGTGGAAGAACAAAATCAGAAGCATATGTTACAAATATTCTTGGTCCATTTTCAATTGAAAACGTTTTATTTGCTTTAAAAGATGTATTTTTTTCCATACAAATAGATGCTTCAAATCGGAAAAATAGAAAATTGTTTCCCATTTGCATTCAATATTTTTCTAAAAGTGAAGGACTTACAAATAAAATCATTGATTTTTACGAAAATCCCGATGAGTCAGCCAATGGAATGTTTAAAGCGGTTCAGAAGTCGCTAGGGCAATTGGGTTTATCTTTATTAAAAGTATCTTCATTAAATGCCGACAATACCAACGCAAATTTTGGCAAAAATCATTCATTATATACAAATCTTCAAAGCGCAAATCCAAACATTTTAAAAGCTAATTGCCATGCGCATATTTTACATAATTGCTTCAAACATTCTCTGGGTAATTTAGATTTAGACGTAGAAAACCTTGTCTTAAAAATATACGCGCATTTTTCTCAATCAGCAAAAAGGCGAGAGGAATTGCAAGATTTCTGCCTATTTGTTGAAAGTACTTATAAAGAGCTTTTACGTCATGTAGTCACTAGATGGCTTTCTGTGGGACCATGTATTGAAAGGCTTCTTGTAAATTGGCAAGGATTATGCTCTTATTTTCTCAGTGCACAAGAAGCATGTTCCAAGCAACTTAAAAACATTCTAAATATTTTTCCGATTCAATAGAAGTGCCTCTTAAAATAGAAATTTACCTGTTATTTATACATAATATTTGTGAAGTCTTTGAAAAAACAATAAAAAAAATTGAATCAAATAAAACAACAGCATGTGAAATTTTTCAAATTATGACTGATTTTAAAAACCAATTAGAAACTAGAAAAAATGAGAAGTTTTTTGGTTATGAAACTGGTAAAACGTTAAAAAATGAAAATGTATTTGCACAAGATAGAGAACTTATGATAAAAGACTTTTTAGGTTTTCTTGACGGGGCAATACATTATTTAAATAAATGGTTCAACTTTAACAAAGATAATTGGCTTTATATTATTTCAAATTTGTCCTTAAAAGAGAAATGTCCAGGATTTAATAATTTGGTGCAAATTATTGAAAAATGTAACTTAAAAGATCAGCTAAATGTAAACATGGACCTACTATTTGAAGAAATGATTTCCCTAAAGGAAAATTTTGATTTAATTAAACGAAACGAACATTTTCCAAAATCTTGCTCTAGTGACAAGTGGCACTTTATTTTTAAAAATATTAATAATTGTGATTTTAGTAATTTATTTAAAATAATTTCATTTTTTATGAGTATTCCTGCCTCATCGGCATTTCCAGAGAGGGTGTTTAGTGTGGTAAATTTTAAGTGGTCCGATGAGAGAAACAGATGTAGTATTGATTTAATTAAAAATGAATTGTACATATATTTTAATATAAACGAAAATTGTGCCCAATTTTTTGATAGTGTAAAAAACAATACAAGTTTACTTCAAAAAGCAAAAACTCAAGAAAAATATAAATTTAAAAAAGTTTTGTAGATCTAAATGTTATTTTTTTGTATGTAGGTTTTTATGCTGTTATTTAGTAGAAAACAGAATTTATGTTTTGTGTTTGTGTTATCTTCTTTTTATGTAAAAAAATGTTAATAAAAATTATTGTAACAAAGTTTTTTTATTGTTAATTTTTTAAATTAAAAAATATTATGAAAAATCATTGGCTATTACATATTAGGATTTGTCATCTTTAGATTTACGCCGAAACTTCTACACAGAATAAAAAAAAATGATAAAATGGTGAATGCGCAAAAAACATTGCCTGCGGCGCATTTTTATTACAGTAACCAATTATTTTCTAAAATGTCCTTTATTTTGAAATTTGAAAGTTGGCAACCCTAATCACAGTGGGCAGATTACCTAACGTACCTAATCTATTTTTTACATTATGCATAAATCCCTAAGCTCGTTTATCTTTATTTACCTCTCAAAAGGTATTTTAAAATAATTTATGGTAAGAAATGTATACTTTTTGTGTCAAATAAGTATAAAGAGTTATAGGTATTTATACAATATACCTCTGTTCTTTGATTCTACGTATACGCGATTTCGCTTCGGAACTTATGAATATTATTATATAGGCCAGGAGAAAAAGTGCAAGTATGCAATTTTGCTACCTAAGGAACAATAATATAGCAATTACAAATCCTATTAACCCATAAAGTAATTAAAGGTACTTGCAACTGAATAAATATTAGGAAAAATATCGTAGCGTAAGTAGTAAAAGTATGTCGGTTGTAATTCACCCCCCACCACTACTCCTGACCTTGAGAGCATGTGACGCAATGTGTGCTGTGTAGTTTGACCTTGAGGCGATGTGACGTCATATGCGACCTTGAGGGCGCATCACGCTTTTTCGATATTTGTCCATGACTTTGAGAGCCCAGGTGTGCTGTGTAGTTTGGCCTTGAGGCGATGTGACGTCATATGCGACCTTGAGTGATAGGTATTTAAACCAAGGCTGACGCCATTCAAAGTCAAAAAGAGGTACACTGTTTGTGCGGTCACAAGTGATTTCATCATTAAAAGTTATTGTGCGGTGTATTCTGATTCAATTTTTTAAATTTACGGTAATACTGTGTTTTTGTATTAAATCTTTTACATTTTTTCAACAATGAGTGCAAAATTAAACTTGGGTGAAATTAATGAAATGCTTAATAAGGATATAGATTTTGTTGAACAAAGAAAATTTTCATCATTAACAATTGGGAAAGTTTTTATAGTTCAAAATATTGCTTTAAAGATGACACGGTTTGGCAAAGCTTTTCATGCAACATTGTACGACAAAACGCATGATAAAACATTTCAATCTTTTTTACCAAAACGTGTTGTCGAAACCATTTCTGAAGATGTTATCGAAATTATAAATAAGTCTGGTGGGATGTATAGTTTAACTTATTTGGGGCAGAGCTTGCGGGTAATCTCAGGCACTAATACTAGCAGATCAATATTTAAATTTGGGTGTTTAGAATAAGCAAAATTTAGAGATATTTACTTATTTGGTATTATTTTCACCTTTTAATTTTGGTGCTTGATGGAATAAACAAAATTTAGAAATATTTACTTAATTTGGTATTATTTTCGTCTTTTAATTTGGGTTCTTAATTGGGTGTTTGGGTTAATTAACAATTTGGTAATTATTTTACAAATCAGAATAGACAGACATTTTAATAATTAGTGTTTGAAAGATGTGTGACAGCAATAGTACCATCACACCAAGTGAAGACCTTGATTCTCACATTATGTGTTTGTCGCATAAGTTAAGAAATGCGGCACAAGAGATATTACATTTTGCAACGTATGATGGGTCGGCGGTTGAATCAACAGTCAGTCAATATAGAAAGTACATGAAAGATGTAGTTAATTTCATGTCAGGCGCTCATTTGTGTGAAAGATACCTGTATGGTTCCATCAACTTAGACGAATTTTGTGTGGAAATGATCGACGAAGGTCTCCAAATCTATATTGTCGAAATACCAAATTTACCCAAGGAATTGTTATCAAAGTATGGTTTGATCTCAGCGGAAGACATCAATGAAGTTGTGGAAAAATGGTGCAGATAGTTTGGACCGTGTAGACAATACCGCAGATGCTACTGAAGAATGGGAGAAAATGGATGTTGACGATATAGAGAATGAAAACTGTGAAAAACAAATAGGAATGTAAACAATTATAAATATCATGCAAACATAATTTTGTAAATAAATAATCATTTTATTAATGTATTTGTGTTATTTGTTTATTCTTAAATTGATCAATATAAATATAGAGTATTTTAAGAATCAGTTAGTCCTAATTAAAGATGGACCTTGAAATAAATTTAGTCTTCTTTGAAAAAAAAGTCTCCGAGAAAATAACACTCAAATCCTATTCACATGCATTATGTGTGTCCTTGTAAACGCAACTTTGAAAATTCACATGCATTCTGTGTGTCCTTGTAAACGCAACCTTGAAAAAATCTATATGTACACGCCTACAAACGCAACCTTAGGCTATTCCCCAAATATATAGAAAAATGTTTATTTGAAGAAAGTTTTTTGTTTTTCCAAACACTATATTGTGTAATTTTTTCAACGAAATTTATTAAAATATGAGGAAATGCATATATAAACAATTATAAAACTTTCAATAATTTTTTTAGGCTATTTCCCAAATATATATAAAAATGTTTATTTGAAAAAAGTTTTTTGTTTTTCCAAACTATTTGTTTATTCTTAAATTTATCAATATAAATATAGAGTATTTTTAAAATCAATTAGTTCTAATTAAAGCTGGAATTTGAAATAAATTTAGTCTTGTTTGAAAAAAAAAAGTCTATGAGAAAATAACACTCAAATCCTATTCACATGCATTCTGTGTGTCCTTGTAAACGCAACCTTGAAAAAATCTATATGTACACGCCCACAAACGCAACCTTCGGCTATTCCCCAAATATATAGAAAAATGTTTATTTGAAGAAAGTTTTGTTTTTCCAGACACTATATTGTGTAATTTTTTCAACGAAATTTATTAAAGTATGAAAAAATGCATATATAAACAATTATAAAACTTTCAATAATTTTTTAGGCTGTTTCCCAAATATATAGAAAAATGTTTATTTGAAGAAAGTATAGTAGTATAGTAAAGTAGAGTATTTTGAGAATCAATTAGTTCTAATTAAAGATGGACCTTGAAATAAATTTAGTCTTCTTTGAAAAAAAAAAGTCTCCGAGAAAATAACACTCAAATCCTATTCACATGCATTATGTGTGTCCTTGTAAACGCAACTTTGAAAATTCACATGCATTCTGTGTGTCCTTGTAAACGCAACCTTGAAAAAATCTATATGTACACGCCTACAAACGCAACCTTAGGCTATTCCCCAAATATATAGAAAAATGTTTATTTGAAGAAAGTTTTTTGTTTTTCCAAACACTATATTGTGTAATTTTTTCAACGAAATTTATTAAAGTATGAGGAAATGCATATATAAACAATTATAAAATTTTCAATATTTTTTTTAGACTATTTCCCAAATATATAGTAAAATGTTTATTTGAATAAAGTTTTTTGTATTCTCAGACACTATATTGTGTAATAGTCGATGAGAAAAAAATGTTAAGAAAAAAATTTTTTTTCTGTTTTCTAAGTGTTTTAGGGTATTTCGTCAATGCGTAGATAAAAAAAAAATTTTTGGGTGTTTACTATACGTTACGAAAAAAAGTTTCAAATAAAAAAGTTTCCTATTTTCAAGTACTATCACTTTAGTTATTAGGAAAAAGTGTATAAAATTGATAGTTTTCAAGAAAATCGAAAAAATATGGTGGTTTTGAGTTGATGAGCAGACAAAAAATTTTTTTCTGGTTGTTTACTATACAATACGAAAATAAAGTTTCAAATAAAAAAGTTTCCTATTTTCGAGTATCACTTTGGTTATTAGGAAAGTGTGAAAAATCAATAGTTTTCGAGAAAATCGAAAAAATATGGTGGTTTTGAGTTTATGAGCAGACAAAAAATTTTTTTCTGGTTGTTTACTATACAATACGAAAAAAAGTTTCCTATTTTCGAGAACTATCACTTTGGTTATCAGGAAAAAGTGTGAAAAATCAATAGTTTTCGAGAAAATCGAAAAAATATGGTGGTTTTGAGTTTATGAGCAGACAAAAAAATTTTTTCTGGTTGTTTACTATACAATACGAAAAAAAAGTTTCAAATAAAAAAAGTTTCCTATTTTCGAGTACTATTACTTTGGTTATTAGGAAAAAGTGTGAAAAATCAATAGTTTTCGAGAAAATCGAAAAAATATGGTGGTTTTGAGTTGATGAGCTCGATGAGAAAAAATGTTAGGAATTTTTTTTTTGTTTTCTAAGCGTTTTAGGGTATTTCGTCAAAGCGTAGATAAAAAAAAATTTTTTTGGGTAGTTACTATACGATACGAAAAAAAGTTTCAAATAAAAAAGTTTTCTATTTTCGAGTACTATCACTTTGGTTATTGAGAAAAAGTGTGAAAAATTGATAGTTTTCGAGAAAATCGAAAAAATATGGTGGTTTTGAGTTTATGAGCAGACAAAAAAATTTTTTCTGGTTGTTTACTATACAATACGAAAAAAAGTTTCAAAAAAAAAAGTTTACTATTTTCGAGTACTATCACTTTGGTTATTAGGAAAAAGTGTGAAAAATCAATAGTTTTCGAGAAAATCGAAAAAATATGGTGGTTTTGAGTTTATGAGGAGACAAAATTTTTTTTTCTGGTTGTTTACTATACAATACGAAAAAAAGTTTCAAATAAAAAAGTTTTCTATTTTCGAGTACTTTTACTCTGGTTATTATAGCACAAATAGTGGATTTGTTTAACGAAAAAATATGATAAACAACTTACCGTTTGTCAAAATACAAGAGTTCTAGAGTAACTACACTACACTACAACTTGTTACGTTCTGGACGCGCGTTTCGCTAACCAAGTTAGCATATCATCAAACAGTTTATATCATCTGCTGATGACGCTAACTTGGTTAGCTGATGATGCTAACTTGGTTAGCGAAACGCTCGTCCAAGACGTAACAAGTTGTGGTGTAGTGTGGTTAGAACTCTTGTATTTTGATCTATCTTCCACCACAGGTTCCAGTGTTAGGACTTACCGTTTGTGCTTAGTCCGGGACTGGAAGTAAATTTTGCTACATCTACTATTTTGACAGCGAACTGTTGCCCAGTCTGTCTGTGAATACATCTTCGGACTATACTAAATGGTCCCCTGTAACAATAAAACATATTGCTACTAATGGGTTTTGAAATAAGGGTCTACTACTACTACTAACTTTTATTAAACACTGATATATAACACAAACAAAAACAAAAAATAAAGTATGTTTTAGGCAAAAATTAAAAATTCTCACCACATTAAATTATTTTATTTCATCTAAGGGATATTCCAGGATTCGTAAAATACTCAACAATTAAGTTTATGAGAATTTAATCAAACCGGCAATGGGTGGTTTTAGTTTCAATTTTAACATAGCGTATTTAAGTAATTATAAACGCTGGACAAACAAACTTATAAATGCAATTTTTTCAAGTTTAAATATTGTCATTAAGACTTAAGGTGTTAAGATGCAGTTTTCAACATTTGCCCCTAGAGGACGCAAATTGCAGAGATCAATAACGAATCCGATATTAAACATTTTGAATTCAAGACCTTGTCATTTTTTCAAAATTTTCTTTAAACGATAACTGTTACAAAGTAATATATTTAATTGTTCTTGGGTAACCAAGGTTATCTACTCCTAAATACCAAAAAGCAATTTTCAGTGATTTTATAAATTTCTTTCGGGTGGGATTTTAAGAAACTTCAATAAAATAAATCTTTCTAAACATATTCTTTTTCTCAGCTTCTAAATGCCTTAAATTATTGTCAAAAGTTAAAGGCCTCCACTGTATTAATTAATTATCTAATTTGCGTATATTTTACTTTAAACTAACTCTCATTTAGAACAAACGCCTGAATATTAGGACCCATTAATTTTTGTATAAGTAAATTATTGTAATAAAAGGCTTTTCTGCCGAAACAATTTTTAGCGTTTGTAAGTTCCTTCATTTTCATACTATGAAATGGCCTTTCATCATAATTCGCTACCCCCAATATTGGCTTAATTTTAGGAGTCAGAAAAAATTGTTAAACGGGTCTCTTTTTGGTGATTATAAATACACTACGTTTGATCTATTTTTCTATAGACACCTGAGACATTTGAGAAACTCCGAGCCATAAGAAGCAATGTATTCCCATAGATACTTATTTTAGATCTGCTACACATTTTTGAGACATGCTATAGAGATAAATTGTAATTTTCTATCAATTACTTAATAAAACCTAGAACTAATATTTAACATATTTTTATATCTCTTAAAATTAAACCAATATATGTAGAGAACTATGAGGTAAGGAAAGGTGCAGTACAACGTAAAATCAAAAGGTCCTTTGAGAATCTAAAAATAAAGGAAATTGTAAACGCTAAAAACCCTTTCAGTAAAAAAAATATTATTAGTTAAATTTGTATAAAAATATAAAAGCTTTTATTTATCAACTAAAAAAAAATTGAACTAAAAAGTAAAAATAATATTTAGTACATACTTAATAAAAGTTACATAAACACACTATTCAAAAATTTGAATATTTTCTTAAAACCTTGAGGCTTTATTTGAAGTTCTGTGATAATGTAAATTTTATCAAGTATATGCTTCTTGTGCCTTTGATCACTGGGCTTCTTCTGTAGGTTCACTGTTTAACTTCGTGCACTAAATATTATTTTTTCCTTTTTAATTCAATAGTTTATAAATAAAAAAAATGTTCAACGTTTATTTTAATTTGTACTGTTTAGTAATTTGTTTAATCATGTCCTAATATCTTTAACTAAACTGTTGTATGTTTATCTAAAGAGTTCCTATGGCCAAACCTCAGGCTCCACCATCAGACCCTAGACACCACCTAGGTCTAGATCTTGTCAAGACAAATCCAACGAGCCCAAACTCGACGGGGTAATGTTGTATAGTTAGGGACATCCCATGGCCACTTTCGGGCTCTATAATCAAACCCTGAACATCACCTTGAGCCTATAGTACTTGTCAAGAAAAATATAACGAACCCAAACACGACGGGGTAATGTTGTGTAATTGAGGAGATCCCATGGCCACTGAACATCACCTATGTTAAGACAAATCCAATGAGCTCAAACACAAAGGGATTATTTTGTATAGTGGAGGAGTTCCTGTGGCTACTTTCCGGCTGTATCATCAGACCAACTCGATGGTACCATATCATTGTTTTATCAATCGAACGCCAGCAAGTTCTTGAAAAATGGAATATGGCTTACGACCGTCGTACCATATTATTGCATTGCCACTGAAGTTACATGGGTATGAAAAATTTTAGCTGAAACGGATGCTTAAAAAATTAACAAATTTTGAAAATTGTAGTTAATAGATCCAAATGTTTTGGCGTGTGGCATAACATGGAGCTTAGTTTAAAGTAAAATAAAGCAAATTTAAAATTATTTATAATAATCTCGCACAAATTTTAGCAAGCCTCTATGTCTATATGCAGTAGATAACTGAGATAAGGAACAACTGGTTAATGACACCGAAGCTAAAAAAATGCATTCAGAAAAAATTACAAATTATTGAAAATCCCCTGTATAACAAGCACCGAAAGAAATTAAAAAACGCACTGTTTTTTTTTTATTCAGGCGTAGACCATCTAGAAAATAACAATAACATAACCAGCTTGTAACATTTATCGTTTAAGAAATTTGTGAGAAAATGACAAGGTCTTACACAAGACTCCGTACAACAGATTTGTTGTAGAACTGTGTATTTACGCCCTCTATGACATCCAATTTTTTAGCTAGTGCTAAACAATGCCGACCCGCAACTTAATATGTTAATTTTTATTGAAAATATTGAAACTTGAATTGTATCCAAAAATTTCCATGTATAAGTTCATCTGTCCAGCGGTTTATTTCTTGACGTATACTTAAAAACGCTGCTGTTAAGCTGGAAATCGATTTTAAAGACAAACTGAAATGCGATTACTGAAAGACCTATTTACAATAATTATTGAATATACTCGGGGCCTATTTTTCTATTAAGTATGATAGGCCCAGGCCCTTAATGAGTCATGGTCGGTCCTACTATGTTTTTATAGTATAGTAAATTCAGCTGATATTCGAAAGTCCGTTTTATTTTTATTATTGGGTGCATATAACCTAATCAAAAATATAAAAGATAAAAAATGTTTATTTATTTCAAACACTGATAATATTCAAAGCCTACCTATCGACCAAACTCTTTCAATAACAGCACAGTTTTATTGTCCTATACTAAATGGTATCAACAATAGACAAAATACCCACCAACTAAATAATGTTCCGCAAATTATATATTTTAGATTTAACACGGAAAATCACATTTGTATGTAAATATGGTAATGGCTGCTGGTCAACATTGATTTTAATTTAAATTAATTAATAAAATTAATCCTCATTTAAAATATTAACTGTGTTGTGCCATGTACATTGTGTGTTTTTGTTTTATATACTGAATGTGTTTTAATATATATCCTCAATTTTAAATGTATTAAGATACGCTACAGGTTTTTAGCGTATATACGTACAAGTGTAAAACAATCTATTTAATTCTTTTCTAACATAAATTTTCTAGAGCCCCTTAAAATAAAACAATTACAATATCTATGTAACAACAGTTCTTAACTTGTAGAGTCCTGAAGAGGACCTCGTAGGGGTCGAAATGTGGACTAATTACAACAATAGATTTTCTATGTGCGTTTTATTGAGCATCATCCAACCTAAAACACCTCAAATTAATATTGCAATCACTAAAAATAAATCAGAACATATTGAAGTTATGGAATCTTGCTTACAAAAATATGGGCAAATACGAACAAACAATTGGCTAACTATAAAAATCATTTGAGGTTTTTGTTACAGTACAGACAAAAGCAGGTATTACCGATATATTTAATAAAAATATATTTCGTGTCTACAAAATTCCCTGTTAGAAGAAACCCCTTTTAAAAATAAATGTGCCAGTTTGTTTAGACAATTTCAATTTTCAAAAGCTTTAAATTTAGAAATCTCATATGTACATTGGAAAGTAATAAAACTAAAAAAAGCGAAAAGCGAAAGTAAAGCCCGTGCTTTGGAAATTCTGTCAGAAAGCATATTCAACTCTTTTTTATTACCGCAACAAACTGTATTTGATGAAATTTCTAAAATCAGAAAAACTATACAAAAATAAAAGTTACACATCCAATGTAGTGGATAACTCGAAGTGACTTGTCAATTTAACTGACCTAGAGTGTCCTAAAAATGTAGACAATTTACTTGTATTAAGCGAAAAATGTAACCTACCATATATAAAAAAAAGCAATCTGCCTTTGGAACGCTTTATTATAGATGTTGAATATATTGTTATCTGATCAACATTCCTGATGAAAACATCAAAATCGAAACTCGAAATAAAGTTGTTAATACCATTACTAACTTTATGCAAACAAGTATTACTCGCCATACAAATAAAGCAATATTAAAACATAAAAAAAATGTGTTAACTATCTTAAGCAAAATTCTAATATTTTAATTATAAAAGCTGATAAAGGCAATACCACAGTAGCAATAAATAAAACAGATTACTTACATAAAGGTTACGAATTACGTTGAGATAGAGACACATATATAAAGCTAGAAAAAGATCCAACAGTAACAGTTCGAAATAAATTGAACAAAACGATAAATTAATAAATTTAACGCTTTTCACAAAACCTGAGGATAGGAAACTAAAATGTTCAAATGGAGTTTTTACAAAATTGTACTTTCAATCTAAGATACACAAATAGAATACTCCTCTCAGACCTAATGTCAGTATTGTGGATTCCCCTACCAATAGCTTAACAAAATAGCTATCCAACTTTATTAGTTTCGATTTGGAAAAACATGAGTATTACACAAAAAATTCTTTTGAAATTGTATCATTTATTCAGGATTTTCAAGTGCCCGTAGACCATGTTTCAGTGTCTCTTGATGTTATCTCCCTGTTCACTAATATTCCTACAAACTTTACAATTGGCTTACTACCGGATAAATGGGACATGATTAAAGATCACTGTCAATTAACAAAGGCTGAATTCCTTCAGCTTTTAAATTTCAATTTGGAGTATAGCTAGTTCAGTTTCGACGGTAACTTTTTTAAACAAATATACCGCCTTGGAATGACCAGCTAACCAGCCTGTCCCCAGTCTGCTCAGATGTTGTTATGTCTAGCTTACAAAAAAACATGTATTGAAAAACTAACTTTCAAACTTCCGTTTTTTAAACGCTAGGTGGATGTCATTATAACGTGCGTACCAGCTGACCAAGTTGATACATTGTTAAATACATTTAATTATTTCCATCCCAAATTGCAATTTACCGTCGAAAATGAAAATAATCGCTCTATGCCATTCTTAAACGTACTTTTAATAAGAACAGAAGATAACAAAATAAAAACTGCCTGGTATGATAAACCAATTTTCCAAGATTCCTTAATTACAATTCTCAACACATCTTCCAACAAAAAATAAATATAATTCAAAATCTAAAACACAGAGCGCTAAAACTTTCACATTCAAATTTCCATAATAAAAATTCAAACATCACTAAAACATTGCTTCTAAAAAACTACTACCCTAATAAGCTCTTAAATAAAATTATCTATAAAACTACCTCCCAAGAAAATCAATAAAAGGAAATCAATATATATTTAAAAATACCGTATATTGAAAACCTCTCACAGAAGCTATCAAAACAACTAAATAGCGACTCTGTCACCATCACGTTTAGGAACGTAACGTAGGAGAACTATTTTCAAAACTAAAAACCCCTACACCAAAAGGTCTTGACAGCAATGTAATTTACAAAATTCTATGCTTGGAATGTAATGGTGTAACAGGTGAAACAGGTAGATACCACTCGAGTGGCTGAACATAAAAGTAGCGACCAGCGAATCTAGTGAGTGATAGGAAAAATGCTGTCTTGGCAGAACACTTCGAGAATTTACAACACCCCTTCAATTTTGACGAAACTTGAAACGACATGAAATGATTGGAATAAAAAAACACAAAACCGGTATTAACAAAAAACAATATATAGAAGGCTTAAGTGGAACCTACTATAATATTTTAAATTTTATAGAGCATCCCGTATAATAAATGGAGTTGATATACTAATTTCCATTATATTTTTGTATTTCAAACAAAAACGCTGATAAGATTCAAAGCCTACCTATCCACAAACACGAACAGCAGTTTTATTGTTTATTAATTAGTTTTAATGGTTTAAAATACAACATATAAAATACTTACCATCTAAATAATGTTCCGCAAATTACAAATTTTAAGTTTAACACGGAAAATCACGTTTGTATGTAAATATTGGTAATGCCTGCTAGTCAACATTGATTTTAATTTAAATTTATTTTATCATCATTTAAATATTAACTGTGTTGTGCCATGTACATTGTGTGTTTTTGTTTTATATACTGAATGTGTTTTAATATGTATCGACAATTTTAAATGCAGTAAGATACGCTACAGGTTTATAGTGTGTATACGTAATGTGTATAAGTGTAAAACATTTTATTTAATTCTTTTCTAACATACATTTTCGAAAGAACATTGCCCCTTAAAATAAAAAAAAAACAATATGTAACAACAGTTCTCAACTTTTAGAGTCATGAAGATGACCTCATAGAGGCTGAAACGTGGACTAATTACAACAACAGATTTTCTATGTGCGTTTAAGGGAGAACTGCACGCAAAAACTAGCGACAAGGTCTAGTCAAGTTCAAAGCAAGATGAAAAGCTACCTACGTATTAGAAAAAACTTCCTGCACGTCCGACCGCAAAAAAAATGTGTTATGTATAGGCAATTTAAATTACATTTCGTTTAAAAATGGGTTCAAAAGGGTTCAGGCGCTGCAGAAATACAAAGACATGAGTACGATTTACCATTTCAAATTTTGTAGTTACGTAGACAAAGGATCAATGCAAGGCGGTAAAGAGCCATTTTGTGGAAAAAAAATATGTGCGACGGCATTTGCGTCAGAAAGTGGTCGAAAAATGGTCGAGAATGGACAAATCTACTTCTATTTTATAATTCTAGATTAGATTGTTTCATAAAAAATCGCATTTAGCGCCCAACTATACATATTTCCCTATTGAAATCACATTGAAGCTAATACATATCTCTTATAGTTTGTACATAATATTGCAGCGGCGGAAGGCTTGCATATGATCCATAATACTGCGTGCAGTTCCCCCTTAATTGACCGTCATCCAACCTAAAACACCTCCAAAATGAATAATGTGGTCACTAAAAATAAATCAGAAAATACTCTATAAGCCCATATATACAGGGTGGTCCAACGAAAAGTATGCATATTTTTCTTTTTACTTTTCAACGTGCATCTTCAACCCCTGCCGTGGGACAATGACACCTCTACAATTTCAAATGTAAAGGTGGTCAACTGGTACATCATTTCGAAGGGCACAAAATTACCTTTCTAATGACACTCTATTTGTTGGAGTTGAACACTTAATGCGAAAACGGCTTTAGGAGCATCAACCCTGTAGTTTTGGTATAAATCAAACAGGCACGTAAATTTTTTTGAATATTAATTTGTGATTTAAATGCCATTAGAACCGAGAACTTTATCAGAACTAAATTCCATGATAACATTTGCGTTTTTTGTTAAAATAAATAAAATACTGCAGCTAAGTGTAGGAAAAGAATTTAGGTAAACGTTTATTAAAGTCTCTTCACTTCACTTTGCTTGCTTTTGCAATTATTTCTATTTTACTGTAGTGTATTCCGTTCAAGAACGAGTTGAAAATTTTAAACTTTATTTTCAAAATAATAGTTGTGCTAGGCTTACTGCTTCTTTGTTTAATAACACTCATCCCAATGAAAATGTAAATAATTCGTTTTTTGCCAAATTAGTCCGAAAGTTTGTCGATACTGGATCTGTGCGTAATGTGAAACGCTAGCCGCAGCAAGCATCAAAAATGATCATGTGAATATCGCTGTTTTGGGACATGATGCAATGGATCATACTCAAAGTACCCGTCAACTGAAGCCTCAGGTGTCTCCTGCCTGTCCATAATAAGAATTTTAAAATCGCACAAATTTCATCCATACAAAATTAAGTCCTAACACTGGAACCTGTGGTGGAAGATAGATCAAAATACAAGAGTTCTAACCACACTACACCACAACTTGTTACGTTCTGGACGCGCGTTTCGCTAACCAAGTTAGCATCATCAGCAGATGATATAAACTGTTTGATGATATAACAGTTTATATCATCTGCTGATGATGCTAACTTGGTTAGCGAAACGCGCGTCCAGAACGTAACAAGTTGTGGTGTAGTGTGGTTAGAACTCTTGTATTTTGATCATACAAAATTAAATTAATACAGGAACTGAATGAGGATGATCCTCAGACAAGGCTGCAGTTTTGCGAAGAAATGAGTCAGTTTTTAATTGAAGATCTGGACTTATTATTTAATATTTGCTTTTCCGATGAGTGTACATTTTATTTGAATGGTGCTTTAAATAGGCATAATTGCTATAATTGTTGTTACTGGTCGACAGTAACCCATATTTATCCCGTGACGTTCAAACATCAAAACATTAACGTCTAGTGTGGCATATTACGAAATCATATTGTTAGACCATTTTTTTTATTCCTTAACTGATGAAGTCTACCTAAACAGGAATATTAGAACATGACCAAAATCATAATGTTGATTGGCTTCATTCCCAGCAAGATCCGCACTATGTTACTGCTGTAAGAGAATTTTTAAATTCCCTGAACTGTCGATTGGAAAGAGAGACCCAATTGAATGGCCTGCCAGATCATCTGATTTATCGCCTTTGGACTATTTTCTTTGGGCACATTTAAAAATAAATGTTCTGCTACGAAGTCCGATTCCACGGAAGATAACACCTGATATACTACAAATATTCGAAATTGATATGATCAAATTCTGTGTTATCATATAGAAGCCAATGGGTCGCATTTTTAAAGCTTGTTGAATTAACGTTTTAATAAATCTTAAAAAAAACAATTTAGCAGTTTATTCCTTTTTTAGAAAAAACTCTTAAATAACTAATAATCATTGAAACGTAATTCTAGTTATTTGGAATCCTAATAACTAAAATGTACTTGCCTGTTTCATTCATACCAAAACTACTAAGTTGAGGTTCTAACAAATAAGATATCATTAGAAAGACAATTTTGTGCCCTTGGAAAAGATGTATCACTTTAAATTTCACAAAAAGAGGAAAAGCTAGGTGCGTACTTTTCGTTGGACTACCCTGTATTATACAGGATGTTCTATTAAAACAAGAAAATTTTGTTGTGCTTTTTGAAACACGCTAAGAGCATCCTGTAAATATAAAAATGATAAACTGATAAACAATACCACATTAATGAGCGTACAGTTGCGGCCATTAAATCTTAGGCATTACTATTTTTATTTTGTAAAAGAATATGTTTTCATCTCCACTCAAAAAGGGCCAAAAGTATCTGTTGTAAAACTGACACGAAATACATATATTTGTCATTGCCAACGAATTATTTATGCATGCAATTTTCAACCGTAAATGTACAAAACAAAAAGTAATAATAATGAATTTAATTGTGGATGGTTTGTCTGAAAAGGCCGTTGCAGAAAGGCTCCCAAACTCAAAAAGCATATTTCATTTTATTGAGTCAAAATGGCAACAAACTTTCGAAAGAAAACCGGGATGTGGACGTCTTAAAATTTCTAATGAATTAGAGGATAATAATTTAAAGGCAGTTTTAAGAGAATAGCCCTTAGGTCTGCCGTTACCACTCGAGCTAAGAGTAATTTTCAGGTTTGGTTGCAATTCTACCAAGAATATATGGCCATCTGGGAAAATGTTATTTTTACGACTGAAAAGTGGTTGTTCCAGTCATGCTACAATGGAACTCAAAGAGTAAAACATAGTGGGCGATTTTCAATTCATTCATTGTTTGGGGATGGATGCCCAAAGTCTGGTGTATGGTATAGTTTATAGATGGAAGATTTGTTTCAGAGGTATACCTTGTTATTTTACAAAATATTACCTTCGGTACCCCAAAAATATCCTGAAAGAATCTTGTATATCAGCAAGATATACGTTCGGCGCTTAAATGAATGAATGAAGCAACAAGACATTAGAATTCTTTCCTGGTGTTCCTGTGATTGACAATATTTGGCGAATTTTGACGAAAAAAACCAATGCAAGGATTTTCGGCCTCAAAATGTTAAGGAATTAAAATTAAGAATTCACCAAGCATGGGATGAAATAGGTCCAGTCTACACCAGTGTCTTAGAAGACTAAATTCTATATGAAAAAAAATGAAAATAAAATTTTGAAAAAATTTTGACTTTTATAAGAATTTTTAAAAGACCTATAGTTCATTTCTTAGTCTTAAAGATAAAATAATGTATAAGTGTAATTTACCCAAATTCATAGAAAGGTCGTAATTTGACAAGTTTACTGCCAAAGGTTTAATGATCACAGCTGTGCCTCAAATACCTACCAAAAAAATTAATGTAAGTGATGCTCGAAGTGATACCACCGTATCTTCAGTTAAGCCTATAATAAGTTTAAACCAGTTCAGTTCAATAAATTAGCATATGAGCAGTAGAATGGACTACATCAAATCTGTCAGAATCTGAAACTATTGTCACTCTTTTTCCTACACACCAAAAGAAAATAAGAAGAGACTTCTGTAATGATACTGTAGACCTGTCACCTCCCTGAGCATTTTCAGAAAATTGGACATTTTTATGTGCCCAGTGACAAAATAAAGTTGATAGAATGTTGTGAAATTTGGGCACATTCTAAATAAGCGAAAAAGTCATCCTCCGTAATATAAATTTATCCATTTTCATAAAAGTCGGGAACTATCACAAGGTATTTCCTATAATTAACTACAGAATTATCTAAGTATTCCAACCTGAAATAGATTTTTGCATTACTATTTCTTTTAGAGCATCAACTGCTTTAATATAATTTGTTTTTGTCAAAAACGTATTCAAAATGGGCAAGTCCTCGTATCCTTTCGGGCGGAAACATTTACAAAAATTAATTGTAATACACATTTTCATAAGAAAATAAAACCTACTTAAAAAAATGCACTAAAAAATGTAAAATAATATTTTAATTTCATCTGGAAAATGTATTCTCGAGTACCTATCAATATAAATATATTTATGTACTGAATCTTTTGATGTCAATACCACGAGTATAATGTTTTAAGAACTATTAGTTTAGCGTCGCCTTCACAGAATAAAATTTTCCAGATGAAATTTTTATTTTTAAATTTTTTTATTTTACTCTTTAGTTCTATTTATTGTACGGGTTTTATTGTAAAAGTTACGTTTGGCCACTTCTGGGTCCACCTTTTTCCTGACAGAATGGTGAACGCATAACGAACGCAATATAACATGGCCATTTTTTTCTATGGGACCACTCCGGTGACATCCTAAATATTCCCCGAAAATTTCATTCAAATTGGTCAAAAAAATACATAGGATCGAATTTTAAAATTAAAAATTTAAAGGGCTGCATACACGTGCGGAAGTAATGAATCATAAGTACAGCAAGTAATTAAACCCTTCAGTTGTAAAGGTGCAAAGCTAAAAAAGCCGGTAAGAAAAAGTTGAATCAAACGATATACTCTTTACTCACGAGGTAAACAGGCAGTCAAAAATGACAATCAATGGGGTTGCCAGATTGACACGGACAAAAAATGAAGTAAAATACCAGAAAACAAAACAACAATTAGTTATCCCGACCGCTTAGAATTAGCATATTAATATACTGGTAGGAATAGAAACCATAGAATATACTTATTGAAATAACGGCATTTTACTATAACCTAATAAAGCTAATTCTGAATCTCCCGTACACGGTAAAAAGCTTGTGCGTCGAATCATACGCACTGTGGCGCTTTTTGTGGCTATTTGCTTAAATTGGTGAATTTACTGAAAATATCAACGTATAAACAAAGCTCGTTAAGTTTTTGGTGTGAGCTCTGCTAACTTGTCGGTAGCGTACATTAGTAGGCTTCCATTCCAGATGCTATGTATTCTATTCTATGTTATAATTATTCTCTTTGCTATTATCATTTCATTGGTGCTTTATGCTCGTGGCATGGAGTTGACATGACTCACTTATTAACATTATAATTATGTTTCTTTGGTAAACAAAATTCGACATGAAATGTATGTTAGAACTGTTCAAAATTTTGAGCAAGATCCGTGAAATTTATTCTACGTTTTGTTGAGGAAATATTTATAAATTTCTGGGCGGACCCATGGCGGTTTAAAAATCGGGCTGAATTTTATTCCAATCTCTAGGCAAAAGAAATATGTTTCTTCGATATATTTACTTCTTTCACCCAAGATCAAATGTTTGGATGATACACGGCTGTACGTGAAATAATTGTTTAAGTCCGGGACACCCGGTATACAAAAAAAGCATATATGTTTATATATTTAAAACCATCTCAATGACCTCTTCTCTTTAAATAGCATAGTACTAATTTTGATTTTTTTTAGGCAAACCCAACTAAGAATACTCGCGGTATACAGACAAACTGTTTCATGCCTCGCTTCTGAAAATTGGCACAGCTGTTTAACCTGTTGGTAAAAATCGTGAATAAATACATACGTATACACGTACCTACGTACATACGTACATACCTACATACATATATACATACATACAATAGATGTCTGCTTTTAGAATTATCGTTAATTACTTAAAAATTTCGACTCAGATCTCAATGTTGAAAGGTTGCAAAAAAATGATAGTATATAAAACAATACAGAGAAATTATCGTACGAGACAAGTCTAATCAAATTTGATATACGTTAATGTAAACTCAATCTAGCAAGAGAAACAACCTTGAAAAGTTTTAACCCAGCTTTGAAAGCACTTGGTATAAAATCGTTGGATTAATTAGAACTCTCTGGACACACAATGCTAAGTGTTGATACCGAATCTCAATATTTTCCACTTAATGAAATTTAATTAAATTAGAAAACTATGCAGGACATTTCTGGAAACGTTTGTCGAAGATTTAAAAGTCAAAGGTTAATGTCAATCAAACGCTTAACTTCTCTTTCTGAATTTAATTTTATGCCCGGAGGAAAAATTACATTTAGGTTTACTCACTCATTATGTTAATAATAAATTTAATTTTTTACATCTAGTTCAAAATTACTGTTGAGGTTTTCAGTTAAAAAGTAATGTATGTTTTTTAATTAACTGCCTTTGCAAATGCATAATACCTTCGTATTCTCAGTCCGGTAGTTCTTCAGACAGCAGACTCCGAGGCAGACTCTTTTCATCTGTTTGTTTCTTTTTTTCTAACATCCTGCCGAGCATTAATTTCTTATGTCCATTTGTAAATGGAACTATAATTAATTTTAATAAAGCTGGAAAACGAAATGCTGAACAATTATTTTATATACATTCAGATTTGTTTCTCATTTTAATTGTATCATCCGAACAAGCCACAATCACAAATCTCTGCCACAGTCCTGGCAAGTGGCAAAACATGTCATGAAATTTATTTTAGGTTTATTCAGTGGAAATTTCGAATAAAAAAAGTGTTCCGCCATGTTCCATATATTTTATTTTGGGATAGAAAATAGCACCTGATTTTGCAGTTCTATTGGAAAATGGTTTAGTGCTGCGAAGATTTAACCAAAACTAGTATGCCAGAAATTTAAGGCACAAAATTTCATTTTTTATTTAATTTTGGGTAAATGCAGTGCAGCATGCACCGCGATTTTATAACCGATAATACAAAACAAATGTATTTTTGTGCATTTGTGGTAATGCCGTGGAAAAAATAGAAAAAAAAATATGGCATACAACTTAAGATTTAAATAATGAAAGATAAGTGTGATAAGCACAATGAAGCGGGATGGCTTTAAGAGTTCGGGGAGTGGAAGGAAGTAAAGAATATATATATATATATATATATATATATATATATATATATATATATATATATGTTAAATCACTTTCTTGCAAAATTACTTTTTAAAAAATTATTTTATTACTCAAAAATAATACAAATTAAAATATATACATTTGAACTTGCAAAGAGCAATATTTAACAAAATGAATTCAAGCTAGACTGAACTGTACTGAACTGAACTGTATACAAAGAAAAATAACTATTTATATGTTTCGTTATGCTGATTCAGTGGGAACTGTTTACTTTTTTCTTGAACACTTGGGTCAGGACGTGGGTTCTGCTGATGAAGCTTTCTTGGTATAGACTTGTTTTCGTAAACAAGTAACACCTGCTGTTTATGAGAATAGGATGATCTACGTTGTTGACTGATATGTGATACTTTGTTATTGAGATAAGCTTGGCTTTCTGAATAACTGCGTTGGCGGGTGATAGCTGATAGTCTGGGAACCAAGGTTAGCATAACTTGTATGATGAAATAGCTGGTGAGAATAGATATAACAACTCCCCCATCAAGATGAAAGTTGGTACGTGGAAGCAACTTTCAAGCTGAATGTTTGTTCAGGTTAAGTTCTATTTCTTCAGATTCTTCTGTTGGTTCACCAACACGTATGTTTGGTCGCCTTTTTGGAAATATTCTTCTCCATTGTACAAAATTTGTTCTGGACCTTGGTGGAGAAGGTGGGTAGTCATCACTATTGGCATTGACAATTCCAATACTGAGGTTTTTAGGTTTTCTTCTATAACATTTACAAAATATGTACAGGATAATTAGACTGATGATCAGAGTTATGGTCAGGATAGTAAACCAATCGATGTTTCTTTACGAATGGTTGATTGATTAGTCTGTCCAACTGATCAGAATATTCATTTAATTTATGTTGAGCGATATTTAAGTTTCCTGTGTCAATGTCGTGTAACTTAAGAGGCTTCAAGTCTGGTATATGAATCTTCTCAGGATAATGGCTGCAGCAATCATATGGAATTTGGATTGGAACGTTGCTGTAGGTAACATTATCATAAATATTTACAAATTTCTTCGCTAGAACTTTGGTGCTGCCAATAAATGCACTGCACTCTGGTTGAAGTTTGATTATGGCGTTGGTACTGATTGTTTGGGTAACAACGTCTCTGGAACCACATTTAATAGTCGCAGGTAGAGGGTCTGCAACGGCAACTAACCAGGAGTTTTGATTAAGTTCTTGCACATGATAGTCTTTGGCTAGGATAACTGAAACTTGGCACGTTCTTGGAAGGCGATTGATTAATCGTAGTAACTGGGCTTCACAAACAGCATCACTGTCTATTGGATATGGCAGGATGTTGGAACATATTAGTGTTCGGCTGCTCACAGATTTACATGATTCCAAGTTGCGAATTGTGATATATAATAATGAATCATCGTTTCGCGCAATTAAATTATTTGTTATTCAAAGAATGTGGTGAAGACCTGTTCGATTATCCAAAATTGGTATTGGATATAAATGAAAGAGAATATATTTTTCTGGATCAACTAATGGGATTTCGAGAACAAAAATTACTTTTGAATCATATTGATATGCCTTTAGTTCTATGATTTCGAGATATTGAGCCACACTTGAAGGGTGAATTAACAAAGGTAAATTATTTCTTTGCAATGATTGAGATATGTGCTTTAGTGATTCTATTAAGTCAAAAGGTGTAATAATTAAACTGTGTAAAATCCGTAAACGGGCGAAAACAATTGAATTTATGATATCATTCAAAGAATTTTCAAGAAATGAATTACTTTCCATTAATAGTTCGCAAATATTTAATATTTCTATTTGAGAGGAATAATATTTCAGATCGTCAGAAATATCCAGTATTGATTTTCGAATTTCTATAATATCATTATTGAATGTTTCCTCGTCAATTTTGAGTTTCTGAATAGTTGAATTAAATTCTTTTATTACTGAGGTAGTTACTGAGATTTGATTTTTAAGAAGATTTTCGATTTGATATTCATCATGCGTTATTTTTTCTATACAGTCATTAAAATATTCGCCATCAGAGGCATCTAAGTTTCCTGTAATTGCTTTCCAAAATGTTCCTATACCATTAAAAATTCCACGTTTTTCTCTAAAAATGTATTTTTTAGTATCTTCCATTATCTCTGTATATTTTTGATTTACAGCTCCTGATATTTGTCTAAGGAGACTAATATATGTTAATACTTCAGATTTAAATGCTTTCATTCGTGGTACGTCTTCGTTGATATTATTTATAAGGTTTTCTAAAATTCTATCATTATTTACAATTGTATCCTTAATTGGTTCTAAGTCTTTATATACAAGTAATGTCCATTTGCCATTAGAGATTCTTATTTTTGCTTCTTCATGAAAGACTCCTATCGTGTTGTTAATTGGACTTATGGAGTATTGGGACTGGACGACTGATGACAGTCCGAGGATGGTCCTGGAAGAGAAATTTGCTCGTAGTATGGTTTTAATCTATCAAAATTTATTTTAGATTTTTGTTTAGTATTAGGATTTATAGCAAGGAAGGGATTTAAAGAAATAGTTGTTCGGGGAAATTGAGTGAGGGATTCATATCGTCTAGTGTGAGAGTTTCGATTTAGGCTTGTATTTGATTTGTTTCTTGATTGGGTGGATGGTTTTGATCTGGGGATAAAAGAAAATTTTGATTTTCCTCGATTGGAAAATTTTGATACTCTTCGATTGGTTCGTTAAAGTTTAAATTGGGATCTGGATTGTCATAAGAATTGTCGTATTCGTTTTCGAATAAAGTAGAGGGGTCTTCATAAGAAAAGAATGAGGGATCTTGGCAATTTTGTTGATAGTCTTGATAATAGTCATTAAAATATTTTTCTTGATTATTATCGGTGCTAACTAAGTGAGCTTTGAAATTAGGATTTTTCTGAATTACTGAGGGTCGAGAATAATTAAAATTCGATTGACGTTGGAAATTATTTTGATTTGATTGGTTATTTGTAATATTTGGGGTTTGCGTATTTGGACTTCTTTTTTGTTGTATGTTCGGTCTGTGTGACTGAAAAGAATTTGTTTGCGGGGCAAACTGGGGTCGCTGAAAATTTGAATTTTGGGAAAAATTGGGACGTGGTTGTCCGTTATTGGCATGGCATTGATTTGCTGAATGACCAATACGTCCACATTTAAAACATTTTTGTGTTTGAAAGTTTGGTTTTCTCAAAGGTTGATTGAATGGCTTTGGTGGGTTCGGTTTTGAAACTTTTTGAGATTCGAAATAGGACAATTGAAGTTCACGTCGAATACGTATTTGGGCTTCAAGAAGATCTCTTGGGTTACTGGCACGAATTATATGTCCAATACGGGGTTCGAGACCAGTTAAGAGGGTGCTCAGGGACATGGATTCGATCAGGGTTATTTGAGCTTGTTTCTGTTGTGGGGTGAGATTAGACTTTTGTATATTAGCGTGAATTTTTGCATTTAGCACTTGAAGTCGGTTGAGGAAGGTTAAAGGACTCTCATTAGGTAATTGTTTGATACGTTGTAAGTCTTGTATTAGAGAAAACAAGTCTCGCGTATCTCCGAAGTGAGAATTTAAAAGTTGTTTTATTTCTAAGTAAGAAATAGGATTGCGAGAGCTTATTAGCTGCGCTGCTCTTGCACGTAATTTATTTTTTATGTGGATTACTAATAAATCTTTTTGATCGCGTGTCGACATATTGTAAGCACAATCACAAGCATTGAGAAATGTTTGGAGAAAAATTTGATCACCATCGTATTCAGGAATTATCGAAAATATTTCAGATAATTTATACGGTTCAATTTCGGGTGTCTCAGGGACATTTTGCATTCCGTTATCAGTCATGGTTGCTCAATATATCACAATATCAAAATGAAATAATATAGGCACACAATATTATATAAAAAGGATACGAACTTAAAATTAAGAATTTAGGTTGATTGGCAGGACGTAAAGTAGTACACAAATCAACGTAAATTAAAGCAATACTAAAATCTACGAAATTGAAATTTTTCTTGAAATTTGATTAATTGTATAATCAAAATTTGAAATTAGAATATTCTTTTGGATTTGTTTTTGAATTCAGTTTTTCGTTAATTAATTATCAAAATTGAAAAATCGAACAGTTTCCTTAAAATTTGAATAAAAATTCAATATTTTTGGAAAATTGAAAAAAATGAAAATTAATAAACGAGATGATTCAGTCTTACGTTACTAGTAGAAACATCAGACTTCGTCGTGTTCTCTGCAGCAAATTCTACCAGGGGCTTCACTAGGTGTTCCTAATCCGTAGATTGACTGCGAGTTGGTGACGTCGGGTCGTGATTTTCTGTTTTTCTTGTTTTTCGCAGGTTCTTCTGAACAATGGATTGGGATCCTCCGTCGACAGTTAGAGTGCACAAGGGCTTCGTGTTCTGTTAGACGTTTTCAGATCCTACCGACTGCGCCAGTTTGTTAAATCACTTTCTTGCTAAATTAATTTTTAAAAAATTATTTTATTACTCAAAAATAATACAAATTAAAATATATACATTTGAACTTGCAAAGAGCAATATTTAACAAAATGAATTCAAGCTAGACTGAACTGTACTGAACTGAACTGTATACAAAGAAAAATAACTATTTATACGTTTCGTTATGCTGATTCAGTGGGAACTGTTTACTTCTTTCTTGAACACTTGGGTCAGGACGTGGGTTCTGCTGATGAAGCTTTCTTGGTATAGACTTGTTTTCGTAAACAAGTAACACCTGCTGTTTATGAGAATAGGATGATCTACGTTGTTGACTGATATGTGATACTTTGTTATTGAGATAAGCTTGGCTTTCTGAATAACTGCGTTGGCGGGTGATAGCTGATAGTCTGGGAACCAAGGTTAGCATAACTTGTATGATGAAATAGCTGGTGAGAATAGATATAACATATATATATATATATATATATATATATATATATATGTTTTTTACTTTTGTTGCAAAACTAGAAATACACAGAATATTTATTTTATATTTCTATCAATTGGATATCCATCCAAAAAATCTTTTTTTATACACAAAAAAAATTGCGGCTTTTGTTAATTTAAGTATTCCTTACATGAATGGCTGCAAATGAAAGTGTAGATTCCTATTGCAATTCGATGTGGAGGAATTATAATAAATAACATAATTCTAATATTAAGACGATGTAAATAATATTTTTTAATAAGATTATCGTATATGGTATGGCGTTACTCATGATCTCTGAATGTATATTATTAAAGGAAAAGACATTCATCATATTTTTTAAAATTTGTATTTTTAGTACTTCTGTATAAACTTTTGTTCATAATATGTGGATCAGTAGCTATTTTAGGATATCTTTAAAATCAAATGTTTCTGTTCAATAAGAACAAAGAAAAGTAACAGATTGTTGGAAAATTTACTTTTTGTCAATAATATGCGGTAATGCCTAATTTAGAAAGCTTACTAATAGTCTAGTTCACAAACTCAAAATGGTGTTAATTCTTACTACTGCTAGTAAAAAAATGAGTGAAAATCGGATTCGGAATGCCGATGACGCCTAGAAAAACGTGCAAAATTTTGTTTTTGGCGAACCAACTCGCTATTACTATTATTTTAAGTTTTTAAATGTTTTACTTTATTTGTGAATATTATGTTTTACCATTAAAATTTTAAAAATAAAATACTGAAATTCCTATGAATGAATAAAGTGTGAACAGATCTTCCCTAAATAGGTGAGATAGTAGTAAGAATTGGGGTATAGGATATGCTGTATATAATGTGATTAAAATATATAGTAGAATTTTAAACAACCACCACAAAAAAATATATACATATATCTTTTTTTAGTGTAAAACATTTTTATGTTAGTGGTTGTTTAAAATTCTACATACTTTAATCACATTATATATATATAGGTGTTATGTTTCTCACACACTCATGTTCTCGTTTAGGTTACACTTTATTATTAATCTTTGATAGTTTTTACAGGTATGAAACAGGTATCACTTGTCTGCGAAACTGCTCAGGAGAATCTGACCCTAGATCTGGCGCACAGTAACATTATAACCCTGAAAGCACAACGTCGATTCTGATTGGTCGATTCTTCGCAACGTGCCTAGATCAAGGGTCACAATGTTTTAATGCGTACCGTATAACTCAATTATTATTTAAACCCGATCCAAAAATCCGGCACAAAAACTGGAATTCCTAACGACCGGTCACCGCTGAATAACCTAAACGCGTATTACCGCTGTCACAATGTTATGTTTCTCAATAAAACACACTCATGTTCTCGTTTAGGTTACACTTTATTATTAATCTTTGATAGTTTTTACATTAACGGAAAGTTAACTTTAATAGATATATTAAGACCCCGATAGGCACATCATGACCGTAAGCGCGAGGGGTGCTGACTGACTGCACTAGCAGTGTTGTCATATTTTATTACAACTAAATCCTTATATCACAATACATATATGACAAGAGGATATATGTTTATATATATATATATATATATATATTTATATATATATATATATATATATATATATATATATATATATATATATATATATATATATATATGTATATTATATATATATATATATCTGTATATATTTATATATATATATATATATATATATATATATATATATATATATATATATATATATATATATATATATATATATATATATATATATATATATATATATATATATATATATATATATATATATATATATATATATACATATATATATATATATATATAATATAAACATATATCCTCTTGTCATATATGTATTGTGATATAAGGATTTAGTTGTAATAAAATATGACAACACTGCTAGTGCAGTCAGACACAATGAAGTTCCAAAATTACGATTTAGGTAAATTTTATAACGACAATCAGGGCGTTAACATGTATCATAAAAATATGAGTTTTTTATTAAATTTACTTCAAGATTGTCATGTAAAATACTGCTAAAAAAATTTGTATGTTTCAAGAAGAATGTCTTGTTTTCAAAATGTTAAAGACTGTTCTTCAAAACAGTGCTTCACAAAGTTATTTGACACTATCTATATGCGAAGCTGAAAGGCCTTTTTCGAAAATGGCCTACAAACGTAAATACATGTCAACAATGTCAGAAGAAAGACTAAATACTTTATCTACACTGCCAATCGAAAACTATATGACACGATTCATCTTTTATTACAAAAACGATTCGCCCGTACGCCTAGGTAAAATGCAGGAATGGTTTTTTTTATTTTAATTTTTTTTGTGTAAGGATTTGTATTCAAAAAGTTTGCAAATTTTGTAATTTAAAATTATTATTCGTTCTTTTTTGTCGTTGTATTCTAGTTACTGTCAGTGCGCTTTTTTAAAATTATAAAGGAGGGACAGGGAATTTCAATTAGCCTAGGGCCCCGAAAACTACTGTCCACCACTGCGCACCAGGACCACCGTTTATTAAATAACATTCTGGACTCTTTATTTCGCAGTTAATTACTTTAAATGCATAAGTGCCATACAATGAGGTCAATTCAGTAGCGTAATCAGACTAAAAATAAGGACCTCTCAGGGTTGTTTTTAATTCAATTTCCCAAATAAACTTTTATTTTATCATTATTACTCATTTATGATATTTTAACGAACTCGATAAAACATAACTTCCGCTGAATGCGCCACATAATGACCAAGGAATTCTCACTGTTCGCGTTCCACTGGTTGTAACAACGTATGACGAGTGACCAAGCATTAAGCATTTATTCATTATAATGTGATCCATTTTAGAAAAATGTCTGATCTGCGCTCAGCTAGAAACCCCAGTGCTGCCTGCAAAAATGTAACTATTTTAGAAATGCAGACCCCGATTTAGGGGTGGGCAAAGTCGACATGAGCCCAGGGCGGCAAATTTATTGAATGAGTTGTAGGAAACAACCTCGGAAATTAATACGATAGTGGCATTTTGTTTTTTTGGTTTATAAAAAAATAGGACAAGGAAAATGAAATCGTTATTACAGAATATAAAAAATATAATTTAATTAAGTAATACCGAGAGTAACACAATACAATATATTCGTTTTTGCTATTCCCGACAATTATACTTCGCTCACACTGTCCATCAGGCAGCTTCAAATTCACCACATCAATCGCTTGCTTCGCGGTTTGATTATAATATTAGGTCTGAGGTCGCATGCAGCACCATTTGACTCATTGTTGTCAGTAGTCCTATTTAGGTCTATTTACTTTGAATACTTTAATAGTTATGGTAATGCTATTGGAAATTAAAATCCAAAATAAAATCGTGTTTTAAAGACACAAATACGATTGTTAATTAATAGGTCGGAAGCAGCCGCGGATTGGCAACTCTGACCGTGATATGAGTTTGGTCTTCGCGGAAATCTCGCGATCAACTTAACGGGGTCATTTATTTTTATTTTGTTTATTAATTACATATTATATTTATTTTCCATTTCTAGGATCGTCCTCGGGATCGTCTATTCAGAATATATTGAAAATAATTTAATTGATAGATTTAAATATATGTGGCGAAACCATCTTTTGTTTTTTATGGCTTTAACGATGAAGCCTCGGTGCTCCACCTAGTACTAATCCACCTCGTAATCCACTTAGATCACAAAATAGTGATAACAAGCTGTATCAAAAACTGAAAATTGCTTGCTTGAAAATTATTGAAAGATTTTGTGAGCCAGTGAATAGTGATTGTGAATAATTTTTTTTATAAAAAAATAGAACCGGCTTGAAAAAGGCACTAAAAAGTTTGACTTTATGAAGTCGGCGTCAAACTAATTCTTAATTACAGACATTTATATAATGAGTGTCCACATATATACCACAGCAAGCTTTACTAGTTTGATACCGAAATCAAATTTTCAATGTGGAAGAAAATATTATTTTTTACTTTTTAGTGCTTTTTTTTTGTCGATTCCATTTGTTATGAAAATTTCTGTTCTGTTCTGTTCTGTTTATACAGTTTCAACTTATAAGGTCTAAACTTAGAACGTCCCTAATAAAATAAATAAGTAGGTACTGAGTCCATTGAATATGAAATTTAGCTAGAATCACCGTATTAATATTATATAAAATGTGTCATCTAAACACATTTATAGAAAATTAACAGTATACACGTTGCCAAAATTTAAAATGATGAGTAAAACTGAACTTTGAGCCCATTAAAAACTCCGAAGAATATATAAAACTCGATATTAATTAATATGCATATTATTTTCCTGAAGATCTTCAAAAAATGCACTGAAAAATGAAAAATAATATTTTAATCCACCTTGAAAATTTAACTCGGTGAAGTCTTATTCTTATTAAACTTATTTTTAATTATTTAATTACAAAAATTGTTCTGCCTTTTTCTTTAGATGGCTCGATGAGTTTCCAGCGGAATTATAAGAATATGGGCGCATTCACCGCATCGTCCAGAAATGTTATTGAAGAAAAACATATTGGTTTTAAAGAAAAAATATGTAATAAAACAATACAAAAAATAGTATTGAAAGGTCTCGGTAACCAGACGATATTTTCAAAAAAAAAAATCATATAAATTGGTGCAGGGCAACGGTCTCACGAACTTGCTAAAAAATCTGGCTTAGTGTTTTAAATAATATATAGAGTTTTCATTTTTTAGTGCATTTTTTTGAAGTCGGTTTCAATTTTTTATAACACTTTTTATTAATATGCCTGCTTTGGGACAACTCCGGAAATATCCTGAATATTCCCAAAAAATTGGTCAAACCATCGAGGAGTAATCGATATACATAGATAAAAAATATTGGGTCTTGGCTCGAATTGATATCCGAGTTGATAACCTCCTTCTTTAGGTTAATAATAAAAATATTGAAAGACTGCAGATTTGGTATATTACAAGGCGCGAAACGTTGAGGATCAGAGTACTCTGTTGTATCCGCTCTCATTTAAGTCGCATATTTCTCCACGAGGAATTATTTTTTAAGAAGAATCTGTAGGGAATAGTTTTTTCTGGATATTTGGGTTTATAATTGCGTAAATTGGTTGCAGATTTTCTGGTTATAAACCAAATCTAATCTAAAAGTATATCAAATACAGTGTGTGCGAATTTCGATGTATCAGTATTGAGATCTTGGAAACTACACTATGAGACATACGGAAATGGTTAAATGGGGAAAATGATAGGCAATTCTTTCACTGATAAAATGTTCATTAATTCTAAAGAAAAATCTACATAATTACAATCTACATAAATTTAACTTTTTATTAATTTAACTTAATGTTATATATAGCAAGCTTTTACGTAAAAATCACTGTAAAATGTTTTGATAAAGTAATGAAAATATCGGATCCCCAAAAAGTCTTTGCCCAGAACATCATTAGTTCTTTACCCGTTTACTCTAGTGTTTCTCTTTTTTTTTTTAATTCTGGCCTTAAACGGTATAATCCCGCAAAGTTGCACATCAAAATTTGTACAAGGGTGTCAATTTGTGTTGGTGCGGCGCGGCGCGGCGTGCGGCTCTACGCAGACCCAGATCTCCCAGTTTGCTAGGCTCAATATTAAGGCAAGTTAGTCATTTGATAAAAGGGTGGTAAGTAGTTGTTTTCGAGGCCTTTTGAAAAATCGGTAAATTCATCTTTACCCACAAATCCACTACTTACAAATTCTATAAACTGTAATTTCATTCTTTTTTTTTGTTTCTAATTTATTTGTTGTTATTATTATTTATTTTTCATACCATTATTTACGTATTTGTAATTTTACCGAATAGTAAAACATTTTATTAGGCTGCCATTTTGTTTTGACATACAGGATTCCCACTAAAAATTTTACCAGTCTATTCCAGTTTAACTCATGATTTTTGTGCAAAAATTTCAAGTCAACTGGATAACTAATTTTTGATGCTGAATTTTTTAACATTTCATTATGACACCATTTTGTTCCTCTATAACGGATGTCCACAAAAATGTTACCAGTTTAACCCTATATCAGACTTTAGTTTTGCGCAAGTCTATTCGATAAGTAGTTTCTCAATAATGTTTTTTTTTTACATTTTGTGACACCGTCCTTTTCTTCCGGCATATTGGATTTTTTCCAAAATGTCATCATTTCGCCCTCTTAGGATCTTTGATTTTTGACCAAAATTTAAAATCAATTAGGTAAATTATAGTGTGTAAGCTATGCCGCATACAGATAGACAGACGGGCAGACAGACCAACAGAAGAGGGAAATGGGAGAATATGTTTTTCGGGGTCCAGGGCGAAAACGCAAAGATATGCAAAAATCTCGGAGGGTGATTTTTTAACGATTGCAATACTTACGAAGGAAGTAAAAATTCCAGGTTTGAATAAAATTAATGTCAATGGTGACCTCAAGACAAAAGGTTACTTGTGGAAAAATCCTAAATTTGCTGCTCGATATTTAAGAGTAATATATATTTGGTTTTGTGAGGTCGAGAGCTTTAAATAAATAAAATTTAAAAAACCGCCATATTTAAAAAAATTAAGTTGAAAGTGGATGTAGAGGCCTCAAAATGTAATTAAAATTGCGAATGAATGTTTTTCATGTTTCTTGGAACTGGCTCTACGTGATATTTTCAAAATTGGCGATTTTTTAAATCCCCCCTGTATCTCAAAATTAAAAGAAGCTCAGATTTGATTATGATATCTCAAATTCCTCAAAAGAGTTGCCAAGACGCGAAGACTATATTCCATTAACTTTGCTGATAAAGGAAATACCGAGAATACCCCACAATCCTATCGAAAATATAGTTCTTGTGTCGTTATTTGTAGTTTTTTTAAAATTTTTAAATGATAGCCTATGGTGTATAGAATAAATTAAAAGTAAAAACTCATTCTTCAGGTTTTTTAACCAATAATCACCAATCACCACCTTCTTCCGATCCTATTTATTTAAAGATTACCCAGGTTTGAGGAAGTTTTATGCTTGTGTTCTTTTACAAATGATTAAAAAATAATTTTCACTAACTTTTATTGCCAATAAAACAAATAATTTATATACTTTTTATATTTCTACATGACTTAAAAATAACAACTTAGGATTTCACATATAGAAGTGAAATGTCAAGTCTTGAATGTCAAATGCAACTTATGTGGATGTGAACAGTATTGCAAACAGATTTTCAAACAATTTGTTTCATATGATTAGGTTAGGATTGGTTAGGTTTCTTGTAGCGAGAGCGTGCGGTAGCGCGCCAACAAAATATATTAAAACATGGATTTTTTAAAGAAAACTTATATTATTAGACGAATATGTCTCGTTAGCGTTAGGTTAGCCCACGTTCGTCAATAAAACCATCATTAAACCCTTCGGTATATATTTCCATAAAATCAGGTGAATTTGGCAACACTACACATAACTTTGTTACTTTATTTTGTCCAAATCATCATAATAGAGAGTTTTTGAACGAAAAAATAGTGGATTTGCGAACTTTTTCGATTTTTTTTTTTTCAGAAAAAAGTGTGAAATGTTACGTGTGTGTACTTTTAATAGTCTATACACCATAGGATGATATTTAAAATTTAAAAAAGACCCGAAAATAGGACACCTTATACTTCATTAAACTAGTTGATTTTTGCATAAATTGTATGCGAGTTATTTTTAAATAAAATATTTACCTGTAATCAAGAACAGATAAAACTTTGAACAGACGATCGATCCAAAGCAAAATAAAATAACCTCAAAATTAACCGCAAAATGGAACCCGTAGATAGAAAGGAATCCCAACTTTGCATTGTATTCCGTATAGTTGGGATCCATCGACAGATTTCCGCGTAACACAACATCCGGTGCCGACTGTGTAGGCCTGCAAAACGCCCAGAATTGCCAGTTCGCGACGTACTGCATCCAATCGGCTGCGTAAATTGTTGCATGCGTTCTAATTAAACTGCGAGACGAGGACTGTCTATTTGAAGTATAATCGGTCTTTTGCTATAATTAAAATTTTATTTTAAACCGTTATTTATTTCTAAGAGCTACTATACACCCGGGTATCCAACAAAAAAAATTGTTTTATTATCCTTCTTCCGATCCTATTTATTTAAAGTTAACCGTAGTTTGAGTTTGAAGAAGTTTTACGCTTGTGTGCCTTTACAAATTAGTAAAAAACAGTTTTCACTTACATTACCAATAAAACATAAATACCTTATATACTTTATTTTTATATCTCTAATTGACTTTTAAAAATAAATAATTATTTCACAAGTCGTAAATGTCAGATGCGATATATGTGGACAGTGTTGCCATGTTGCAGGCAGATTTTCAAACAGTTTGTTTATTTTGATTAGGTTTGGTGTAAAGAAAGCGCGCCATCAAAATTTCGGGTCTATATTAAACAAGGATTTTTTTAAACAAAACCTGTATTGTTTGGTGAATCTATCTCGTTAACGTTTGGATAGCCCAGGTTCGTCAATAAAACCATCATAAAGCGTGTAGTATATATTTCCAGAAAATCAGGTGAGTTTGGCTACATTGCATATAACGATGTTTCTTGATCTTTAAATCATCATAATAGAAAGTTTTTTCACGGAAAGATAGAAGTAGCAATTATAAGCAATGCTTCAAAAACTGTGAGAATTTTGAAGCAGTGCACACATTTTTGCAGAAATATATTCATATAATAATAAATTCATACTAACGGGTTTACACCTCGTGGTAATCCTAATTTGGCCTATGTTTTGGAACACCCTGTAGATATCGTAGATATTACATAAGACAATAAAAATGAAGAAAAATAATTCTAGATCTTGTAGGTAGGTACTTTATTATACGGACTTAGATACTAAAATAGAAGGGAAAAAAACGTATGCGCCAACAGCGTCCTATAAAGGCAAATCTTGAAGTTGAATTAAAATTAGTTTTAACTACAAAAAAAAATGTAGAACTATATAAAAAATGTATTTCATATTTCAAACATATAAACCTGGATCCTATGATGTCTATATACATATAGGGATATATTTAAAATATTATATCTCTCCCCTAGTCCCTTAGAATAATATATCATTGCGACAAAAGTGTTTCCCTTGGCTACTCAAACAAATAAACCTTTAAAATTTATAGAAAATACTTATTGAATTAATTAAAAAGTAACATTACCTTCCAATCTCCTCACACAAATCATAAACATCATCAAATAAGACTTCTTCATCTGCCATTATTTAATCACGATTGAGCGTTTATAAACAAAAAAATAGCAAAAAACAGGACCTACTACAAAAAATGTCAACAAAACATTGCTCGTATTGCGCAAATCGCGCCGACTGTAAACAAACCGAGCCCGGTCCACGGTTTACCTGAACTGAGAATTTGATTCATTACTATTTCATAAAATGAATTTAGCAGTCTACTTTTTAAAAAGTTATGTAAAATCCCCGGCAAAAAGATGATCCAAAATTCAATTTAGGCACAGCTACAATGCAGGGAAGAAATATCAGTTGCATAAAACTAGGAGCTAGATGAAGAATCACTTGTTTCGGGCGAGGTGGAAAGCTCGGTCGCCCACGGCTAGCGATGATAATATATAAAAACACCAACGTAAATTAGCGCAAAAATGTCCCGAACACCCGGTAAAATTGCTAAAAGGTAAATACAAACGGAGGGGATCAAAGGGGCCCCGAATACGCCCTCAAAAAGATACCGATAGGCACTTTAGCACCAGGTTGACAGAAGACAGCCGTAATTTTCCAGGCGCGGACTTTTTTCAGTACACATGCGCCATTTGATAACAGCGATGAATAGGGAATTCCAACCATTACGTTATTAACATTTCGTTCGATAAATAATACAAGGATATTTTTATCTAAATTGGAACCACCAACAAAAATTAGATATTGTTTATTTTAAACAAGAATTTTAATGTTTGGTCATTTAGTCTTTTACTACACGAAAGGTCCATTATTTGTCAGTAATGTACCTAATTTGTTTTCCTAGGTTCTAGACTAATAAAAAGTATGTTGACTTGTTTTTGAAAAAAGGTTTCTGTACTCGTTATTGAGAAATTAACAAACCATGAGCCCAGCGTAGGAAAGGGAAGGTGACATGAAACAAACTTGATTCAAATATAATTTGATGTTAATTCCTAAAACAAAGAATATTTTTTACCGTATAAAAGAAGGGAGGTCATCTCTTTTAAATTTATAAATTTGCTCTCATAGCACATGCCTCCAATTGTGCAACATTAGACTTAGAGTAGCTGTGACCTGTTATAATTCCGACAGTTTCTATTTGACCTACTCTATTTTGATAAATAGTGGAGTAGATACTTAAATAGTTAATAACATAATATTTTAAAATTAAATATTCCACACATTATTTTAATTATCCTTCTGACATAAGTGTACCGATTTTTAAAATATCAAGAGTTAAATTAAAAAGTTTCTTGTAAAACTTATGGGCTACCAATTTCGACTCTTTAGGAATACCATTGTTTTTCGTTGAAATTCTGATGAAACGTTTTTTTAAATGCAATTTCTCGTGAAATTTCTAACATCACTGTTATAACAAACTCCGAGATTTTTGCAGAACTTTGTGTGCGCGGCCTAGCTCAAAAATTTCTTATACTATTGTCTTAAAATTTTGGTCAAAAATTAAGGGTCATATGGGAATAAAATGGATAAATTTTTGTAAAAATCCAATATAGCGGATGAAAATGACGGCCTCACAAAATGTTAAAAAAATCATTAAAGAAACTTCTTATCGAATGGACCACAAATTTTGCACCAAAATTAATTGTGATATAGGGATAAACTGTTAAAATTTTTATGTAAAGCCATTATTTCGAAAAAATAACAAAGTAAATAGCAATATTAACAATAATGATAATACTAATAATAATAAATGCATTAAAATCTTTTAAAAAATTGAATACATTGCAGTATTTATAAGATTTGCAAAAAATTTTATATGCTTATTAACTGTATTATATATACGCAGTGGACTTCTGAATGAGGGAAATTCTGGTTAAAGGCAAGAAAAGTCCTGGGTAAAGGCAATTTACTGATTTTTTAAGTAAATAGAATATAAGGTATATTTGAGATGGTGCTTCATTTTTCAGTGTCTTATAAGTTTTAAAGCTATAGACAAATAAAAATTGATATTTTTGAAATTTTAAAAAGAGACATAGTTCAAATTTACAGCCGGAGAATTTTATAATTGGACATAATAACATCATAATATTATAACACAAGAAGTTATATTATTAGAAATGGTATCAGGCCTGACGCATCATCTAAGATTAGTGATTGTTTCTTTTAAAGCTGAATAGACATCTAAGTAAAGCAACTAACTAAAAAAATCAAATATTTACAATCTTTCCAGATTCGACGTAACTGTTTTCTATTAATTATTATGACAAACAAAAATCTGTTTTGGCTTTTTTGCACATGAATAAAAATATCTAACTTTAAATTAATTGAAGCAAATATTTAATAAAATTACATGTCTCAACATGTGGACTAGCGTGTCTACGGAATGTTTTGATACATAATACAAACAATATTATTTTAGCAGACAGAAGAAACTCTACCAATTAACTTAAATTTTTATAGGCACTAGTCGGGACTCATCAGTGCGCCGATCGTAAGAGAGAAACATTAAATAATAGAAAAGAAAATAATTAAATTAATTTAAAGTTAGATATTTTTATTCAGTTGCGAAAAAGACAAAAATGATTTTTGTTTGTCACTCTAAATGCAACAAATAAACGGAAAACGTTTGGATGAAATTAATTATAATGTAAATTTATTATCCAATCTTAAAAAACATAACCTTAGCACACACAAATATTGTCTGAGACTTCCCTCATATATATTTGAAGGAATGTTGTCAAGGAAAGGAAGGGGTGTTACATATGTTGTATACAGAAATTTTAAGAAAACCATTTTTTGAACTCTCCATCTTTCATTATTAATTGCATTTTAACGGATAACGTATTCTGTTATCCTTATTGTGTTGCGACTCTCTAATGGCGCTCCCTAACAGTGAATGCATATTACCTTTGATTTTTTGATTAGATGATTGTTTGATTTTTATTGCCAGTCTGATATTTGGGTCTGTGCTGTCAGGTTTGAATGTTATTTATTGTTAACTGAAATTTGTTTTGTCATTTTCATGTTAGGTATTTCAAGTTTTTATGTTATTTTATATTCTTGTTTTTGTACACAGCAAAGGCTGGAAAAAACTCTCTCTTATGTAAAATCAATAGTGCATCTAAATTGCCCGGTACCCGGTATAGTTAGGTGTAGTAAATGTTACTTTTTGTGGAAATTGTGGGTAGTGTTAACATTGCTCAAAAAATCATAGAAATAAATCATATACTTAATTTTCGTTGTCTTAATTCACAGGGACACCTAAGGTGACCAATCTACCCATAGACGTATTTAGAATGTCTTCCAGGAGGGGCCCGAGGGGCATAACGCATCTTCATGGAAATCACAATTAAACTGAAAAAAAAGTCCTCACTTTATGTGTGCAAATAAAAACGTATACCTACGTGGTATAACTATATTATTTTATTATTTTTTTGTTTAAAACATTTTGCTTTCAGTTGTTACTGATGACGGCATTTGACCCCTTCCCCCTAAATATGTTAACATAGCTACCGACCTAGAATTATCACACCTACAGGTGATGACCCTTATAGTGTTGTTTGAGTAAGTAATATAAGAAGGTATATACATGGTGTTCGGGAATTAACGTGCCACATTTTAGAGCAAATTCCTCTCGCATAAGGCAAAAGTTCTTATGAAGATAGCTCTAAAAATGCATATTAAGGCCCTATAAGAAGGGCAAACAAAAAAAAACAGGTTAGATAAAATCGGAGTGAAAACAGAGCAACAGGGTTGCCAGGTTATTACAATTATAACAGATCTGTTACCTTTTAGAGAGATTTCTTACTTTTTTAACTTCTGATGAAATCTATTACCTTTTTAATCAAGTCTCGAAATAGAAAAAAATTATAAAAACCGTAATGAGCAATAAAAATTATTTATGTAGGAGAATGGCTAAATGACCAAATCACCTTATACGGAATAAACACAAGCTTTTTTTTTTGCTTGTCAAAGCTCAATGTTCAACTAAAATAATCTTCAAAAAGAATTTGTTACCTTTCTTAAAAATCTATTACCTTTTCGAACGCCTGTACCATTGTATTATAGTATATTATTTAGTATTATACAATGATAGTACTTCCTATACAATAATAATCAAGTTTTTGAAGTGACGTAAGAATTTGTAGAAATAGCAGGTTTTTGTTTAGAACGTAATGGCGTTTTTCATATAAGAAGTTTATTTGTTTCGGTGAGTTTCTTGAACCTTCAAAAAATATCCTGATGCTTATTATTTTGGACAAAGATATTTTCTTCAAACAATGAAACAATCCGTTAATGTGTTAAAGTTTGTTGAAATGTTGAAGCTAGGGTTGCCACCTGCCCTTACTTGAGAAGGACAGTCCTTATTTTAGGCTTTTTGTCCTTCCGCCCTTACTACCACAGAAGATGTCCTTAATTGAATGAAATCTAATAAAATGTTACTGAGCGAGCTGCCGATGCTGTCAATACTATTTTATGGACATGCAAATAATGATAAAAATATTTTAACTGTCACAAAATCTTAACTTTAAAGTATTTAAACTTAAATTTGCTAAATAAATTATACCCGCAAAGTTTTCATACTGCGTTCCCTAACAGTATTTTATTAGAATGTAATAAATAATGAGTATCTGACAAAATGGTGAATGTGCGTTTATTTTTTGACATGTTTAGCACTGTAGGCTTGTACTGTAGGTATGTCTAGGAATAAGAGGATTTTTAAAAAATTCGGGAATGTTCTTACTTGCATTTTTGAGAAGGTGGCAACCTTAGTTGAAGCCTTAACTCTAAAGTAATCTTTATTTCATCTAAAACGTATTTTTGTTTCAAATGTAGTGCACAACGTCCAGAAATGTGTTGAAGAAAAATATATTGGTTTTACAGAAAAAATACGCAATAAAACAATACAAAAACTATTGTTGAAAGGTGTCGGCAACCAGACGATTATTTAAAAAAAAATCATGTAAATTGGTACAATACACTCTCTCACGAACTTGCTGAAAAATCGGGATTAGTGTTTTAAATATATAGATATCTTAAGGATAAAACTCGCTAATAATTAAGTTAATAGGGAAATAATTATTGCATTTTGCCACACCAATAAAAGTAATTTAAAAATGTAACTAAAAAGTCAAATTTGTCTCCAAAAAAACAAAACTACCCGTAAAATATAATGTAATAAAAGGACTAGCTGTATAGTTCTACACAATACATTTCGGCTATTTTAGTCCAGTATCCGTTTGTAAAATCTGGTGACACTTTTCCGGCATAGATGAAATTAAATGTGTGTTTATTAATACGTGGGTGTTTTTCTAGATATTTTCTATTTATAAAAAATATCCTCCGTGGCTTTGTACGTGAATCATTACATTTCCAAAAATATCTAGGTAAGTATATATTACGTATACATAGTACCGTCGATCTGATAAATTGGACCCATATTCCGAAAAAAAAATCCACACTAACACGGTAGATACCATGTTTTAAAGCGCCTCTTACATACTGAGTTGAACCTTTGATTACTTGGACGTTAAATATTCTTGACACCATCGCTTAAATTTCGATTCGTCGCTCAATAGCACATTTTTTCATTAATCTGGATTCTAGTGAACATCTGTTCGCCGTTTGCAATTTCGAGTCTGGCGCTGTTATTATCTTGCTAAGCAACAATTTTTTGGATGGTTTTCATGCAGATAATCCAATTAGTCTACCTACGTTATATGACCCTGATGATATATATGTCGTTAAAATTTTCTATAACCACATATAGCGGCCATTAAAATTCTGGTAAACAGAAATTGAAAAAGTGTTGTAGGTCCGACAAGTATTTGACGCAACAACAGGAATAACTTCATGGACCTCAATGTTCTAGGAAGGATTAATAATTACTATGTTGTTCGAAATAGGAACTTTGGTGGCAGATGAAACTGCCATGTATTCTATTTGTCTGAATTCTAAAGGAAACTATATATTTTAGTACAAAGTTGCAAACAAGTAACTGATGCTATGAAGTAGAGTTGACCACACAAAAGTTTTTCTTTCTTAAACTTTCTTGTCCTGAAGTACTTCCAATTTAAAAGATGGAAGAAAAGTTTGAAGTTGCACTAATTAAAGTTATATATTTATATATTTACTTATTCACAACAGATTTAGTTATGAAATTTTAGAAAAAAATTGAAAATGAATACTCATTTATTAACTTTTAAAATAAAGTCTCCAGAAATTATTGTTTGTAGTATATATAAACACCTTCAATAAACATTAAAAAGTTTTTAAAATTCATAGATGAAAATCTTCAAAAATTAAGCATCAAACTTGTATAATAATATGTTTTATAATAATTGGTGACATGAATATTAATATTCTGAAAAACGACAATATTACTATATGTCATATTGTAAACGTTGGTCAGATTTGATCAAGTAATATTCAAAATGTACCAGTTAGAAGACAATAAAATCTCAACAATTATATTCAAAAAAAGCCAGCGGATTTGATATCTGTAAAAATCCTAAAATATCCCCAATTTTAAAACATTTATATAAATTATCTTTAGATTTAGGAATTATTCCAGAAAAAATTAAAATTACGAAATTTTTTCGAATTTTCAAAATGGAACAAAATTTGACTGTAATAATTATCGTCCGATATCTGTTTTGCCTATTTTTTCAAAAATTTGGTGTTGGAATTGGTAAAACATAGATTAACAAATTATTTAGAAAAACAAAATTTACTTTTTGTAGGACAATATGGTTTTCGTGAATTCAAAGACACAGATGTTGCAGTTACTGATACTGTTACAAATATAAGACAAAATATTGATAATGGCTGCGAATGCTGCATATTGTCTTTAGATTTACGAAAAGCTTTTGACACTGTAAATCATGATATAATATTAGGCAAGGCACATTTACCAGCTGGGAATTAGGGGTTTAACATATAATCGGATTCAAAATTATTTGTCAAATAGAATACAATTTGTACAAATTAAAAATATTAAAAGTTCAATTTTATTAATCAATTGTGGAGTCCCACAAGGATCTATATTAGGACATGTTCGTTTTTTAATATACATCAATTCGATATTTATATTAAACTTTAAAGGCAATATTAAATTGTTTGCTGATGATACTATGATTATATATTTTGATAGAACTACTTCAGAAAATTACAAGCAAATTAACTATAACTTAAATCTATTATTACCATGGCTACAATCACATAAATCTTTGAATTTCAAACATGTACCTTATGTTTATAAGTAACACCAATACAAATATAAATATCTCCCCTTTAAAATTTTTGAATGAGGAAATAAAAATAAGATACTTACTATATACTATATTTTTAAAAAATATTTATTTTTCATTAGTTTATTCAAAAATACAGTAATTAATTTCAGTTTGGGCGTCTGCTTGTTCAAATAATCTAAATACAAAACAAAATTATTAAATGCATTCATAAACTACTGCTTGGAACGTACATCCAATTTATATAAACTTAAAAGATATCTAGATATAAATTCCCTTCGTAAATTAAAAGTTTGTAAATTAATTCAATCTATAAATCTTAAAACACGCAAATATCACATTACAAAAGACAAATACAATACACCAACGCAATTACTCTAGACATTATTCATAAAAAGTATTTTTGGAAAACGGTTAATTCTATACACTGGCATTAACACCTACAATAATTTACCAAAAAAATCAAGGAAGTAAATAATCTGAAGTACAATTAAGTACTAAAAATGTTTTTCCTGGAATAATGAGTTAAAAAGTGTATGTATTATATTTCTATTATATGTTGTTTTTGATGTTAAAAATTATTTTTTTTACATTTTAGCATTATTCCTTGTAGTCTTTGTATTATGAATATTTTCTTATTGTTTTCATATTTTTTTTAGTTTAATATTTTCCCTGTAATAAACTATTATAGTTGGTTGGGAATAAATTTAAAAAAATATATCCCCTTATAAACGTATATATTATTTAAGTGGTTATTCTCGGTATTTAAAAGTATTTTTTTAGATATATTTAAGAATCTCTCGTCCGAAAGTCCGCGGAGTCTGTTCTCTCAATTTTATTTTCCAAAAAGTGGTTTTATTTTAATATTTTTCTTCTTATTTTTCTTGATTTTAAGAGAAAATATTGGTCTGATTGGATTTTAGCAACATGGTTGCAATAAAAGTAGTTAAATACTTACCACCTTTTTCACTTCCAAGAAAATATCCTCATAATCAGCTAAGCCTGACTACTATTTTTACCTAGCTTACCTCCAATAACTAATTGTTCTATCTAAATTTGGAAATAAACTTTAAAATTTTTAAAAGCAAATTTTTGTTTTACAGTACAAACAAGAAAAAATGGTCGGGAATATTTTCAAAATAATATTAATGACAATACATAAAACATAAAGTTATTATAAGAATTAACCAGTGATTTAATAATAAACTAACTGGCCCTGCCTTTTCCGTTAGATACCGAGATGAGTTTTCAGTAGAATTATGAGAATATTAGAGGCATTCACCACATTGTACAGAAATGTTATTTAAGAAAACCATATTAGTTTTATAGAAAAAAATACGCAATAAAACAATACAAAAAATAGTGTTGAAAGGTCTCGGTAACTATACGATCGTTTCAAAAATTAAAATCATGTAAACTGGTGCATCCCAACACTTTCACGAACTTGTTGAAAAATCTGGCTTAGTGGTTAATATATAGATCACTGTCAAAACTCGGAAATGTATATTTATCTATGGAATTTAAAGTAGGTACGTATATACATTTGTAAACTAACGTTCACACACTCTTTAATATTAGTTTCTTGATTATATTTAACTGTCTAAAATAGATTGTTTAACGCCCGTTAAAATTTGAGATTAAGTTGTTTTTACGAAAAATATACTAACAATCAATTGTCAAAAGTACATGAAGTTCTTATAGACAAAGTATCCTAAATTATAAGTTTTTATAAACTATAATAATAATAATAATAACTATAAAAATATATAAAAAATAGCTTGTCTCTCACAAGCTACCAATTAAAATAAAATTGAGTTAAAGTATAAAATAGTGCACCAGTGGCGGCTCCTCCATTAGGTCATATGGTCAATGACCCCCCCAATAAATATTTCCAAACAGAAAATAATAAATAATTAATATTTTTTTAATTTCTTTTAAATTTCGAAATTCCTTCTATTATTCTAAGCGTGTAAACTCGTTGAACGTTCACTTAATTCCTCGACACTCGCACTATCGATGCCTCGCGCAGGGATCTCCGGAGGTTTCGTTTCGTTGGATCACGAAACTGACGGCCCGTGATGACCTAGTGGTTATAAACGGAGGCGAGTTTTTCCCGAGTGTTCCCCATCGAATTCGCATAGGGGCGCATAAGTAATATACGGCTTACGTTGGCAAATTTTGGACCAACAGCCGCGCCGAGTAAACTTAACCATTTTTGTCAGTTGATGCGTATAATGTGAATCGCATAATAGGTTGTGGTTACGATTGCGTATTTTTATAGAAATTATTTTATTTTCAACACTTGTTTGTTGATTTTGCAGCTTAAATTAATTGAAAAAATTAATGTTTTAAAGAATGGTAGCCACAGTGGTTCAGAATATTAAAATTTCAATAGCCGCTAGCGAGCCAAACTTTGAGAAACGTCTCGAATTAAGGACAGTTGTCGATCTTCCCCGGAACTTAAAATTCGGCAGACCAGTAAAGACAAAAAGAAAAAGGGAAATCGGTTATATATATATATATATATATATATATATATATATATATATATATATATATATATAAAAGTTGACCATGAGCCGCCACTGTAATATACTAATAATAAAAAACGGTAAAATGATACTTCGCAACTACCTATGTAAAAAAAAAGAGTTATCAAATACAAAGTCAGCAAAGGATATGAATAATTGATAACAGATTCGAGAAAAAGACAATAAAGTGAATAAATTTTTAAACATGAGGCATACAGTTTCTAATATAAAGATATGCGGCAAAGTTGATATTTTTCGCGATAAAAACACTGGCCTTCATGAGTCACGAGATTTAAGGCAGTAGATATAACTAACAGCTCTTTTCTGTCGCACAAAGATCGATTAAATAAGTAGTTAGTACTTGATCACCAGAAACATATGCCACATCGCAGAAGCATGCATGCATAGCGAAATAAGTATTTCGGGTAGCAGAGTCAATCGACTCTCTAGAAATTACTCTAATGGCATAACAGCCTCTAGAAATTTGGTTTAAGAACTATATGTTTATACGAATTTTAAAGCACTATCAACAGTATCAACATAAAGACCGAGAAACTTTACTGTGTTTAGACTACTCACTGCTTCAGAATTCAGCAAGATGCCTCAAATTACATTTAAATGACATATTATATTAGTTTTAGTTATATTAAGAGCCAGGTAATTTGCATTGCACCAGTCTAAAATTAAATCTGTATTTATATTGTTTACAAAATGTTCAGCACCGTTATATCCTGCCACAAAACCGTGGTGTCATTAGCAAACATTGTAAAACATCCAGATATGCCAATATCACTCCATGATCTTCGAAGTCAAACAGTGGGAGAGAATATTGCTGCCGCAATCTCGCCATGGAGGGTAATATAACTGCTAGCTCTACTAAATGGAATATGGCATCATTGGTATTTTTTGATAATTGAAAGCCTAATTGAGAGATGTTAATTACTATGTTTATTTAGAGAGGGAATTATATTGGTCCTTCTATCAACCTCTCAATCAATTTTTCATTAAGTGTTGGATGCAATGAGATTGATTGGAAGTTAGAAGGAATATGAAATTCATTATTCGGAATGTGTGAAAGTATATCTTGTTGGAAACACCGTCCCATCCCGAAGTATTCTTAGCCTTTATATCAGAACGCATATACTTTTGCTTATTACTGGCAACTGTTAGCCGTCCGTCAAAGTACTTTCTTTTGGCCACTCTATAAAATATGATATTTGTTAAAATAACCTACGAAATCTTCATATGATATAAAATATTTTCAAATATGATTAAAATAACGCAATTAGTAAAGATAGATATCCTGAATCCTTTTGTATGCTATGATTTTTCATGTTTTATTTTTTTTTTATTGTAAAGCATTATAAAATGTTTGAAGTAAAACCTCGTGAAACATTTCAAGAGGGTTTACTGGTCCGAGGACCGCATTCCAATCATATTTCTTGTTTGTATATAGTTAATTTGTATTTATAATCTATCTATAGGTATTAATGGTTTTGATTTGACCAATGTCAGTTTAGTTTCATGTAAGTCTGATGATCAGACAATAAACCTGCACTCATTATGTCTCAACATTGTCTTCACTGAAGGTAAAGCATATATAATAAATTGGCGTTTATGAACTCTTAGTAATACAAGAAGGTTCTTTTACATGGAGAGACAAAATTTCGAGACTTAATAAGGTTTATAAGTGATTGAGTATATACATGTGACTTATTCAAATAAGTTAATGTTATATCTCACACACTTCAAAAATAAAAAAATAACTGGACATCATCAAATCTCAAAATTTATTTATAAAAACATATTTAAAGGTTGTCAAAATGCCTATTAGATAGTCTATGTAATTGTTTACTAAATGCAAAATTATATGAGGAGATTCAAACTAAAAACAAAACAAAACTTTGCTTATACATCAAGGCTTTCCCAACAATTTAATTTTTTTGATTTATTTATGACAGATAAAAAATAAATTACAATGTTATATCTATATGGAACAAAGTAGTCAGTCTAAAAAAATATGACATTACCTGAAATTAAGTAAAAAGACGGGCAACATCAGAATAAGGACAGCCTGTCTAGAGGAGTGCTTGAATGGGTAATCAGTATGTTTTACAAAATGCTGGGTTAAAAAGCGACGTATCTCAAAAATTAATTTTGAACACGTTCTAGAGCATTTGCATGCTTATCAAAGTATAAAGATCAAACACAAGTGCTGGATTCTAATTCATAATGAACCAAGTAATAAAAAAACTTTCAGAGCTTTTATATTACCAAAATCCTTAGTAGTGACTTTACAAATACGAGAACGAATAATGTATGCCGAAAATCGAAAAATAAAGAAAAATAAGCAATATTAATGTATAAGAATAGGCTGTGAATTACATAACAAAGCAAGTTATTCGATATAAAATTGGTAATATGGTCTGATCCATTTTTTAAAAAGATGTTTCTGGGAGTAAAAATCTTACTGAAAACCGGAAAAAGCTATCAGAAAATTAAAACAATATTTAAAGGGCACCAAATCATCCCAAAAAAATATGGAAAGAGCACCGAAATAAAATGGAAAACTTAGTTATCGAGGTTCACCGAATAATTAAAAAATCATATTGAAAAACAAAAGTATCAGTGTTTTGATTTGGATCTCTTCATATTTTGTAAATAGCTAAGAAGAAAAATTTTTTGGAAAAGCTGATATCAATTTTATACAAAGCAAGTCTCCAGTTCAGTAAAAAATACTATTATGTATTTTTTGTTACATAAATATTGATTATTTATGTTTCCCTACAATAATATATGGGGAATAGTAAGTACAATATGAATAATAATTCTCCCTACAGATCGCAAAAACAATAGATATATTTTTTCTTTAGTTTCATTTTTCTGAAATTTAAAATTATTAATCATACCTATATAACTAAAGAAAATAAATATTGTGAAATGTTTCTGAAAAAATCTGTAGTCACTAGTTTAGAAAAAAATCTGTTTTTATATAATCATTTCTTTTATTAAAAAACATTTCCTTGCAAGCTGTTAACAATTTAATAGTTCAAATAATTAGATTGCATGTCAAAGAAAAAAATTAAATTTTTATAAAATAAAAATTGTTTTAATATATTGAGAATAATCAACTTCATCCGAAAGCACTTTTCGATTTTATTTTTTAAATCCACCACACCAATTCAGCATGGAATTAAAGTTAAAGTGCGAGGATAAGTCACAAACTATAATATACAATGCAAAAGATTTGTTTTTAAGTAGTTTTTGTGGATTTCTCGTCCGTTAAACTGATTTCTTATAAAGGAGAGTTAATATTTGCAGAATATCGAATTATTTTATGTTTGCGGAACTTGTGACAAACTAATGAAACACTGACCTAATTAATAAGAAAAATAACAAATACCAATAAAATCAATCTGTCATAAGTCTTATTCCAAAAGTAAAATAGTTTAAAACCTAAAATATATACCATATGGCATCCAAAGCCATTTAAAGCATATATAAGCTGCGGTTGCCTTTTAAACAGATATATTTTTTAACTTTAATTTCCAAGCTATAAATTTCCTAATGAGTCCAACAATATGTATAAGTGGAACAAATATTTATACAGTCATAATATATTAAATATAAAATTATAAGTTTTGAGACTATAATAAGCTTAGTTTTCCACTAATTTTATCAATATTTTCCTCTAGTCCAAATAAACTTAAAACTGTAACTGATCCCCTGGGGATTTGTGTATGTCCAGCATCACGTACTAAATAAGCAGGAATTTTCGCTTCTTTCGCTTTATCATACAGCTCAATGAGATGTTCTGTACTATTGCCTTTCAATACAATTTTTTTCTCCCTAAAAATAAAAAATGATTTTTTTCTTAAAATCGTTGCTGGTGACAAAAAATATGGTTATTAAAAAACAAAGAGCTACTCTTAAAAGTATAATAGTTACATTTAATCATACAAAAGATTAATGTTAAGAACACTGGTTGAATGTAAGCATACAAGTGTGTCACCTACAAGGTACAGGGTGACCCAAGTCACATGATGTATCTCAGAAGTTGTAGGACGTGGAAAAAAAGTTAAATACAAAAGTTTCTCAGTTTAATTTAAATTTTTAGATTATATTATTTTCATAAATAGAGGGTATTTATATTACTCTGACCAGGTGTCAACTTTCTTATTTTAAGTTAAGCAGAAATACCCTTCTAAAGGGAATTCCAACAATATATATGTAGGGTGTCAGATGCTATTACTAGCATTTATTTTCATGATTTCACACATATTTAAAACTATGTAACTAAGACACTTAAATTGAATTTTAAATATCGACTTGCGCCGAAAAATTGTTTAGTGTTTTACCTAATTTGAAGTTTTCAATTTTTTTAAAAAAAGAGGTGGTGCAGTTTTCTTCTATGACAGTGTTACCAAGTATTGGTAACCCTTTGTATATTATATCAAATTTGAATAGAGCATAGAAAGACGAATTCAACAATATATAATACCATGGGTTTACGAGTCAACGTTTCTTCTTACTTATTGATAATTTTCTCGAGAACCTTTTATTTTCTTTATGAGAATAATTTTTTATATATATATATATATATATATATATATATATATATATATATATATCAGGCAATATTTTTAGTTTTCATGTCTTATCTAGAAAGCATCAGTGAGCCAGAGAAATTGAATAAAAACAAGAATTAATAAAATAACTACCTAGTGAATAACAAATTAAACAGTAAGAGCTATTGTTTCTATGAAAGTTAGGCGTGATAAGACGATTTTCTCTACAACTGCAATCCCCCACTGTCTCTTCTACTGAATTATCTCTATTCGTTCTCTCTTGATTGTGAAGTTTTTCCTATAACATGGAAATTGGCTAACATTACCCCTCTAAGACTGAGAATAGAGTGAAATAGAGAACTATCAGCCCATTTCTGAATTGTCTTGTGTGGCAAAGATCTTGGAAGAAATTGTAAGCGAAGCAATGTTTAATATGTAATTGCAACTCAACTGCACAACACAGTTTTCAGGACGGTCTTGTGAGACAAATGTCTGTTTGTTTACCAACACCATTGCGGCTGCCGTAGACGCAGGTTTCCAAGTAGACGCCGTTTACTTTGATTTTCGGAAGGCGTGAAGGATGATCATAATGTATACCGCATAATTAAATCTATGGAGGACTGTTGTGCTCTGCAAAGTAATATTAATATGTGTGTACATGGTGTGTGGAGAATAGGATGGAGCTGAACATCTTTAAATGTAAAGTAATCTCCTTTAGTAAGACAAAAGCACCAATCTTAAATTTCAATAATATTGTTTAATCAAACTTCAAAGAGTTATGAAGGTTAACAATCTTGGGATTCTGTTTAAGTCTGAGTTGAAATTCATACACCACATTGACTGGATAATTTTAAAAGCATTGAAAATGTTAGGATTCATTATCAGACAATGTCACGAGTTTAGAAATACAGAAATATTAAAAACACTTTACTTCTCCTTGGTAAAGTCACCTTGAATATCGCTCTCTTGTGGGATCACCTTGCTATAGGACTAGAATACCCCAGATTGAACCAATTCAAATAGAATTTACAAAGTTTCTGCTTTTCAGATTGGGAACTGACAAGGCGTAATTATCGCACATTAACCATATTAATGCATTGAGCTTAGATAACCTCGAAATTCGCCACATCAAAAATTGCCTATCTTTTTCCAAATTATCACTAACCAGATGGACTGTCTAGCATTTGCTGAATTTTAGAATGCCATTAAGATGTATCAAGCAAGCAGAAACTTTTTATCAAACTAGAGCAGAACATATATTGCCACGAATGAAGTTATAAATCGCTTTAGGATTCTTTACAATAAACACATTCCCTACAGTTTCAGGTATAATTGCAGCTCATTAGCATTTAAGAAAAAACTTTTACGCTTATATATTTAACTAATTACTTCTTGAGTTCCTTTTCCTTTTTATTATTCCTTATTATAATTATATTAGTTGCCAACAGTCTCTCAGAGTTGTCATGATTGCACTCTTATTATTGTTTTGTTATTTTATCTGGATGTTATGTAATGTACAATTAAAATAAATAAATAAATAGACATTTGTTATCTTTGCGTAGAAAGACAACTGCAGAGATTTAAATGAATTTTTTTGAAATTAAATTAAAAATGAAATATTGTTTAATCACATTCCTTTTTAAATGGAATTTTTATGTAAAATATTAATTTTATTTTGCAAAATATTGCACTACATTTAAGTCATAAAAGTTGTTCTTAATCACAAGGATAACAGATGTCTTTAACCACGGCTCTCATAGAAACAATAACAGTTTACCTACTTCATATACAAAAGCCCAGTTTTTTTCATTAAAAGGAATCATACAAGATGGTATATTCTATTCTACTGGGCTGCAGCTCCTCCAAAAGACAATTTATTTTATTCCTTATTTTACAAGTGTTTTAACTGTAAACAGAATAATATTCACTAAAGGCTTTCCGCACAGGAATTTTTTTTTGGCCATTAGACAATTATAACAGTTTTTTAAAAACTGACTTTCGATTACTGTCATAACTTTTTTATCTTTCTGGTATTTTTTTAAGTCCTGAGATTCCTTACCCAACTTCTTCCCACTGACTTAAATCATCTTCCATGTTATTTTCTAACATTTCTCGATACAGACCCAAACAAGCATGACCCACTTGTGCAGCAATTTTTCCAACCCCCATTTTCAAAGAAGTGTTTACAATAAAAGTCATTTTGAAATAGGGGACATCCTCATCTTCCCATTCTTCGTCATCTGCAGCCTCTTTGCCAGGTGGAGACTGATCCCCACATTGAGCTGCAAAATTAATGAATTCATGTAAAAATAACTAACAATTAGTTGCAAGGAGCTAAAATGTTTTATTATGTTTCGCAAACCACGAAGACTTGAGGCCTACATATAATCAAAACCTACGAAGACTAACTGCGACACTCAACCGCGGTGTGTTTGATCGTACAGAGCTAGTTTTTTCCTTCGAACTTCATTACAGGACTGCATCTGATATTGTTTGCAATCCTCATATGTATATTCTAAATTGGTAAAAATTGGATTTATAAATTGAAAGGATTTTAATTGGTCAGTTCAAGGAAAACTATAAAAATAGAAATGAACTTTAAAAACAAATAATGTGAGATTAAGATCAGATAAGCACAGATATAAAAATGAAACTGAATATTTCAAACTGCAATGAATGTTATTCCTTTCTGCAAAATAAATGAATTCATATGAAATAAAAATTAAAATTTTATTTTTTAAAAATGTATATAATATAAAAACATCAAAGTTTTACAAATTAAATAGAATAATTTGATTATTAAATATGAACTGCTAACGATAGGTCATTTGGCCCACATCAATATCAGGTATAGAGATTTTTAGAGTTAGCCTTTTCAATGTTTTTATATTTTTTGCGAATTAACCATATATTTTTTTCTTTTATAGTCTTTCAGAAATAAGGTAAAGTCTAATTGTATATTGTATACCAACTTTTGAAAACCGAAGTTTTCATACGATTGTGACACACATAAATTACTTGAGTGCCAAAAGTGCTTTTCAAACTTTCCAACACTCAAATTAATTATCAGTCTATTTTTTACTATTTTTTTACAAGGCAAAGTTAACTTGTGATGGCATGAAAATTCTTCAAATATTTCGGACTCATTAAAATTACAAATGAATGGGAACTAATGAGAAAATAGTAAATTAAACAAACTTGAATCTTGAATATCGAATTATATTTTTGTAGATGTTACTGGAAAATAGGCCTCCCTGCGATCAATTCTGACCAGATTATGAGCTTACTTCACTTAGCTGCATTCCGGGTTGGTTGTTCCTTATCCGTGAGTGTCGCGGCTAGGCGTATGTAGACTGTACCGTTAATACGCGTCCTTTATTACAGGGAGCGAAGTCGGAGTTTACGTTGACGTTCTCCAAAAACCGAAACAGACATTTGCATTTTTAAGGTACCTTTATAGAGGGCATGGTAATATGGCCACAGTCGTTATGGTATGACTACTGCCCTCGACGATCTTTTGACTTAATTAGCGTCTGTGATCGCCGCACTGCATATTGTTTAGAGCAAGTTTTTCCACGATATGAAAAACCAAGATCAACTCTAAAAATCTATTTTAATTTACTCTAGTAATAACAGACTTATTGAGTCTAGAATTTAAATATCCCACTTCTCTCTAAAGCTAGAAACTCATGAAATAATGAATCCTGATAACATTTATTATGAGGTGATTTTAGTACACCACTTAGATAAATAGTTACGAAATTATATAAGGAACATAGCCAAAAAGGGCAAAAAAATTATTATAGATTTCACAAAAAATGTACTGCTTGACTTCTGCAAAAAAAACTACACTTCATTTTCCCAAAAATTGTTTATGTCTGAGGATGGTGATCTATGCATTTAAATAATATAAATATTTTGGTCAGAACAATGTATAATTTAAAATTCAAACAACTTTTCGTCTAATAAATTATTAATTTTATATATATGTTTTACCTATTTTTATAATAATTACGGTTGCAAGTTTAAACTTTTTGGGAAACATACATTATCTATTTGTTCCCCATATTAAAAAAAACTACTTTTTTTTAAAGTAAGGGTTTTCTTTAGATTGTCCTCGATATGGTATCTGAATTTTGTATTATTTTGTCATTTTTAAGTTGCCAATATATCTTAAGTATATTGTCTAAAACTATTCATTCCTCTTACTAAATTAGAATAAAACAGAAAAAATTACTGTTGGAATAAATATATCCAAGGGTTTCTTACTAAGGCAGTCGGTGTACAAATAGCTAGGCAGTCAATGGCAGTCATAAGTAGTAATAGGCAGTCATCGGCAGTAGACAAGCAGTCTATAAGCAGTCACCTGCAGTCAGCAGCAGTCTGTAGGCAGTCATGGTTTTTCCCATAAGAAACTAATGTTGTCAGGTTGTTTGTTAATGGCTTCATTTAAGTGATACATTTTTAAATTGATTAATTTTGAATAAAATCTTTTAAGAAAATAAAACATTCTAATATAGTTACTGAACTGTTCCATCTGGTTTTGCAAAATCTATCGACGAGAGTCATGCACATGCTTGCCATTAACATAGTTCTGTAATAGTAGTTTACCTAACAAGTGCAGAAAGTGCTACTTTTCAGCACGCAATTGAAGTTAGCCAAACGATGCATAGCGGAGTTCGGCCATCAATCGAGCGGGGAAAAGTCAATTTACGCACATATAAGGTATACTATTTTTTCTACAAGCGTGCAGAAAAAATTATTAACAACATGAATAGTAAACGTGCAGTTTGTAGCATTTTGTAGAAGCTAGATTTTTTCTAAGGAACTTGGGGACTTGTAGGTTGGGTTTGGATTTTCCAGTTCTCTTTCACGAGTACTTATTGTTGTAACCGTCGCCGAGAGGATAACTTTTTGGTTGGAAGAGATCGATTTGGTAGACTGCACTGGTGAAAGTTGGTGACTAGTGGAAAGAATGGCATTGAAGTTCAATAATTTATTGTGTAGATTCTTTTGAAGACTTGTTGAGCTTTCTAAATAACCTTCTGCCACAGTCGAAGATTTCCAACCTCCGAATCGTTTGATATTTGTTATTCCTTCTCCGGAATCTGCAAGCATTGAGGCGGCTGAACGTCGGAAACTGTGGCCTGTATACAGGTAACGATATGGGAGCTTCAGATAACTTGCAATATTTGATGGCATTTTTCCAAAGCTATTTATTCCGATGCATTGTGCAAGCCCCTTTCTTGTCATTTACAACAAAACGCATATGTGGGGTTTCTGGCTTTCTTAAAATCACATATTTTCTGACCAATTTTAAATATTCTCCGCTTTCAGCTTCATCAGATAGTACAAAGCTTCTAGAACAGTAATTTTTTGTGTCTGGAATATTTATTAATAAAATATTTCCTTTATCTTCAACATGGTCAAACGACATTTTTGTTAGTTCTCGGCGACATTACGTTATTTACTTTTCCGCACTTTTCCGTAAGCTCTTTCCAAACTAAAATGAGTGCGGAAAAGTGAAGTTTCCGCACGCTTGTAGAAAAAAACATGTTTTTTTATAATAATAAATAAAATTCGGGACTATAAGAGATCCCGTTTTATAATTTCCGGTATTTTCGAGACTGTAAATTTTACCGGAGCCCAGGATTTTCAGATCTCCAATCCGAGAATTAACACCCCTAATTGTAACCGAATTTATTTTAATATAATTTTGTAAATACATTTACATATATAATTATACATAAAACATATATCACCAATTAAACTGCCCCTTATGAGTAAGGGATATTAAAAATTGTGCCTGCTTTTCAAATGTCAGTAACATAGGTATTGGGTTTTTAGATGTTGTGCTGAATTGCTGTAAAGAGTTTTTCGTCGACTTATACAGCGCAGAGCAAACGGTAATTAGTAATATCTGTTGGTTATAACTTTTTTTATCAGGAATCTGAGAGATTACCACCCATCGAATCTAAATTGCTGGTAATACAGGGGGTATTACTTAAGGCAGGATAGTAACCTATGGTCGTTTCTCTTTACCAACGGACATAGATACACATAGTTTTTGGAAACCATAATATTTTAAAGTGTCTCAAGGGCAAAGCCTTTATAGAAGAGTTTGTTTTATAACGTGACAAAATGGATTTTAATTTATTATTAGTCATTAACCTTATAATCAGAGATATACAAAGGGTTCAACAGAAACTACAGTGCTGCTATTTTTTACACTACTATGGTGTTATTTTGTAAAATTCAAGGTTTTGTTAAATTTAAGACCATGGCATTATGATGTAGACATGGTAGAAATATTATTATTTAAAATGTGTTATTCCAATCTCAAAAAAACTAAACTTAAACCGATAACCTCTAATCTGTACAAAGACAAAACATTAGAAAAAAATTGAATTTTTTTGCAGAAGGGAAGGAAGAATGAAAAAAAAAAGAAAAAATGAGCAGTGAAGTGATATAGAGCATGAGTTTAGAAGCCCATCAGATTGAGAGAGAAGAAAGAGAAAGCACAAGGACCGGTTAAGTAAGACACAAATTGAGAGCATAATTGGAGCCAAGGCGACAATATCCACATATCCTACAAATAATACAATTAATACCCAACAAAATACCACAACAACAAACTACTCTACAAAAATGCAAGCTATAGCAAAAAAAGAATTTAAACATCTCCTTTATTTACAAGGAAGAATGGAATTTGTCGATAACAGGGAAAAACAACAGCGAAAAAACAACACAGATGTGCTAATAAAAACTTCAAAAGAATGTTTATTATTAATTAAAACTGATTCTGATAAGTGACTGAAATTTTAAAAATACATGTAAGCAAAAAAATAATTATGTCTTTTGAAGAGACACAAAGCAATAAAAAAACAACCCAAAACGTAATCCAAACATTCTACTCCTGGATAACAGCAACTCTTGAAAAAGAACATTCGACTGAAGAAGTTAGTATTATTTTAATGGACAATATAATCCACAGATATTGTAAAAGAATAAAGTCAGAAGCAACTGGTAACTGGACCACACTAATTAGAATAATAACAGGAGACTTGAAATCTTTTGAAAAATATTGGAAGGAATATTCTAAAAAATAAGTATTATCCAGTTTTTCTTAGTAAAGCCTCAGACACGCTACCAATCTGTGGCTCTAAATGTACACTTTTCACACATACTACAAAGCAATGCCATAACCCGATTATATGTTTTAAACGTAATGGAAAATACCACACAAATATTTACACTATACCTCCCTACCAGAAAAATGTGCTACATGCAAAGCAGATGATCATTCAGCCTAATATATGAAATATCCTAAACAACCAATCAAACCAATCGAAGATATTCCCAATACCAAGATCAAGTCTGCAAACAAGAAATCTTCAAATGTTAGTCCAGTCAAAACATGAGAAAGTAGGATCCACAAACCACTAATAATACACAAAAGAAAATTAAAAAACGATTCATTAACTTATATAATATAGACCTACCACCAGTATTTTTTTAGGATAATCACTTATACATTCTAATGTTTGATATGGAAGAAACAACTGCAAGAGAGTCCCCCACTGAGCCTACAGAAGTATTAAAATGTATAAGAAAAAGTTTATAATGCAAACATTAATCATAGTAGTGGAGGATATTGCAAGCTTATCAAGAAACTTTGACTCGTGACTTGATTTTAATTATAGGAGGTTTAAATGACTTTAAAAATGGTTTAGATCCTTCTACACAAGACTTGTTTAAAAAAGTTAGTTCGTGCTCTAACACTGATGTTGTAGTTATGTCGGTGCCTTTTGGTCGATTTGATGACACAGTGGAAAACAAGATTTTTAATTTTAACTGTAATCTGAAAAGAGCCTTTATGAACACAAAGAATGTACTTTTTTGGAAACTAATATTAATAATTCAAAAGTTTCAAAACGTTTTCTTGTAAACAAATTACTTGTACAACTGTCTCTCTTGCCTCAGGGTAGTGGAGACAGTGGTGAAAAGGCTGATATTAATACACAAACAAATTTTCTCCATTTTCTCCCCAGAATAAATCTGAGGTAAATTCAAATTCAGACAATTACCAAAATTCATTCAACATCTTATACTTAAATATTCAATCTATAAGAAACAAATCAGATGAATTTCTTTTATTTTTGGAAGACAGGAATTATCCAGAAATTTTATGTATTTGTGAACATTGGCTTAAACCAGAGGAAATGTGCTTTATTTCTAATGACTATTTAATTCTGTCTAAATTTTGCAGATTTGCGTTTTCACATGGAGGTACTATGATTATTGTTAAGAAGTCATTTCTATCTCATCATTGCTTTATGAATATTGATAAGTGTGATTACTTAGAGACGGAACAAATTTTTGAATTTTCAATCATATTCTCAAAATCAATTAACCTGTGTATTGTCTGTATATATCGAAGTCCTAACACAAATATTAATGCCTTTTTAATTTCAATGGAATTGCTACTGTCTCTTCTGCCTGGCAATTGTAGTATTATTCTGGTAGGTGACCTTAATGTTAATTATAATGAACAAAGCTTAGAATCAACTTTTAACTTATGTAATCTACTTGGATCGTTCAATTTGATCATGTTTGTTGATTCTCCCACTCATATTTCCCAGTTTTCCTCAACTATCATTGATTATTTTTGCTCTAACCTAAATCCAAATGATATAGATTGTTCTGTTGTTAGTTCTGGCCTGTCAGACTACGAGGCTGGGAAAAGTCAATTTACGCACATATAAGGTATATTATTTTTTCTACAAGCGTGCAGAAAAAATTATTAACAACATGAATAGTAAACGTGCAGTTTGTAGCATTTTGTAGAAGCTAGATTTTTTCTAAGGAACTTGGGGACTTGTAGGTTGGGTTTGGATTTTCCAGTTCTCTTTCACGAGTACTTATTGTTGTAACCGTCGCCGAGAGGATAACTTTTTGGTTGGAAGAGATCGATTTGGTAGACTGCACTGGTGAAAGTTGGTGACTAGTGGAAAGAATGGCATTGAAGTTCAATAATTTATTGTGTAGATTCTTTTGAAGACTTGTTGAGCTTTCTAAATAACCTTCTGCCACAGTCGAAGATTTCCAACCTCCGAATCGTTTGATATTTGTTATTCCTTCTCCGGAATCTGCAAGCATTGAGGCGGCTGAACGTCGGAAACTGTGGCCTGTATACAGGTAACGATATGGGAGCTTCAGATAACTTGCAATATTTGATGGCATTTTTCCAAAGCTATTTATTCCGATGCATTGTGCAAGCCCCTTTCTTGTCATTTACAACAAAACGCATATGTGGGGTTTCTGGCTTTCTTAAAATCACATATTTTCTGACCAATTTTAAATATTCTCCGCTTTCAGCTTCATCAGATAGTACAAAGCTTCTAGAACAGTAATTTTTTGTGTCTGGAATATTTATTAATAAAATATTTCCTTTATCTTCAACATGGTCAAACGACATTTTTGTTAGTTCTCGGCGACATTACGTTATTTACTTTTCCGCACTTTTCCGTAAGCTCTTTCCAAACTAAAATGAGTGCGGAAAAGTGAAGTTTCCGCACGCTTGTAGAAAAAAACATGTTTTTTTATAATAATAAATAAAATTCGGGACTATAAGAGATCCCGTTTTATAATTTCCGGTATTTTCGAGACTGTAAATTTTACCGGAGCCCAGGATTTTCAGATCTCCAATCCGAGAATTAACACCCCTAATTGTAACCGAATTTATTTTAATATAATTTTGTAAATACATTTACATATATAATTATACATAAAACATATATCACCAATTAAACTGCCCCTTATGAGTAAGGGATATTAATATATATTAAGTAACATAGGTATTGGGTTTTTAGATGTTGTGCTGAATTGCTGTAAAGAGTTTTTCGTCGACTTATACAGCGCAGAGCAAACGGTAATTAGTAATATCTGTTGGTTATAACTTTTTTTATCAGGAATCTGAGAGATTACCACCCATCGAATCTAAATTGCTGGTAATACAGGGGGTATTACTTAAGGCAGGATAGTAACCTATGGTCGTTTCTCTTTACCAACGGACATAGATACACATAGTTTTTGGAAACCATAATATTTTAAAGTGTCTCAAGGGCAAAGCCTTTATAGAAGAGTTTGTTTTATAACGTGACAAAATGGATTTTAATTTATTATTAGTCATTAACCTTATAATCAGAGATATACAAAGGGTTCAACAGAAACTACAGTGCTGCTATTTTTTACACTACTATGGTGTTATTTTGTAAAATTCAAGGTTTTGTTAAATTTAAGACCATGGCACTATGATGTAGACATGGTAGAAATATTATTATTTAAAATGTGTTATTCCAATCTCAAAAAAACTAAACTTAAACCGATAACCTCTAATCTGTACAAAGACAAAACATTAGAAAAAAATTGAATTTTTTTGCAGAAGGGAAGGAAGAATGAAAAAAAAAAGAAAAAATGAGCAGTGAAGTGATATAGAGCATGAGTTTAGAAGCCCATCAGATTGAGAGAGAAGAAAGAGAAAGCACAAGGACCGGTTAAGTAAGACACAAATTGAGAGCATAATTGGAGCCAAGGCGACAATATCCACATATCCTACAAATAATACAATTAATACCCAACAAAATACCACAACAACAAACTACTCTACAAAAATGCAAGCTATAGCAAAAAAAGAATTTAAACATCTCCTTTATTTACAAGGAAGAATGGAATTTGTCGATAACAGGGAAAAACAACAGCGAAAAAACAACACAGATGTGCTAATAAAAACTTCAAAAGAATGTTTATTATTAATTAAAACTGATTCTGATAAGTGACTGAAATTTTAAAAATACATGTAAGCAAAAAAATAATTATGTCTTTTGAAGAGACACAAAGCAATAAAAAAACAACCCAAAACGTAATCCAAACATTCTACTCCTGGATAACAGCAACTCTTGAAAAAGAACATTCGACTGAAGAAGTTAGTATTATTTTAATGGACAATATAATCCACAGATATTGTAAAAGAATAAAGTCAGAAGCAACTGGTAACTGGACCACACTAATTAGAATAATAACAGGAGACTTGAAATCTTTTGAAAAATATTGGAAGGAATATTCTAAAAAATAAGTATTATCCAGTTTTTCTTAGTAAAGCCTCAGACACGCTACCAATCTGTGGCTCTAAATGTACACTTTTCACACATACTACAAAGCAATGCCATAACCCGATTATATGTTTTAAACGTAATGGAAAATACCACACAAATATTTACACTATACCTCCCTACCAGAAAAATGTGCTACATGCAAAGCAGATGATCATTCAGCCTAATATATGAAATATCCTAAACAACCAATCAAACCAATCGAAGATATTCCCAATACCAAGATCAAGTCTGCAAACAAGAAATCTTCAAATGTTAGTCCAGTCAAAACATGAGAAAGTAGGATCCACAAACCACTAATAATACACAAAAGAAAATTAAAAAACGATTCATTAACTTATATAATATAGACCTACCACCAGTATTTTTTTAGGATAATCACTTATACATTCTAATGTTTGATATGGAAGAAACAACTGCAAGAGAGTCCCCCACTGAGCCTACAGAAGTATTAAAATGTATAAGAAAAAGTTTATAATGCAAACATTAATCATAGTAGTGGAGGATATTGCAAGCTTATCAAGAAACTTTGACTCGTGACTTGATTTTAATTATAGGAGGTTTAAATGACTTTAAAAATGGTTTAGATCCTTCTACACAAGACTTGTTTAAAAAAGTTAGTTCGTGCTCTAACACTGATGTTGTAGTTATGTCGGTGCCTTTTGGTCGATTTGATGACACAGTGGAAAACAAGATTTTTAATTTTAACTGTAATCTGAAAAGAGCCTTTATGAACACAAAGAATGTACTTTTTTGGAAACTAATATTAATAATTCAAAAGTTTCAAAACGTTTTCTTGTAAACAAATTACTTGTACAACTGTCTCTCTTGCCTCAGGGTAGTGGAGACAGTGGTGAAAAGGCTGATATTAATACACAAACAAATTTTCTCCATTTTCTCCCCAGAATAAATCTGAGGTAAATTCAAATTCAGACAATTACCAAAATTCATTCAACATCTTATACTTAAATATTCAATCTATAAGAAACAAATCAGATGAATTTCTTTTATTTTTGGAAGACAGGAATTATCCAGAAATTTTATGTATTTGTGAACATTGGCTTAAACCAGAGGAAATGTGCTTTATTTCTAATGACTATTTAATTCTGTCTAAATTTTGCAGATTTGCGTTTTCACATGGAGGTACTATGATTATTGTTAAGAAGTCATTTCTATCTCATCATTGCTTTATGAATATTGATAAGTGTGATTACTTAGTGACGGAACAAATTTTTGAATTTTCAATCATATTCTCAAAATCAATTAACCTGTGTATTGTCTGTATATATCGAAGTCCTAACACAAATATTAATGCCTTTTTAATTTCAATGGAATTGCTACTGTCTCTTCTGCCTGGCAATTGTAGTATTATTCTGGTAGGTGACCTTAATGTTAATTATAATGAACAAAGCTTAGAATCAACTTTTAACTTATGTAATCTACTTGGATCGTTCAATTTGATCATGTTTGTTGATTCTCCCACTCATATTTCCCAGTTTTCCTCAACTATCATTGATTATTTTTGCTCTAACCTAAATCCAAATGATATAGATTGTTCTGTTGTTAGTTCTGGCCTGTCAGACTACGAGGCTGTTACTGGTAGGGTTAAATTTGACAAAATAAAAATCAATCCTAAATTTAAATATGGAAGGATATTTAGCGCCTCTAATTACAACAGTTTTAATCGGATGTGCTCTGAAGTTGATTGGCATTTTATATTTGAAAGTAACAATCCTTTAAAAAGCTTTCATCTCTGTTTACGAGATAAATTTAATACCGCCTTTCCAATCCGAAGGATCAAGAGAAAAAGCAAAAAAACCTTGGATTACTCAGGGTTTAAAAGTTTCAGCAGAAAATATGAGAAGTCTGCATATGATTAGGAAGCATACTAATAATGAGCATTTTCTACATTACTTTCGGCGGTATAAATCTTTATACCGTAAATTAATTCGATTGGCGAAGGAAATACATTACTCGAAGCGTCTGACTGAATCTAGTAATGTCCAAAGGGAAAGCTGGGGCATCATTAACGAACTTAGAGATCAATTTAGTCAATCTGGATCACCTATTCCGGGTATGTCCTCGGACATCTTGAATAACTATTTTTGTTGAGAGAGCTCATGAAGGTTATACGATCAATACGAAATAAGAGTTCAAGCGGTGAAGATGGAATCTCAGCTAAAATATACATGTCCCTTCCGGAGTCAGCCTTGTGTGCTCTTTCTGGCGTAATAGATCATTCTTGGCTTGAGGGCAGTTGTCCAGCTAGCTTGAAGAGTGCTTTGATTATTCCCTTGCATAAAGGTGGAGAATTGGACATTCCCTCTAACTTCAGGCTTATTTCATTATTATCTACTCTATCTATACTGGTCGAAAAGTTAGTAAAAAAGCGCATGATCTTCTATCTTACACAAAATAACATTTTACATCCAAGTCAATTTGGTTTCCAGACAGCTAGGAGTACTGGTGATGCAGTTTATCAGTTTTTGGAGAGGGTATAGTTCGCGCTCAATGACAAGAGAGCGGTCGCGGCAGTGTTTTGTGACTTGTCAAAAGCCTTTGATTGTGTGAGTCATGAAATACTGTTGCAAAAGCTTGATAGGTATGGTTTTAGGGGTCGGGTTCTGGAGTGGTTCAGGGGTTATCTTGGGGGTCGGACCCAAAAAGTTGCTATTGGCCCAAATGTTTCGTCATCTAAAGAGATAAGACGCGGGGTGCCTCAGTGTTCTGTTTTGGGGCCGATCCTATTCCTGTTGTATATCAATGATTTGGCCTATGTTGATATGGAGGGAAATTTCACGTTGTTTGCCGATGATACAACGCTTCTTTGGCATGAGGTGAGCTTGGAGGCTCTGAATAACAAAATAGTGGCTAACCTGCCTAAGATCAAGCAATGGTGTGATGCAAACTTGTTGTCACTGAATGTCACTAAAACTAGTTTAGTATCATTTAGGTGTGATGTCGATGAGATGTCTTTGGGAGAAGATATGCTTAGGGTTGCGCCGGAAGTTAGGTTTTTGGGAGTCTATATTGATAGAAATTTGAATTTTGAGACTCATATACAGAAATTGGCTAAAAAGGTGGCTTCTGGGTGCTATGCCGTTCGTTTGGTGTCTCGGGAGATAGGTGTCACACCAGCGAGAATGGTTTATCATTCCCTAGTGGAGTCACACTTGCGATATGGAGTAGTATTCTGGGGCAATACGCACAACTACCTACTTGACTCGCTGTTTGTCTTGCAAAAAAGGGCAGTAAGGTATATATATAACTTAAACAGTAGAGAATCTTGTAGGCCGATTTTCCATTCCAAACAAATACTTAACCCTAACGTCTCTGTATATACTCGAGACCGTCTGCTCGATTTATAAGCACAAATAACTCTACCTGTGCAGGATCACCCATACAACACCAGACACTTGGCGTCTGCCCGTTCCATCTTCGGCCTTGACTAGGAGGTCTATTATTTATGAGAGCATTAAAATATTTAATCACCTTCCTGTTGCCATTAAAGAAATCCCAATATTACGACAGTTTAAAACACACGTAAAAAGATTACTGGTTGAAAGAGTGTATTACGGTCTGGGAGAATATTATGATGACTTCTTTTAATTGTGTAAGTTCGATACTGTTTGTTGTTTTTCCTGTTTTTCTTATTTTAGCTCTTCCTTAAATGTATATTTTTTCAAAACTTCGTTTCTTTTATTTTTAGCTCTAAATGTACACATTAAACTTGTTCTTGTTTTTTTTTTAAATTAAGTATTTACCTGTAACATAGTCTTAGTTTTGTCATTTAGTATTTGTCTGTTTGTTACTAGCTTGTTATATTTTAAATATTGACATGAAATTTATTTTTGGGATAATTACTTTACTTATATATTTATTTATGACACGGTACTATACAAAGATTCCTATCTTAATCTTAATCATACATTTAAGGTCTTGAGTCCTAGACTAAAGCTAATAGTAGTATATATATATACATAGGTTTAAATTACTTTAAGTACTAGTTATAAGTTGCTTTGTCCTTAAGATAACTTTGTCTTTGACAATAAAGCTTATTTTGATTTGATTTGATTTGATTTGATAATAAGTATACCCCAAAAAACATCCATTTAATTATTTTTTACAGAAAATTAATGTGGACAGTTTGATGTTTGTAGAGACTAAACTAAATAATTCCTTTTTTTGGGATATTATCCAACAAACAAAAAGGAATAGTTAATGTCAATACTAGGGAGGGGACCATGACACAGGCAAGTCCAACCCTAAAGCTTGGTAAATCAAATTCTCCCACAATAAACAACCTCTAAACAGCTGCTATGCTATATGAGATATGAATGTAAACACCCACAAAAAATTCCAACTAAACTAATTCATACAAAACTCAAACCTTATATAAATTCACACCCCATCAACTTTTGTGCTGAGCAACAACCCGCACACAACTCCAGATGTCCTACTGTGTATAGAAAATATTTGAAAAAGTTAACAAGTGCAGCTAATGCCAGACCTTGGGAGAGACCATTTGTCACTTTTTTGCTATGAATATGAACCATACACTAGAAGTAACACATGAAGTACCTGTTAAATATAATATTAACCAATGTAACATGGAAAATAGTAAATGAAAGAATGTTGTAATTTATACATCAAAAAGACAAGATTTCAACAAATTATATTTGACTCTTTACTGAAAAGTTCTCAATTAGTCCAGAAAAACTCATCAAAATTAAAATTGAATGTTTTTAGCTATACAGTACCACCTTTCATTGTTGCTATTGTTATTATGCTACTTAATCAAGAAAAACTTTATAGAGAGGTTCAGTGCAGTGACTATCGACTTACCTAAAAACACAACTAAACCTTTTCAATAAAAGGATTCACACAAGTATTCAGCAATTTAAAGAAAGCAAGCATTCCTGGATATTAATAAGGCTTTTTGATTCGGTCTGGCATAAGGCACTTCTGATATTTTTAAATGTTTAAGTTCTATGGACTGCAGTGCTTTTATGATTTTTTTTAGAAAATCTCGCTTATTTTTAAAGATAGAACCTTGCGGTTTTCACGAACCTGAGCTAATTTTTTGTGAAACTCATGAAGCCGTAAACAAAATTTTCATAGCCTTCTTCGTTTATGAGATACAGGGCGAAATAGAAAATTTTGCATTTTGGGACCCCCCCTCGTATCTCGGTTACCCTTTAACTTAACGCAAAGGGAAAAATTGCTGCTTATGCAGTTTTTTACGCTGGATCCAGTGGCGTAGTCATATTTTGCATTTGAGTTGTTATTTTTTAGATATGACCCAAAGTTGTGTTTTTTTAAATGGGACACCCTGTATATTTGTCCAGAAATTGATTTGTCCTTTTAAAAGCTTCTCAAAAATATATATTGGTATGGGTCTATTTTAATAAACAACAACAAAAATCCTAATTTTTATAATTATCATCCCAAATTTTGCAGTAGGCCATGCAAAACAATGCTGCCTTTTATTTAAAGTCGTTAACAATATCTACATCCTAACAATAAATCAAAATAAATATGTAATTAAATCTATTTATCAAAATATGTATTGATAATTTCGCACCAAAAAAGTACCACCTACCTAGATTTATGTAACACAAGAACAAAACAGTAATAAATTATTATGTAACAAGCCTTTCAGCAAAAAAAAACTGTCGTATAAGAACTACAGTAACCAAGGAAATCAAAAGAACTGTTCAAACTGATTTCCATTTTGTTATGTGCATGCTTCGCACAATTTTCGTATTCGTTTTAGGGAATTAAGCAAAATAACGGGATGATTTTGTAAATAGCGAAAATTTTCTCTTATTGCATTTCCTAAATCTTGGACATTATCATAGTGGTCTTTGTAAATTCTATTTTCCAGATATCCCCATAGAAAGAAATCTAAAATCGACAAATCTGGGGACCTAGGGGGCCATCTTATAGGTCCATTTGTTCCGATCCATTGATTGATAAAATTATTGTCCAGAAATAATCTCGTCATTCCAGAATTGTGTGCAGGAGCACCGTCCTGTTGAAAATAAATTTCGTTAATTTGCGCTAGAGGAACATCGTCAAGTAATTCAGGTATAGCTGCCTCTAAAATTTCTATATAGCGATTGGCTGTTAGATTTCCCTCAAATGTATAAAATTTTATGTGTTCCTAATTTGAAGCAGGACACATTTAGACCAAAATCTACTATTGTGCCTATTGAGTATACCAGAATTACTGAAATGTGCTTCGTCTGACCATATAACCTTCCTTTCAAAATCTCTAACCATATCGCATCTTTCTCCAAACCAACTGCAGAAGACTACCCGACGCTCTGCATCCCCTGGCTGTAAGTGCTGCACGAGCCTAAATTTGTATGGGTGGTATTTGTGCTTTTTTAGAATTTCTTGAACTCTAGTTTTTGGAATCCCTATGCTCTTTTTACTAACCCTACAAGAGTTTGTAGGGTAAGCTTCTGCATTAGCCAAAACCGTAATTTCCTCAGCCTCCCGATTTTCTTTATTATATGTTTTCGTACGAGGTTTGATAAATGATCCGTGATTAAGTAAATTCTTTTTTATCCGATAAAAAGTGGATATATTAGGTTGCCTCCTTTCTGGATATCTAAATAAAAATTAAGCAATAGTATTTCAACATACCTAAAAATTAACTATTTACCTGTTAAAATACATCTCAGAAGACGCTTCAACATTTTCATTACTTAATATAAAACAAGCTAACATATTGTACTTTTCATAATGTTCGAAAGTTTGGTTTTCTTCCATAATAATACAAATATATTTTTACACAATAAATAAATACAAAAAACTAGCGCTATATTTTATATACGCGTATAAAATTGGGAAATGTCATTTCCAAGAAAACGGCATCGTTTTGCATGGCCTACTGCAAAATTTGGGATGATAATTATAAAAATTAGGATTTTTGTTGTTGTTTATTAAAATAGACCCATACTATTATATATTTTTGAGAAGCTTTTAAAAGGACAAATCAATTTCTGGACAAATATACAGGGTGTCCCATTTAAAAAAACACAACTTTGGGTCATATCTAAAAAATAACAACTGAAATGAAAAATATGACTACGCCACTGGATCCAGCGTAAAAAACTGCATATGCAGCAATTTTTCCCTTTGCATTAAGTTAAAGGATAACCGAGATACGAGGGGGGTTCCAAAATGCAAAATTTTCTATTTCGCCCTGTATCTCATAAACGAAGAAGGCTATGAAAATTTTGTTTATGGCTTCATGAGTTTCACAAAAAATTAGCTCAGGTTCGTGAAAACCGCAAGGTTCTATCTTTAACAATAAGTGAGATACCCTGCTTTTGCAACCAAATCCGGACACCCTGTACAGCACTTTGCCCACGACACATGCATAGTTGCACATCATAAGGATACTCCCAAAACCTCAATAATTACAAATTGTATTAAATTCTATGACAAGCTGGCTTACAAACTAGCATCTGAGAGTACACCCAGAAAAAACAAAATTTATTATATTACACCATAAAGTCAGACCGACATCTCCAACTCTGGAAATCCACTTTGGAAAAAATCAATTTGGGGATTATCTTTGACAGTAACGTAAATTTCAATTACCATTTAAATCAAATTAAAACCAAGTTGATCTCAAGAAGTAAACATTTCCGGTCACTAAAATACAAAAATAAAGCAATAAACAATAAGACAGCATTTACAAGCTTTTCTTATAGTCAGAGTGGCTGAAATAACCTTTCTGAGAAAGATAATTAAAATTTAGAAACCCAAGAAATCCACTACATAACAGTTCAAATGAATATTTGTATGAACAAATGGAAGTTCAGCCAATACAAGAGAGAATGCAAAATTTTACAATTAAATTCGCAAGAAAGAAAGGACATATGGCCATTGTGGACCACTTTATTATCAAGGTCCCAACCAAGTTTAGACGAATAAGACAACACTCGGAGACATATGAATACAAAGTTTTAGCAGAAGTACATTTTTTTTACCTTTTTATAATATAGCCTGTGAAATTGTTAAATGTAAACTACAAGCTGAAAGACCTTGATCGATAGCCTCTTGAAACTGTTTCAATAAATATTGTTTTTTTTTAATTAAAATTGACAGAGTGCTGGAAAATTATTAGAAAATAACATATCGCCGTTATAGAAACAAATAAAAACTAATTAATATGTGGTGTCCCTCTTCATGCATGACAAACGACTTGTCATAAAACAGCTCTTAGTTGAGTTAAAAATTATTAATTTAGCACTAAATACTTATTCAGTATCAAGAAAATTTTTTTCTTTAGTTTCTGTTGTACCCTGTATACATCTCTGATAATAGCTTAGTGACTAAGGCCGAAATCACACAGATCGATCACGCACTAACATCTTAAATTATTTGCAACAGACTAAAAGTAAAGCAAATTATGTCAACATTGTTTTAAATTGATAATTTTTGTGATCAGTTACAAATAATGTAAGAAATCCAACAGATGTTGTCTGTAACTACTATTTTTTTATAATTTATACTTGTCTTTGAAATTTGAATGTCAGTGTCAAAACTGGCAAATATCAATAATAATAATAATAAATAAATGCTTTATTGTCAAAAAAAATTTTACAATTTTGTGGACAAAGCTGTTGTAAAAAAATAGTTTACAAACATCAAAATTAGCAAACAAAACAAAACAAAAACACATCATAAATATTATAGAAAAATAATATTTAAATCAAGAATTTAGAATATTAATATTATAGAATCATAAAAGAAGTACATTAGAAATGTACTTTGTCAGTCGTACTATGTTATAAACATTTTCATAAATATAATGTAAAAAAAAAATAAAAAAGCAAAGTAAAAAATAAAAAAGTACGAAACAATTAAAAAAATACATATACAAAATTCGGTAAAAATGGTTGGTAATGGCAACTATCACACTAGGGGTTCATAAGGATAAAATTATGTGTTGTAAAACTCGTTCATGGTGGAGAAGGCACTTTCCAGTAAGAATGATTTCAAAGCCTTGCGAAATGAAGTCAGAGATATTATGGATTTGATGGCAGGTGATTATGCATTTTTTTTGCATTGTAGATTACTGATCTTTTAATTAACTCTGAGTGTGGGGTTGGAAGATAGAGATCGTGCTCAGTATTTCTGAGAGGGTAGTTGTGAGAAGGTCTCTCTAATAGAGCAGGTGCGTGCTTACGAATTAAGCAAACCGATTCCAAAATGAATAAGCAAGGAAGGGTTAGTATTTTATATCTTTTAAAGAAATCTCGGCAGTGAGTTCTACTGTTAAGTCTCAGTAGGTAACGAACAGCTCTTTTTTGTAGTATTAAAATTCGATCAAATTGAGTCGCACAACATGTACCCCAGAATGGAATAGCATATCTGAGGTGCGACTCAACAAGAGCAAAATAAACAGTTCTAGAGGTAGAAAAGCTAAGCTCCTCGGAAACAGATCTTAACGCAAAGCAAGCAGAACCTAACTTCCTTGATAAAGCGTCGATATGTGGATCCCATTTTAAAGAATCATCTACAAGAAGCCCTAGAAATTTTACAGAGTTTACGACATCAATAGTCGTGCCATTAAGGTCAAATGGTTGCAGCGTGTTTTTATAAGACAAGACTTTCGTTTTAGAGATGTTCAAACATAGGAGATTAGAATCGCACCAGGATTTAATGGTGATTAGGTCATTAGATACAATCCTATGTAGGTCCGTGACATCTGGGTGGCTCCACGTAAAGCTGGTATCGTCCGCAAAGAGACATATTTTTCCACTAATGTTTAAATTAGCCATGTCGTTTATGAACAGAAGAAACAAGATAGGGCCTAGTACCGAGCCTTGAGGCACTCCATATTCCATTGGCCTACAAGAAGACATCCTGTTGTCAACTTTCACAACTTGATTTCTGTTGCTAAGATATGACTTAAACCAATTGAGAGGAGCCCCTCTAAATCCATAGTACTGCAGCTTGTTAGTTAATATATTATGATTCACACAATCGAAAGCTTTGGAAAAATCACAGAAAATTGTTGCCGTAGCGTGATGGTTGTTTAGGCTGGAGTAAACTCTATTAAGAAGGGAAAACATGGCATCGCTTGTGCATTTGTTACTTAAAAATCCAAATTGATGTTTTGTAAGTATTTCATATCTAGACAGAAATGATAAAAGCCTTTTTTTAACCAGTCTTTCGATGATCTTAGATAGTGTAGGGAGAAGTGCAATTGGGCGATAGTTCGAAGCTTCTTCTGAAACACCTCCTTTGTGAAGAGGTATGATTATTGCAGTTTTAAGGCAGCTTGGAAAAGTACCATTTTGGAAAGACATATTTATCAAAGTAGTCAGATGCTCTAGTGTGCATTCCGGCAGACTTGAATACATTTTTAAAGTAAGCCCATCAGTTCCCGAGGAAGATTTATTTTTGATATCATTAATTGTACTACGAAGTTCTGATAAAACTACTGGTGAAAAGAAGAAACTGTGCAGGTTTACCCTATGATTAGAGAGATATGAAATTGGGTCATTAGATTGAGATACGGATTTAGTCAAATCTTTGGCTACATTTACAAAATAATTGTTTAGGTCCTCAGGAGAGGTAAGGATAGTGCTGGATAAAGGAGTTTTGTTTCTTAAATCATTTACGATAGACCAGGTTTCTTTAGCTACATTTTTGGCGTTAGAAAGTCTATTACTGTAATAAATATCTTTGGCGGCTTTAATAGTCTTATGATAAATTTTTCTGTATGATTTTACATAATTATGAAAAAAGACACTGTCCGAAAATTTCTTTAAATGAGATAGTGACTGCATGTTCTTAGAAGATATACGTAAACCTTTAGTGGACCAGGGTTTACTTCTTTTATTTTTGATAGGCCTAAGAGGAAAAGATTCGGAAGCTATATTAGTTAGAGTTTTTATAAAACGAGAAAATTCAGTGTCGACATCATAAGTGTGAGAGTCCCAGTCAGTTATTTGACATAGGTGTTTGAAATTAATGATGAAATTTCTAACCGAAAAAATACGGCCTACTTGTCTAGAGGAATTTTTGGCTTTGGATGTAATTGAAAATTTAGTCAATCAAATCAAAAATCAAATCAAAAATCAAATCAAAAATCAAATCAAATCAAATCAAAAGACTGGTGGCACTTAATGCAATGTGCCCGCAATTTTTAAAGCATACATTTTTAGTCGACATATAAAACTGGTCCTGAGACACTTGAAAATATCACGGTGTTCAAAAATTAGGAGTATATCTGTTAATAATAAACAAGCATAGGTTGCTAGCTTGATTTAAAAGGGGATACTACCAGCAACCTAAAATCGATAGAAGTTATAATCCACTGATTTTTTAAACTTTTACAACACTTTCTTAATACCCCTGTACATGCAATGTTAATTACTAATAATTACCCTTTGATCCATCCTGTATAAGTCGATGAAAAGCTTTTTCTAAAAAGCCGAATAGCTAAAAAGTTATATATAAAGAGAAGTACAATTTCTAATATCTAACTCATTAAAGGGTTGTATATATGATTTAACAGCTCACAATAGCAATAGCAACAAATAATTGATGGCATAGTATTTAACAAAAATATTTTAGGATATTTTGAAATACTGATATAAGGACATCTAATACCTGAGAATGTTAAGCATTTCTGGGCATATATAAAAGACCTTAAGAAGGATTCGGGATTGCCAGGTTTAATGAGGCTTAGTGACACTATTTTCGACCAACCTGAAAACATTGCTAATGCCTTTGCGTCATATTTTCAGTCATCTTACAAGGATGATAGTGGAGTTTTTCTTGGAGAAGGTGCAGTTGAGTTTGGAACTGGATTCGTTCACCACAGTTTTAGTGCTGACGACATCATAAATAGACTAAAGTGCCTTGATCAATCCAAGGGCGCCGGAACTGATGGAGTGCCACCTGTGTTGTTGAAAAACTGCGTTTCTCTTGCTCAGCCAATGAGCAAGAGTATTTTGTGAAAAGTCCTTGATCTAGGGCTTTTTCCTGCTGTATGGAAGTTTTCGAACCTTATACCGATTCGCAAGTCCGGCGATCGATCAGATGTTACCAACTACCGACGCATCTGTATTTTATCAGCAATACCAAAGCTTTTTGAATCAATAATATCTGATGAAATTTTTAACTTCTACAAAATTTATATGAGCCCTCAGCAACATGGATTTTATAAGGGTCGATCTACAGCAACCAATTTGGGGATACTTCAGGAGTTCTAGGTAACATCACTCCAATAGGATAAGCAGGTCGATGTAATATATACCGATGTATCTAAAGCTTTTGACAGTGTCTGCCATTCATTATTGCTCAAAGAACTATCTGATATTGGCATTGCAGGATCTTATCTGGAATGGATTAGGTCTTACCTATCGAATCGAAAACAGCGAGTGATGATTAGTGGAGCAGTTTCAGGAGAGGTGACAGTAACATCTGGTGTTCCTCAGGAATCACATATTGGTCCAGTCCGGTTTCTATTGTTTATAAATGATGTTGTGTCATGTTTTCACTATTCAAATTGCCTCATGTATGCTGATGATCTGAAATTTTATAATGTCGTCTCTCCAGATTGCAGCGACTTTCAAGACATCAACAGATTTGCTGTTTGGTGTGACCGATACTATTTGGAACTGAATATTGGAAAGTGCAAATTAGTGAGATTTTCACGAAGTCCTAATCTCATTGAGCTGGAGTATTTAGTGGGGGAAAGCTTGCTATCGGCAGCTTCTTCTATAAATGATCGTGGATTATCTTTAACAGGTCCCTAACTTTTAATCTACATTATGAGCAGATAACACTAAAGGCCTTGCGTTTGCTGGGTTTCATAAAACGACATACTAAATATATAGGTGACTTGTAAGGAGTGTCTTGGAGTACTGTTCTACTGTTTGGTGCCCATCATATAGATGTAATGTTGAGAGATTGGAAAGAGTTCAGAAGAGATTTACCAAATATTTACTATTTAAATACCACTTGCCATACCGGGATACACCATACTGTACCAGACTTCTACTTTGTGGTCTATAAAGAGCCTTGAGTGTCGAAGAAGAGAAGCCAATAATTCTGTATTGTGTTAGTAATTTGTTATATTTCTTACTACCATTTAGAATTGTATTCTGTAGTGTGCTTCTTCTTATAAATAAATTATATAAATAAAGACTGAACCCATTGTTCTTGACTAGAAAACTCTTAGCCTGAGTCACCCTCAGAGGGGTAAATACAACAAATACTTGTTTTGGACTTGCTCAAGCAAAGTCCATTGTTAACATAATTATATTATATAATATATATTAAGTTAATTAAAATATATGGATAAAATATATTTTTTCACAATCTCTTGGTTTATCCATATGTACCTATGTAGTTTTCACTGTTTATTGATATTAATATGTAAAGAATGTAAATGTTATAATTGTTTCTATATATAGATCCCCCAACTAGTCCTCTCTAATTTTTCTGAAAATAAATAAAAATAAATAAAATAAATAAATATGGCTTTATTGTAATTTTAAGAAAATTTAAATTACAATTGGTGGAGATGAAGCCAAGCTCCCTATCTCAACCAGCAGATACATGTATACATGAATTATTATATACAAGATATTGTTTTATCTAAGTGACTAAAATGTAAAACATATAAAAAATGCAGGCCAGCAATAGGGTTTTCTAATTGAATTTACTTAAGAGGGCAGAGAAAGAGAAACAAAAGCAAAAATTATAATAAGAAATTCAAAAATAAGTTTAACAGAAATTATGAATTATCGTTCTAACCGCTTTTTTAAACCTGTAACCTAAGGCATCTTTTAAATAAGCAGGTACTTTAATGTACATCTTTGATATTTGGTAAGAAAAGGACCGCTCATACATTGAAGTACGATGTATAGGTGCAGTCAAGGTGTTTTTATGCCTCAGGTCTAAGTTATGTGCATCGTACCTGAATTTTACTTTGCTATATAAATAACAAGGACATTTATTAAAAATTATCTTATTATATAAAACTAGACTATGCACCACTCGTCTTTCATTCATTCTCAACCAGTGGATTTCCCGCAATTTTGCACTAACACCCCTTTCACGACCCCGAATACCACAAATCAGACGTACACACGAATTCTGCATAAGCTGGATTCTTTTGACATCACAGTCCAAAAGGCAAAGTCCATACAGCACATCGCAGTAGTTAAAGTGCGATAAGACGATGGAATCACAAAGTAACTTTTTAGCACTATCAGGTTGATTAAAAATCAGTTTAAGATTAGCAAATGCCCTCTTAACACACATATTTATATGCTTCGAGAACCTAAGATTAGTGTCCATTAGGAGACCTAAATTTTTAGCAGTATTGCAAGTATTCAAGATGTTACCATTTAAGCTAATTTTAAGAAGATTCTGGTTTTGATCTTGTGACTGTGTCCGACCAAACAACAAAATTTGTGATTTTGCTGGATTTATTTCCAAGCAATGCGCCCTTGACGCTCTCATAAGAACATTTAGATCATGCGTCAATTTATCATTAGCCTCCAAGATCCCACTAGGTTTAAAAGAAAAATACAATTGAGTGTCATCTGCATAGAAATGCGCGGAACAATACCATAAATATGTTATAAGTTGTGATGTGTAATGAGTGAAAAGCAATGGACCCAGTATCGAGCCTTGGGACACACCACAGAGAGCCTCCAAAGATCCAGAAAGCTTACCATTGGATTTAACCACCTGGCTTCTACCATGAAGATATGCTTTAATAAGAAGCTGAGCGCTGTCACTGAAACCAATATAATTAAGAATGCCTAGGAGAAGGGTATGGTTTAGACGGTCAAAAGCTTTTGAGTAGTCGAAAAGGACCAACACTGTTAGCTCATCACGTTCTGCTGCCTCCAAGATATCGTCTGTCACCTTAAGTAGAGCAGTAGTACAACTGTAGTCTTTATGGAATCCTGACTGGACTGTGGGCAATATGTTAAATTGGGCGACATATTCTCTTATTTGGATATCCATCACTCTCTCGATTACTTTCGAAAGAGTGGGCAGAATACTTATCGGTCTTAAGTCCTTAAGCTCACTTGGGGAGTTGACCTTGGGTTGTGGCAGAATATGTGATATTTTCCAAGTTTTAGGAAATGTGTTATTTTCAATGCAAAAATTAATTAAATGAACAATTACTGGAATGATGTGAGGGCAACAATGAATCAACATTGCTAAACCAATACCATGACAACCAACAGCCTCCGTCTTAATTGAGAATAAAGCATTTTTTACCTCTTCGACTGTTGCTAATTTAAACTTAAATTCATGAACATTGGCCTTTTTATGGCTACAATAGAAATTCAAAACGTCAGGATCAGGTTCGCCGGACTGTGCTGCACCTGCAAAAAAATATTTATGTCATCCGCGCTGCCTAGGTGGTCACAAATTAAATTCTTATTTCTTGAGTAAATATCCATTTTCTTCATAAGTGTCCAAATATCCTTTGGGCCATCTCTACGGATCCTGCTCTCAAGGTACGCTTTCTTTTCCCTAGCCACCGATACGCTAACAAAATTTCTAAGCCTCCTATAAGATGCCCAGTTTTCCGGAGTTTTTCTTTTTTTGTATTTTGACAAAGCTTTATTTCGGAGAGACCAAATTTAGTGTTTGGAGTTAACCACGGTGCCCTTTTTTTTTGTTATTCTTGAAGTTCTCATTGGCGCGTGAGCTTTGAATAGTTCCGTCAAAAAGAAATTAAATGTATCAATTTTAAGATCAATGTTATGTAAGTAATAGATATCATTAAAAGGCATATTCTGAAGATCTCGACAAAAAGCCACATGATCAAAATTTTTATAATCTCGATATGTTGCAAAGAATGGTTTAGGTTTAAAAATTTCAAGTTTTAACTGACATTTATAAAGTGATCAGACGCATCGAATTTGACATCAACCCCAGAAACCAAAACTAAATCTTTATTTGAACACAATACAATATCAATAAGTGTTGCACTATTATTTCCCTGCCTAGTAGGTTCATCAATGAGCTAGGACAAATTGTATGCGGCCAAAAGCATTAAAAAACGCTGTGTCTAGGTACAGCTTAGGTTTAAAATATTTATGTTAAAGTCGCCTGCGCATACAAAGTTGTCACACTCAAGCAATCGCCCAAAAATATTTTCCTCAAACTCGCTGAAAAAATCGCACATATTATCAAACCCATGACTCCTGTATAATACACCAAATAAAGTTTTTACTTTATTAATCTTAATCTTAAAATCTTAAACTGTCCTAGAATTTGTATATAAGCAAAAAAGGAATTTATTATGTATGGCGACTTTAATATTAATATACTAGAGAGTACTCACTCTACTCGAGAATTTTCTGACATAGTTACATCATATAGCTTTGCATTTTCTGATAGGTGAAGTTACTTGGATTTCCAAATCTTGTAGAATCAGTTGGATAATTGTCTAACCAACTATCGAGAAGGTTTGTTGCTTCCTTGCTGGATTTTCACATTTCACTAGAAATTTCCTTTAGAAGTACCACAAAGGAACTTGTTCAATATAGACCCTTCTGTGACCTTACCATAGGTAGATGTGTGTCAATGTTAAATAATATAGACTGGGATAACTAGATAGGTTTATTATTTAATAATGTGAATGATATATTCCATTGCTTTCTAAACAACCTGCTATATGTCATAGATATATTTTTCCCAAAAAAGACATATCACAAAAATAATAATTCAAAAAAATGGTTTAATTCAGAACTAAAAGATAATCTTAATTTTTTAATTAGCTATAATAGTGCAATGAAAATGTTGACCTAACAAATTAAATAAAGCTAAAAAGGAAGGACTACAAAAATAAAATTAAAAATGAAAAGAAAAAATTTTACTCTAACACAATAGAAACAGCAGTCAACAAACCAAAAGCTATCTGGCAGATCACTAAAGAACAATCATCCAAGAAAACATCGCTTCATGATGCTCACCTCGCTTCAGAGGAATTTGATGATTATTTTGCTAACATTTCTAAAAATATTTTGCAGAGTTTAGCAGGAACTCAATGCAATCCAATAGATATATCTCTTATTTAAATTCACCTAAAAATATGTTCCTTAAGCCAATAGATGCACAAGAAACAAACAATATTATTACTAACTTATCCAATAGTATGGCTTTGGACATATACTGGCCAAGTAACTAAATTTTAAAAATGTTAAAAGAGGGTTTGGAGCTCCAATCTCAATAATTATAAACCAGCGCTTTGAGACGGGAGAGTTTCCAGATAAACTCAAATTTAATAGGATAACCGCTGTATTTAAAAAGGGCAATCTAAATGTTGCTTGTAATCAATAACAGAATAACAAAGTTTCAAGAAATGAATAACCCATTGTCAAAAACTTAAGTTAAGGAACCCCATATGCAATAGCTTAGTTGGTGCAGTACACAGTGGAGCTGTTTGAAAGGGGGGAGGCTGTAGGCCTTTGACAGTGTACCGCATTCAGTGCTATTAGAAAAACTTCCTGTTTATAGAGTTCGAGAAAAACAGCAGGGTTGATCACCTCTTATCTGACAGATTGGAGGGAGGTTGTATAGTATAAAAGTAAATATAGAGTACGTCGGCACTCAATATTAGGACCCCTTCCTTTATATTAATGAGCTTCCTAGACAAGAAGTTACCACTATCTGTGAAAAGAAAAAAGATCTGCAAAGCCTGGAACAACAAATTGAATTAGCAATATCAAGGGTGGAACAGTTCTTCACAGCTAACAAACTTCTTACATTTGCTTTAAGAGAACTGCAGAAAGCTCAAGAGTCTGTTAAATTTCTCTGCATTACCCTAGACTGTAAATTAAATTGGAAGCAGCACCTTACTAACTTAACCTCTCCCTGGTACACTCTCTTTGCTTCGTAGAGTAGTGGAATTTGTGCCATTTTTCTAGGACAACCTATATAGGGCTGTTTAAGTTAACAACTTCTTATGGATTTTCTGGGGACATTTCACAGATTGGATGAGGGCGTTTGTTATGCTGAAGGCTGTCTCAGGAGTACTGGCAAAAAAAGCCCACAGACAGCTGCAAGCCTTTTTTAAACAATTTTATATTTTAACACTGCCAGCACAAATATCAGTGTTTGGTCTACATTCAATCACTGATGATCAGTTATACCTCAACATTGTTTAGCACTTACACACAAATGCTATGTTACTGTATCCGTGAAATTCTTCAGCCATCTCTCACCATTTTTAAGAGTCTTACCAAGGGCTCAATTTAAGAGGAGGGTTAAAACACTGTTGGTGAATCTGTGCCCATATAATGTTGAAGACTTTCTAAATGACAATGTGTAATCAGCAGTCTTATATAATATGTATTTGTAAGGGTTTTGAGTTTATTGTTGATTAATTTTATGACAATCTATTTATTTAATTATTTTATTTATTTATTTATTTATAGACGCACAATGTCCATTTACAAGATTACTTAATGTAATTAAATAATAAATCTAAACCTAATCCTACCGTAAAGTGTAATATAATGTAATATAATCTAATGATACTAACAATTTGGAGTTGAATGTTAAATGACTCTGACAGAATATTAAAAATAGGAAGTAAAAGAAATTATAAAATGAACGATGTTATAAAGTATTAAAAAAATAGTTTTAATTAATTAAATGGGACAATTGTATTAAAAATTGTCTTTGGGTGCAAAAAAAGTTAAGCTGTTTATATTTATTAGCTTGTGCCGACGATCGTGGAATGAAAGAGTGAGCGGCATAGTTGGTTCTGTGAAAATTAACATTGAATGTTTGGTGACTACATGTCATTCTCACAGGGGCATGCAGTCCCACCATTGAGACCAGTTCAGGGCAATCCATCACAGAGTTTGTCCCCTTGACGAGAAGAAGTAGATTACGGTTTCTATATGAGATCTTTATGTAATTTTTAATGAGACTATTATGAAAATTTTAATTAGTAATTTTAAGTTATATTTTATGGTGAGGAAAACAACAGCGTAAACATTTAGTTGGACAACACAATTGACAATCCTAAATCATTGTAAAATTACTAATTGAGCAAATACAGAATATAGTATTGTATTGTATTTGTTTCTTGCACCTACATATTGCATACCTAATAAACTAATAAATATTGATATTAACAAATAAAAATTTTATAATTACACAAAATGCTCCACAAAATAACTGCAATGCGGAATTCTATAGTCAATAATTTATATTTTTAAAATTCATTGCAACACGAGTAAGGTACGTTTTGCATTGAATTTGCATTTGCATTGTAGACATTGAAAAATTACTTCATATGGGCAGTCTTAAAAACTGTCGAGCTCAGTTAGACGTTCGCACCTGAATTCACACCTTATTTAAGATTGTGAATAATATCACTAAATCACCTGAGCTACTTCCATTAATGGCTTTGCATGTACCCCAGAGGGTATTGTGGGACAATAATCTATTTTTTGTACATTTCCATAGAACTAATAATGGTATGAATAGGTCTCTATTTTTAGATTTTGCAGGATAGCAAATGAGAAATGTAGCGAGATCAAGTTTTTTAACATGTCACTAAATCTTTCAAAAGTTAGGTATATTAAAAGACTGGATGGTAACATTTCATTAAATATTTTTAATATTGTGATATGTTGTAAGACTAAATATAATTAACAATAAAAACTATTACTCACTTGAATTGTGTCTAGATCTGCAACTTGCATCATTGCTATCCAAGCTATTGTTAAAAATATAATTTATTGCATCATCAGGTGATTTGTTTCCTGTGCAGAAAAGTGCCTATAAAATAAATAAATAATTGTTAATTTTAAAATATTTATAAATTCCTGGATAGTATAAAAAAGTTGGCAATAGATCTTGACCAACATCAAATAGATGAAACAATTGAAAACATGGAAAAACACAACAGGATGCAAACCTTTAAATAGATAGATCTTAAAACATTAAGGAAATTGATTTAAAAAATGGCTAATAAGCAAAGCAGGACTGATGGTATAACAACGACCATCTTGAAACTGTCATTTGAAAGTATAGGGGATCAGTTTTTACACTTAATAAACACAAGTTTAGAAAGTGGGACATGTCCAGCATCCTGGAAAACATCAATTATAATTCCATTGGAGAAAAAGTGAAATACATTGAAATGTGAAGAATTTCGCCCTATAAATATGGTATCAGTATATGAAAAGTTGCTGGAACTGAATGGACAAATAATAGAATATATTGAATCAAATAATCTTTTAACTTCATCAATCAGGCTTCACGGAAAAAAATTCATGTGGAAGTGTGTTTGTGTTGCAGATAGTTATGGCAAATTGAAAGTGTGCTGTTGGTAACAAGAAGTACATTGGTGTGGTGTTCTTAGACTTACGAAGGGCATGTGAAACAATAAATAGACAATTACTTCTTGGCAAGTTGAAGAATTATGGGATTGAAGAAAAAGCAATGAACTGGTTTTCTGAATATTTGAATAATCAGATGCAAGTCACAAGGTATGGTGATGTTCCGTCTGTAATAGTAACAACATTGCATGGAGAACCTCAAGGAACAGTAATGGGTCCCAACCTATTCATTATGTACATAAATGATACTGTAAAACAGATCAAAAAGTGTAGTATACAACTTTTTGCGGTCAATACATTGCTGTATGTTTTTTAGTCATGCTGTATATATAACAAAAAAATGGCAAGACAGGTAAATGTATTATCTAGGATAGGAAAGGATTTTAGTTGCTGGAGTAGATTATTTGCATTTAAATCAATAATACAACCACTTTTGAAATTTTGTTCTTGAATTTTGTATTTGTTAAATAATACTGAACTTGCAAATTTACAAAGAAAAGGAAATCAGGCCTTAGACATTATTCTAGAGTGTAGTAGATATACTAATGTTAAAAATATGCTTGAAAGTACCAAATTACTTAATGTCAAAGGAGGTATATTTGTGGATGTCATGTTAATAATTTTTAAAATTTAAAACGGTTTATTGCTAAAACATTTGATAAATCGCCTGGAAAACATTTATGGTTATGAAACTCGATCCACAGGAAATTTTTATGTATCAACAGTTACCAGTATGTTTAGTTTTATTCCACAAAGGACTGGCAGAATATAATAAACTCCCATTCGAGATTAAAAATTGTGACTCAATAGGTTATTTATAAACAGGTGTATTAATATATCTAGGCAAAAAGATTGTTATAGTGTTTAGTGATATCCGCCAAGCCAGAATCTTGCAGCTAGCAACAAAATTTTAAAGCGGACCAGATAAACCTTTGACATAATATAAATATACAAGAAAGATAGTTCCAGAATGTTTCAAGGGCAAAAATATCTTCTTTATGTTTAATCTAATTGCAAAAAAATTTGCAAACTCGTTCGATGGGGGGTGGCAACTGACAGAGGCGGATTAAAAAATTAATTTATTTTTAAAAATGCAATGGCTTTCTTAGTTTAACTTGAAATTAAACGAAATTCTGCAGGCAGATGGAGTAATATAATACTAATTTATTTCCATCCATCATCACAATACAATACATTAATATTAATACATTACCAAGCTATTGTTATTTGTTACTATATATTACAAATAATCAATTAACATTCTATTGTCAACTTTTATGTTTCTGCAAAGACAAGTGCCTGAGTGCAGAAAAAGAAAAAACTTACTGGGTTACATGACAGTCTTGTAAGTGGTTATAAAGTATTATTAGAAAAGTTACTTAAGTACATAATATATAACTGTGACCATAGTCCAAAAAGGAAAAAAAGGGAAGAAAATATGAGAAAACTATTGTGTTTAAATAATTTAAATTAATGACATGAAAGTGGAATAAAAATGAATTAGGGCGACGAAAAGCTATGAATATATTATTTTATAAATAAGTAAGCATAATCTGCATTCTTTTATCCGTTTTTTAGATTTTTCTTTGTAAAATGTTTAATGACTATATCTTGGGATAAAGTTGCTGGAATTTGAATAGATTTAGAATACACTAATAACTTCATATATGGTCTAATCCTAGATAGGATGGCAAAGACAGGAGCGGAGTAAAAAATTAATTTAGTTTTAAAAATGCAATGTCTTTCTTCCCTTAATTTGTAATTAAATGAAATTCTGTTGGCAGATGATATCATATACCTTAATATATGGTCTTGTCCTAGGTGGGGTGAGAAACGACAGTGGCGCAGTAAAAATTTATTTTATTTTTATAAGTGGAATATTTCTTTTATCATTACCTCAAATTTAATTAAACTCTGCAGGCAAAGGGAGTAGTATACCCTTAATATATGGTCTTTTCCTAGGTCAACAAGGGCGGAGTAAAAAATTAATTTATTTTAAAAAATGCAATGTCTTTCTTACCTTAACTCGAAATTAAAAGAAAATCTGCAGGCAGATGGAGTAATATACCCTTAATATATGGACTTCCTAGATAGAGCAACAGACGGCAGGGGCGGAGTACACCATCTGCCTGCAGAATTTTGTTTAATTTCAAGTAAAGTTAAGACATTGCATTTTTAAAAATATAATAATTTTTACTCCGCCCCTGTCGTTTGCCACCCCACCTAGGAAAAGGCCATATATTAAGTGTAGATTTCGTTAAATTTGAGATAATGATAATGATAAAAGAAATACATATTACATTTTTAAAAATAAATTAATTTTTTACTCCGCCTGGGCCCCTGTCATTTGCCACCCCACCTAGGAAAAGACCATATATTAAGAGTATATTATTCCATCTGCCTGTAGAATTTCGTGAAATTTGAGGTAATGATAAAACAAATATTGCACTTTTAATTTTTTACTCCACCTCTGTTGTTTGCCACCCCACCTAGGAAAAGACCATATATTAAGGGTATATTTCTCCATCTGCCTGCAAAATTTCCTTTAATTTCAAGTTAACGTAAGAAAGACATTGCATTTTTAAAAATAAATCAAATTTTTATTCCGCCACTCTCGTTTGCTACCCCATCTAGGAAAAGACCATGTATATTACTCCATCTGTCTGCGAAATTTCGTTAAATTTGGTGTAATGATAAAAGAAATATTGCGATTTCAAAAATAAATTAATTTTTTACTCCTCCCCTGTCTTTGCCACCCCACCTGTGAAAAGACCATATATTAAGGGTATATTAGTGCATCTGCCTGCAGAATTTCATTTAATTTCAGGTTAAGGTAAAAAAGATATTACATTTTTTAAATAATTAATTTTTTACTCCACCCTTGTCGTTTGCCACCCCGCCTAGGAAAAGACCATATTATTATATTAAGGGTATATTACTCCATCTGCCTGCAGAATTTCATTTAATTTGAAGTTAAGGTAAGAAAGACACTGCCCCCTGTATTCACTAAACAGGTTTAAGAGATAGACCAGGTCTAGTTGCCATAGTACTTAAAACTCTTAGTTCGCCTGTTATGTTGTGATTATGTCACTGTCATGTTGTAATTGTGACATTTAATTTAGAAAAATGATTTGTGCAATTGTTAAAAATGTCATCTTAAACCTATAACTGTCAAGTTAGACTTGATCTACATTTGAATCTCTTTAATGAATACGGGTGTACATTTTTCAAAATAAATTAATTTTTTACTCCACCCCTGTCATTTGCCACCCCACCTAGGAAAAGTATTATTAAGTGTATATTACTCCATGTGTCTGCAAAAATTCGTAATTATAAAAGAGATATTGAACCCCCCTATTGAAAGAGTTTGCAAAGTTTTGTTGCAATTAGATTAAACATAAGGAAGATATTTTTGCCCTCGGAAACATCCTGAAACTATCTTTCTTGTATATTTATATTATATATACCAGATTATGTGATTAATAGAAATTGTGAGTTTAGTTTCAGACGTATAGAGCTTGCTGAAATTTTTGACAAAATAAATTCCACTACTAAGAGTCTTAGTTCTGGGTCTGATGGAATTCCTGAATTTGCGTTGTCCAACTTAGCATATACTATATCATATCCTTTACTTTCAATATTTAATAAGTCGCTGGGTGAGGGTGAGCTTCCGAATGAGTGGAAAGAAAGCTTCATTGTTCCCATCCACAAAGCTGGTGATAGAGAGGATATCTCCAATTACAGAGGGATAGCTAAGCCTTCAGCCATCTCAAAACTCTTAACTCATTAATTTATGACCAGATGAGCTGGTTATGCAAGCGCACCATTGCAAATGAACAGCATGGATTTGCCAGAGGTCGTTCAACAGCCACAAATTTGATTCTTTATGAAAGCATCCTGCTATCCGCTTTGGAAGATGGCTAAACTAGATCGGCCAAACCCAGAGAGTCAAAATTGGTGGCTCCATTTCTAAACCTATTTTAGTTACATCTGGTGTGCCTCAGGGTGGACACTCCGCGCCCCTTCTCTTCAATATTTTTGTTAATGATATAGGTCAATATCTTGTTTCCTGTTTCTACCTACTGTTTGCAGATGACATGAAGATGTTTAGGGTAATAAAATCAGAATATGATGGTTTGTTACTACAAAATTGTCTTAGTCACTTTGTTCATTGGTCAGAGTTGAATTGCCTATCACTTAATATAAAAAAGTGCAACTTTATCAGCTTCTACAGAAATCGAAGTAGGATTGCGACCTCATATAACATACGAGGAGAAGAATTAGGTTTGGTTACAGGAGTTAAGTACCTCGGGATCATTTTTGACAACAAGATCACTTTCCGCGATCATTATACCATCGTCACAACCAGGGCACTGAGAATGCTAGGTTTTGTCCTGCGATTTGCTCGTGACAAGTAGTTTTTTAGAGTGTTAAATGGAGTGTTAAATGGAAGTGTTTGTGTTCGTCGCTCGTCGTTTTTGTTGTTTTTTCTGGTGATAGTGAAACTTAATAATCATATGTCTAGTCTTGAAATGTAGGGAAAACTCTGTACTACACAATGAACTAACTGGTGTTGTGTAATAATTAGCAATAAGCCAAGAAAAGTGGAAAATACCTGCATAAATGTGACTATTTGATTTAATTTAAATACCACCAAATAACAAAAAAACCTCTAATAAATACATATTTTTGAAGTTCTTATCGCTAAGTGATAATTTTTATCTTATTCTTATCTGTTCTTATCTCATTCCCATTGTTAACTAGGGAATAAAATTTTGTGAATTAATTGTCTTTGGGAATAATTTTTTATCCATTTCTGCTTCCATAAGTATGAGCTGAACAGATTTCTTGAGAGTTTTAGCAATACTCTTTATTATTGTATATTAGCAGAGACAACCTTAAATAGATTCTTTTAATATTTATTTTCTAGATGTTGTAAAAACGGATATTCAAATTGTAATATAGCTAGTTTAGCCTTAATTTTATCCTATTTTGCCCATTGTAATTGTATAAATTGCTGTGTGGTGGTGGTGTGCTGCTGAATTGAGTAGGTGGCTACATTCCGCTGCTTCGTGTCACTGTGCGTTCTTTTTGCAAAAAATGGAATTTAAATTGAAGTGTTGTAAGAAGAAGGAGTTTAATAGTTTTTGTTGTAAGGTATGCTATGGGGTTTATCATAGTAGTTGCATGGAGAGGTACAAGTCAATTCAAATTATTTCTGAGAATGTCATATACTGCTCAGAAACATGTATGAAAGAAGAACTGCAGAATGATGGGGTTCAAAAAATTATTGATCAATATAGAAAGATCATAATGGAAAAGGATACTGTGATTGAAACACAAAACAATGAAAATACAAAACTTCGGCAAGAATGGGATCAAGAAGTTTGTAAGCTCAATAATGACTTAAGGGAAAAAACAATATACATAAAAAGATTAAAAAGAAAAACCAAAGATTTTGAAGATGAAGTTCTGGAAGATGAGAAAAAAAGTATAACAATAATCAATGAACAAAGGGACAGTTTAAATAAATTAAAACTAAAAATTACAGAACTGGATGATATGAATAAAGTATTATTGGCTAACAAGGATCGTTTAACTGACGAAATATATAAAGTAAAGAAGGATTATCAGGAACAACTTGGGCTAAACCGTAACATGGTTGAATCAGTAAGAACCATTGAAATTCAAAACAATATATTTTTGAAAGAAATAGATGAGCTTAAGGCAGCACTTAGAGAGAAGTAATCAGATAATGACTTGAATGGCCATGAATGTCAGGATAACATAAGAGGTGACATTATAAATAAAACTTCTTGTTTGTGCACCAAAATAGTTTCTCCAACTCTTAAAAATAGTACAAATATAAAAGACACAGAAAAAGAGAACAACATAGACCAAAACGGACATTCCTTACGCACATCAAAGGCATCTCATGGGAACAATGAAAGCAGCATCTTGATATATGGGGACCAGAGTTGTAAGGACTGGGCAGCTTGCCTCAGAACCAATCCACGGCTAAAAAGATTCAATGTTTTCTGCTTCAACAAACCTCATGCAAATATTAGGGAATTGGCAAATGGCGTCTTGGATTTTGTAAAAAACTGTTCAAAAAGTGATTATGTAATTTTCGTTGGATTTATCCTTTGTAAGGTTTATAAATATATCTAATCTTAGAGTGCTATTGTCAGTGGGTCGCTTTACAAATGTTATATTTTCAATAAAAAGTAATGTTTTTAATAGTGTATGTTCAAAAATTTACAGTTATACTAGCACTTTTGTAAAGCGGTACAATGTATCGGTCAGAATAGTTGAAATATAATTTTAAATCTACTATTCTATTACTGTCCCTTTGCTAGGGCAAGTTGAATCATGATATATTTTGTTATATCCTCATGGAAAACTGACCTAACTGTAATTAATATATTACAAAGATAATAGTAAAAATAGTAATTTCCCTTTGCTAAAAATATATTACATATAAGGTGAAGTTTAACTTGGATATAGCTATTCCTAAACATTTATCCTATTCTGAACAATATACATCATAAAGTAAAAATATACCAAATGGTTAAAACAGTAATATAAACTGTATATAAAAATATGTCTCTCTTTTAGCTATTATACGTAATACATGAAAAACATTAAAATACCTGAGAAAAAGAGTTAAAAAAGTATTCTTTAATTCCCTTTTTAATCTACCACAGTGGTAAATATATAAATCTACTCACTAAAGAATTGTAGTATTTCACTGCTCTAGGCAAAAATGACCTCTGAAACATGGTGGAGCAATGACGTGGAACACTAAGGAGAACTTTATTTCTAACATTTGCATTGTATAAGAAGGATCGGAAAACCAATGTAATATATGAAGATTTTTAAAATTTAAATAATATTACAAAAGTTGTAAAATTGATTCTTTTTTACGGTTAACCGATTTAGTTCTGCTATTTTTAATGACATATGATAATAGTTTTTAAATCACAATACTAAATGACCATAGACATTATATATTTTTTAAAATTTCCTTGGATTAATCCTGTCCAAAAGGAATTATAAATGGTATTTTCATAATCAAAACCCTACAACAGCAGTCTGTCTTTTTTAGAAAAAGTATGTCTATTCAAAAACAAGATTCTTAAAACTTCAAATGTCTTTTGTAGCAACTATTTAACATGAATATTAAAGTTTGAGTCAAATAAATCTAAATTCTTTATATCATCCCTCTCATCATGTATAGGCATATCTAACGTAAACTGTATTCAGACATGCCTATATGGAATGTGATGTAAGATAATGTTTCTTTGAAAGGATATACATTTTAATTGAAAGGATATATATGGTGTCAAAGTGTTCATTTAAATAATTTTTTGCCTGTTCGGAAGTCCTGATATAAACGATTAAATGTTTAGTTGAGTATTGTCTGCTTTTTAATAGGCCCTCCTGATAAATGTATACCTATCATTTGTATAAAGAATGAAAAGAACAGAACCCAACATTGAACCCTGCTGAAATCCAAATTTAATAATTTTGTTCCGAAGACACAGAATCAGCCAGAGAGCCCTTGGATACCAACCCATAAGATAAGATTTTAAAAACTTTGATTCATTAGAAAATGCATATTATTTCATTTTGCTTGACATAAGGTTGTGACTGATTGTAAGCTGAGCCAGAGCTGTTAAATCTTTATTATCTTCAGTGGCAGTGCTGTCACCTGATCTAAACACAAATTAATTTTCAGGCAAAATACTGACATTTTTCATTTAAATGTCACGAGTCATGAACTCGAAACTTTTTCTAGTATTTCAGCAATTCCTGTAAAAATAGTCCTTAGTAGTATCATAATATTAAAAAAAAAACACTAAGATTTTTGGACTATTTTACATTCCAATGAAAAATGAGTAAAGTAGGTTACCCATAATCTAAGCTTATTTTTATAAAAGAAAATTAAAAATATCACAGTTCATTTTACTTTAAAAAATAGAGAAAAAAATGTAAATAAAACAATAACAATTGTCCAGGATCTGATAAAAAAAAGCAAACAACAATTAATAACTAATATCTACATTTTCCTTTATTTTAAAGTTCTTTGAAAACAAGGAATGTTCCAAAATAAGGCTATTATAAAAAGGAATCAATTAAGAATAATTAAATATTAAAATATGATTTTTGGTTTATTTTTCTTTATCCGGAACTTAGTATCTTTCGTATTAAGGACATGTTTTGGTTAAATCAAGAAAGAACAATTATGATTACTATTAACAGATTTTTTAGAAAAATATTCGAGAAAGTATATTCTTGTTTTTACTCATATCATATTTTTTCATCTCAAATAATTTTTAAGAGGTAAGATGATTCCATGTTTTGTAAATAGTTTTTTGTCTTCTCCCTTGAAAGCCACTTCTTATATATTTGCTTGCCTAAAATCTGATCACCCTTTTTAAGTTAAATAAATTCAATAATTATATACAAAATATTAGAATTCTGATTACCTCTTTAGCAACGTTTTCCGCAATTCCCATTGAAAGTAAAACGTTTAAAATCTCTTGATTGGGTTCAAAATTGCTCTCTACTTGACTCATTTTAAAATGCTAAAATTCACGGTATGTCTTAATAAAAATATATAGCAAAAATGTATATAAAATATAAATTTAAATCTAAAAATTAGATTTTGGTTTCCGTTCCATAAGCTCTAACCTCAAATAACACAATCTGACATTCTGACATTTAAGGTCTTCTTTTTTACAATAGGGTTACAATAGGGTTCTGCTATATAATAAGATGGTTGTCCAGCATCGTCAATTAGGCTTTGTTCTGCTATATTTGGACAATTAATACAGCTCTTGTTAACAGGTGATGTAATATCCCGTCCCTATCCAGTAGGGAGTATGGTGGGAAGAAAAAGTTTTCTTCCCACCATTGTAGGGAGGAAACACTTGAATCAAACAATTTAATAAAAAAATGACGACTGTCAATTCTATAAAATTTATATACTAGAATTCATGTATTTTACAGAGCTTTTGAAGAAGACCTCTGCGTTTCAAATAAAATTTAATGTCGGAGCAATTGTATACAATGTAATTGGAAATACCCCGCCGATCTACAGAAGCTGGCTAAATGGAAATAAAGGTGCAACATTTTATAAAACTTAATTTTTTTAAATTAATTGCAAATAAATACTACACAACAATTATAATATAAGGCATGTATCGTCTTAACATTTGGTTTTAACAAACAGCTTTTCATATGTTATTTGAACTAATTTGGAAGAAAAACATTTGTTATTTAATAACAACCGCAAATATAGATTTTTAAGGTATTTTCTAATATGTTGAATAAAAGATGGTGCATAGAATTTTATTTTATAAAAAATATACATTTTTCCTTTTAAACCAATCTCAGATTTAGGGTAATATTTGTTTTTAAAAAATATGATTCAATAAAAGAAACGTTTTATTTGATTATACAGGATGTTAAAATTAATTTCTTACCATCTTGTCATGGAATCTTGGAAATTATTGCACCGCAAACCTGGGAAAGCTTAAGACTATTAGACGTAAAAGAATATAAGATTAACTTATAATGCAGATAAAGTGAATTTTAAATTTTCAGTGTTATATTATGAGTTATTTGTTAAACAAATTTTAATGGGTTATTAAAGCATTTTTTAATGTTTCAAAACAGTTTACACTTTCTATATTTTAAATAAAACAATTATTCAGCTAGTATATATGAGTTTATTTTTTATAATTTTACATTTATTATTATTAAAAAATCAAAATATTTTTCGCTAAACATTTCCTTAGTAACTGTATGCCTCATCTGGAAGTAGTAGTAGAAGTTGAGGGGAGGCCGTAGTTATTCCGGTAGGCCAAATCTGACCCTTGCGGTTTATCCCAATATCTCACCCCAACCGTTTATACCTCCCCCCTAACGCCCTTGAATCCTCTAAACCTATTAATATAGACTAGGATGTAATTCCAAGATATGTTCTTAATAGCTTCCCTCCCTGTCTTGCCACAGTCTGGTTTTAGCTTCGCACCTACAAAAATAGTGTAGCGACGTTAACTTATCAGTTCCCGCGACGAAATCTTTAGTCTGCCTTCGTTTCTGGTAGGAGAGCCGCCCCCTAGAATGAGTCTGACAAGCCCAATCATTTAAGGCTACCTTGTCTAATCGTTTTTGCCTCAGCATGAACAGGTAAGACGGTATGAAGGCTCAAAACAAGACAAAAAAATTTTGCCCGTGTTACATGTAAAAAAAAATCAATTCATAAGTCAATAAATGAAACTTATACTAATGAGAAAAATCAAAATGTCAGCATCTGTTGTAAATGTGTTAACGAAGGAAGAAGATCTTTATATGCTAGTGAAGGACAGTTTTAAATCGGAAAATTTTTGAATGAAAAAAGAAAAGAATGAGATAAAATCGATGGTAGATAGAAAAGCAGACTGTATTATGGAAAACATGATCCGTTATATTGGTAATAGATATGAATTTTGCCATCTTTATAAAAATGATGTTTCTTTTTCTACAGTAAGGCCAATGATTTAAAGCTTCTTCTAAGTACGAAACGAAAGATGAAAACAGATTAAGCTTTTGCTAAGCAATATTATAATAAGATAGAAGATTATGTCGAAAAAGGGAAACTCGAAAGAGGTAAAATACTAGAGACCCCAAGAGACTAGTACATTCCTCACTTTGCAATATGGTATCTTAATAAACCAGGCAAAATTTGTTGATGGTACCCCTAAATCATATGGTCAAAGTTTAAATAATTATTTGTTTCAAGGTCCAGATTTCGTTCCGACACTCAAAGCAGTCTTATGGAGGTTTTGCCAGTGAAAAATAGCATTCAGTGGACATATAAAAGAAATGTACCACCAGGTCGTAATCCGAAAAGAACATAGATACACCCAGAAATTTTTATGGTCTGAAGGAAATAGTCATCGTGAAGTTGATGTCTATGAAATAAAGGTTATGATTTTCAGAGCAATATCTTCACCATCTCAAGCTCAGTTTGTGAAAAAATGCACAGCGGTTTCAATAAACAAGAATTCCTTGGTATTCTTCGGGCTATGGAAAAGCAATATTACGTCGACTATTACCTGGATTCCTGCAATACTGAATTTAAAGCTATTGAAATAATAAAACAACTAATACATGTTTATAAACAAGGAGGTTTCGAAATGACAAAATGGATTTGTAACTCTTCGCAGGTAATTAGTTCAATTCCTTAAATTTTGAGATCGGAAGAGTTAACTAAATTTGAATTTAATTCGGACATTGAGCGCGTTTTAGGACTATCTTGGTTGCCATTGACATTTATGTTTAATCTAGATTTCAGAAAAATTCCTGAAAATGCCACAAAAGGTTTTAAAATACCTACAAAGAGAAAAGTTTTACGTATAATAATGAGCATTTTTGATACCCTTGGTTTTTTAGCTCCATAGATTTGGGCAACGAAATAAATAAAGAACTTTTTTGTGAATGGCACAAATGTTACGCCAGTACGAGTCAAAAGATGTTACTTTTCCGATGTTACAGATGTTAAGGAAATGGATTTGCATGTTTTTGCAGACGCAAGCGGTAAAGCATATGTAGCAGTTGCTTTCTTACGTTTATGAAACATGAAAAAGTTTTTACCAGTTTCGTGGATGCAAAAACAAAGCGTCTCCTACAAACCAACAAACTGCACTAAAACTGAAACTGCAAGGTACCATTCTAGCCTGCAGACTAGCATCTGCTATCTGCGAGGAATTAGAGTATACAATTAAAAACCCTTTCTTTTGGACAGACTACCTCATGGTACTCCAGCAAATTAGATCAAGATTCAGAAGGTTTCTAATGTTTGTGGCCTGTAGACTTGGCGAAATACAGGAAAAAACAGAAGTATCACAGTGATATTAGATACCATCATACAAAAATGATCCCATTACGCTACAAAAGTTGTGAAGTTTATAGACTTAAGTCCGTCAAGTGAATGTTTATTGAACCAGTGTTTCTTAAACTTTCAGATGCATTACAGCCTAAAGAACCTGACAGCGAAAATACTGAGCTCAATTTATTGTTAATAAGTGTGTAAATAGTAGGTGTAAGAATATAACCCTAGCTCCTGATATGAATAGATTTTGCAGATAATTAGTCTTGCTTGGTGCAACATATTGGATTCTTTATTTTCCAAAGATCCTTAGAAAAGAAGAACGGCCAAATAAACATTTTTTGGATGCAAGTTTACTAGAAAGAGCTCAACAAATATTAATTAAAAAGTGCCAAGAAGAATCGTTTCCAGAGGAGAGAATGAAAATTTTGCGCAGTGGACTTTTCAAAATGACACATTTTTTGGAAGAAGATAGAATAATCATGCTAAAAGGGCGATTTTCGGAAAGTTTTCACTTTAGTTTAAACAAAGATGAAAGAAACTCTATAATTTTGGATCACAAACATAAATTTACGGAATCACTCATCCAGTTTTATCACGAAGAAGCTAGTCACGTTAGATTAGAAACAGTGGTAACTATTAAACAATCTTAGGCAGAAATTTTGGATGATACTATATATATATTATGATGGGCGATCAGCAGTAAAGAACTGTTTTAGAACATACCAGTCATATAGAATTAAAAAAAGTAAATCATTTACAACAAAAATGGGGTTTTACCCATAACAGGATAAAAGCCAATTTGTCTTCCCATTGTCTTTGCATGTATGTATCGATTTCTTTGGACCTATGACCATATCTATTGGTCCAAGAATTGAGGAAAGATATGAAGTATTATTCACTTGTCTAACGGTACGAGCAGTACCTACTGAAGTAGCACCCGCATTGTGTACCAGCTCAACCATAATGGCGATCCGAGGATATATATCGAGACGTGATCAACCAATTTAAATTGTTACTGACAATGGTACTAACTTCGTTGGAGCCGAGAGAGAACTACGAGAGCGGATAAATGCTATCGATCACTAATGTATTGCTGATGAATTATCAGTTAAGTGAATTTTTTGGAACTTCAATCGCCCTGTTGCACCTCATATGGGAGGCATATGAGCTTTGCGAATTGCTTTAAAAACAGTTAGATCCAAAGAAGAAGCTTTGCAGACTCTGGTAGCTGAAGCAGAATGTATGTTGAATTCTAGACCTCTGACACATATTTCTGTGGACCCTCATGACCCATCAGCCGTGACTCCCAATCACGTTTTGTTTCTAAGATCTGGAAATGTCAAAACATGGGGAAAAATTGAAACTATGAATACTGGGAAGCAGTGGAGACTTGCCGAAGCACTAGCCAGTTTGTATTGGAAAAGATGACACTCAGTATCAAAAAACATTCTTGTAGGGGACATAGTTGTTATTGTTCAAATTTAAATTCAAATTCTTTCTTCATATCATTTACAATCAAAATGTATTACACACGTCAGTAAATAAACAAAAATCTTTAAAAAAAGCGTAATAAAATTACTTACATTAAAAGTCATTAACTATTCAATTAAATTTAGATATATATTAAAAGGCCATAGATAAGAATATAAACATACATTTATTTATTTATTTATTTATTGACGGACAATGTCCATTTACAAGATTGCTTATTGTAATTAAATAACAAATCTAAGCCTAATCCTACAATAAAGTGTAATATAGTGTAATATAATCTAATGATACTAACAATTTGGAGTTGAATGTTAAATGACCCTGACAAAATATTAAAAATAGGAAGTAAAAGAAATTATAAAATGAACGATATTATAAAATATTAAAAAAAATAGTTTTAATTCATTAAATGGGACAATTGTATTAAAAATTGTCTTTGGGTGCAAAAAAAGTTAAGCTGTTTATATTTATTAGCTTGTGCCGATGATCGTGGAATGAAAGAGTTAGCGGCATAGTTGGTTCTGTGAAACATTGAATGTTTGGTGACTACCTGTCATTCTCACAGGGGTATGCAGTCCCACCATTGAAACCAATTCAGGGCAATCCATCACAGAGTTTGCCGCCTTGAAGATAGTGTTTGCAGGTTAATCTATTTACAGATATTGTCGTAATGGAATTCGGTGGCATATAAATATAAACATCCCTAGGGTCCATCATTAAACCCTTTCCAAAATACAACATTACACATATACAATTAAAACGTCAATAAAACATAGAATATCATCAATTAGCAACACAATCCCATACTTAAAAAATTCTCACGTAATTTATTCACAGGACTGCTTAGCTATATTAAAAACGTTATTTAAAAAAGTCGAAGAATTTATCTACTGAGTAAAAACTTTGCTCTAATAACATACCCTTAATATTGTACTTAACTTTTTCGCAAATAAATTCCTCACATTTAAAGGAAGGACATTGTAAAATTGTATGGCCCATTACGCGGGACCACTCTGACACCTCCTTAAGTGCCAGTAGATAGGAACCATATCACTTCTATTTCGTGTTTGATAACCATGAACATCCTGATGAGTAGCATAGATACTAAGGTTTTTCTTAACGTAAATGAGATTCTGTAAAATATACACAGATGGTAAGGTAAGTATTTTCAGCTTTCTGAATGCAACGCTGCAGTCTTCCCCAAAAGGCAACTCTGTCAATATTCTAACTGCGTAGTAGTGTAGGAAAGATGGCAATGAAACACACCTTGATATGCGGCCTTTCGCACAACAAGAGATACCCTATCCGAGAGGAAGCGCAGCAGATAAACTCCGGTTGTAAGTCTTGAAGTAACATTCTCTATATGAAATTTCCACTTCAGACACGGATCGACATAAACTCCTAAAAAACTGGCACTTACATTAAGGGGATTCACCACACCCAACTCTCTCATTGAAAAGACCACCCTCTGAGTTTTATCTTTGTTGAGAAGTAATTTATTGGGATTAAATCACTCCTCAGCCTTCTCCTGTGCCACCATGGACATCCTCAGAGACTCTTCGGGTGTGTCGGCTGCTACTGATATTGTTGTGTCATCAGCGAAGAGAGTATATTTTGATTGCTGATCAATGAGCTGTAAATCCTTGATATACATTAAAAACTGTACAGAGCCCAGAATCGACACTTGCGGCACTCAAATATTAATTACACTCTCTTCTGATGACACCCCAGAATACCTCACAACCTAATATTTGTCCTTTAAGTAGAAAGCTAAAAGCTTTAAACTCTTCTCCCAAACGTTGTATGCCTCCAGTTTACGAAGTAGAATCCCATAGTCAACTCAGTCAAAGGCCTTAGTTAGATCGCATAGTTGAACAGTGTTATACTGAAGGTCATGAAATGAGTTGGGAATATCTGATATTAGACCTATTATTCCCAAGGTGGTGTTTTTATCCTTTCTGAAATCAAACTGGCATCTATGGAACAGATTATGGCCCTCAAAATAATCCCCAATTTGTTTAGCGACATATTTTTCCATAATTCTTGAAATTATAGGAAGCAATGAAATCGGACGATAATTCACAGGTTTGTCCACATTGCCCTTTTTAAACATCAGAATAACTAACGCTTTTTTCAAAACCGATGGAAAGAGACCATCTTCAATGCATAGATTGATCAGTTTAGTTAGAGGTACTAAAGTTATATTAACAATAGTCTTAATAAGCTTTATATTTAAACCAAAAATATCCCTACTGTTTTTATTTTTTAGTTAAAATTAAGGTCTCGAACTTTGTTAAAGCTCACTTCACGAAAGGAAAAGGCAATGTGGACATCAACCAATGCCCTCTCTTTAAGATTGTCAATTGGATCATTATTGGACGATGGTATTTTTTCAATGACAGTTGTTCCTATACTCGAAAAGTACCTATTAAAATGCTCGCAAGTAATATTTGATGTTTCAGTATTTTCTACCTGCTTACCTTTGTTGTTAATAATGCTCCACATGCATTTATTTGGGTTACTAGAGAAGCGGATAAGGTCATCATCAGCTGAAATTTTAGCCCCACGTATTGCCCCTAAGTAGATATCAAATACGGGAACTAATTCACCCCCCACCACTACTCCTGACCTTGAGAGCCCAGGTGTGCTGTGTAGTTTGGCCTTGAGGCGATGTGACGTCATATGACTTTGAGCGCGCATCACGCTTTTTCTTGAGCGCACACCTGAACTTGAGATTAAGCTCCGCCCCATGACCATGAGATTAAACCCCGCCCCAATGACCATGAGATTAAACCCCGCCCCACGACCTTGGGGAATTGCGCATACCACGTTTTCAATATTTGTCCTTGAAGCGATGTGACATCATCATATGACCATGCAAACCATTTCATATAAAAGATTGGTGGTGTAAGCATATTGTGTTATAACTGAACCGGATCATTTTGCACAAAAATCAAGTATGATATAGGGATAAACAAGTAAAATTTTTGTATGAAACCATTATGGCCAAACAAAACGGCCGTCTAATGAAAAAACATTCAGTACCAAATAGTAGTTATCCAGTTGACTATTGCCTGTATAAAATAAAATAAATATTTAAAAAATTCAGCCCGTGTTCATAACTTTCATATGAAACATTTTCTTGTTAACCCTAAATTTAAAAAGTTATCTTCCACTCCTTTAATAACAGATGAATACGGTAAAATTTATTTTTATCATGGGCTTTTCCATGTAATATGCACACAACTTACTATACCACTGGAAAAGTTCTAACTTCATAGCAAAATTTTGATCAAGATACCTTAAACAAATATACATTCTAAACACAAATGTATGGCTTATTACTGAAATGCAGATAATTAAAGGTATTTAAAAAAAAATCCAAATTAATTACGACTTGCGAACGATTTTTTGTTCTAGTACATCCGGATTCTGTAAGGAGGCGAACGGGTCGGTATCTAGATATATATATTACATATAATGCACTAGCGTGACTGAGCTATCCTCTTTCAATACTTTATACTACAGAATATTAATCGTATATTATTGTTTAACGATGGTTGCATGGAAGAGCATTAATTTGAACGTAGCCATCTAATAATTTTTGTATATGTCTATATTCAAATCTTAATAAAAACTAAACATATTTTGAAATCTTTATTTTTAGCATTTCTATGTTTAATAAGAAGATTAATAGTTAGTTGCCAAATTAGGATTCATTTTTGCAAATACTGTGGTGATTACAATTTGATTTAAAACTGTATATGCAATATTTTAATATTTATAATTTCATGTTACGTATTGAAGTATAAATTAGTAAAATATTATTCCTTTATCATTAGAAATACTAGATTTTTATACCCATATCAAGTTGTTATATCCCACACGTAATAGTATGGCTCCGTAAACTTAATTTATCATAGTATTCAGTATTACTTGATAATTTGAGATTTGTTTCTTACACTAAATATTTTTCGCAAAGACCTGCATAATGAACAAAAATTGATATGTACGTAGAATTAGTATATTTGATACTAAAATTTCACAACTAATTACAACATTAATTTACAAGTTTTATCATCATGTTTATTTCCCTGTATTAGTTTCATCCCTCCCCACTCTTATCTAATTACCATGTATGTACGTGTTGGTTTTTTATTTACAAATTGTTTTCACCGGTGTGAAAAAATGTTCAGGTTGTGAGTCACGTTTATAACAGCTTAGTGTTTGCCAGTGTTGACACTTAAAATATTGTTGACTTCGAAATACTGTGAACCCAGAAAAAATACATATTGCACATTTTATTTTAAACTACGTAAGTGTAACTCGGTTTGATTTAAGTCAAACAGTTCAGATATTACAGTAACTAAGAATCTAAAACCTTTAATTTCTCAAGTTATATTAATAACAGAATTTTGGAATAGGATTCGTTTTATAAAAAAATATTTAAAAATATTTGTAAAATCGGGATTTGTTATATTATATAGAATCCTTTATTTAAAATAATTAATTTTTAACATATACTCCATTTTTGGGACATATTGTATAAATTCAATATCTTTAAAAAATGTACTGCTTCCAGGGAAAATAGCTAATCCAAGATCTACGTACCAAATGCACCTGCGTTTGAGACAACTCTTCCATGGAACCTTTTTTTTTTAATAACAGATAAAATACATTTAAATGACTAAAGTGTATAAAAATTAAAGTTTCTCAAGTTGAAAAGTATATTTTTTATGAAGCAATATTTTTAAATTCAGATTTTGGTCCATTTTTCCTATAGGTAATGCTATCCGTGGACATCCTGTATGCTTCAAATTAAAAATGACCGAAATATATTTACCATTCTAAAAGAGCTAACCATAGTAAACGCATCAAATCTTGCTATATGAGTTTTAAATTATGTTTAATAAATATTAAACTAATAAGTTTTTCTAAAAAGGGGCTCTTTGGAAGCTTATACGGCTGCTAAGATTTTTTTACATTTCCTTTATACTTCTCCTGGCCCATGAAATCTTTAATCAGGAAATGCATGAAAATTCTTATTTCTATATTAAAGTACAGCGGTCTTAAGCACAACTTTGTAGCTAGTTAGTCCACTGCATACTTCCTGTTATGCGTTAATCCAAGTTCCTGCTTATAAAATGGAAATATGGTCACGCCACCACACTTTTCCTATTTACGCAAAATTTATTATTCCACATATTTAGCTTTATCCTACTGGCTTCCGGAATAAACTTTCAGATTATAATAACTTAATTCCAACTGGCGAAAACGCAATATTTGTTTATACTTCTAAAGTAGTAAAAATGCGGTAAATGTCGTGAACTGTAATTTAGTAAATTTTAATAAACTAGTTAAATAGCGGTAACATGCAATGCACGGGTTAATTGCGAAAATCAGCTATTTTTGCCCGCAATGTTATAAAAAAATTAAATTCTTAAAAACAAATGCCAAAAGTGATCAGTAAATATGCTCCCAACTGCCCCTTTTATTCTTAGAATTATGTCAGACGATACTCGGTGGAAGCCCATAATAATATTATGTAAAAATTAATGAAAAAATAAAACTATTTTCTACAAACACTTCCACTATATTTGTTTACAACACGTAGCTGATGTGTAGAAAAACATGCTACAAATATAGTGGAAGTATTTGTAATTAATAGTTTTGTTTTTACATTTTGCATAATACTCTTTTTAATAATACAAAAATGTTTGATATCATAAATTTAATACAAAATATTGGACACAATACAAAAAAATCATATTTCTGAAGATAAAAACTATAATAATGCTTTTAAAAGCGGCAATTTAATGTGTACATTGGACAAAAGTATCTAAAAACACTCAATAATTTTTTCGTTACCAAATAGCTGAGTTTGTACACTGCCTGAAGTAACTTAGGGTCTTCCTAGAAAATAACCAACTACCAGCTTTAGGTACGTCTTTTTCAAATTAATGGTGTATTTTTTTCTGTAAGGATTTGTATGTACTATTGTTCCTACTGAAAGTAGATTAGGAATCTCAGATCCAACATTATTTTGATACGCCACTGTCCTGGCCAGTTTGATTGGAAAAATATACCACAGCTAATTTATATAAATTCAATAGCGTTCAATTTGTTTACTAAACACCTTGCATTTATACAAAAATGTATCTACTTTACTATGATACTGCTACATATACATATAAAAATTTAATATGTATTTTGAGTTTTTAATAAATACAGTAGGCAACTGCAAAACGATATGTTTTGCTTAACTATACGTATGGTAATAAATAATACACATAACTATGGGAGAAAAAAGATATTAAACGGTATTTATTACAAAAAAGACTCCGAGCAAAACATCATTAAACAAAAACCAGTTTATACAAACTATAAACTAAAACAAAAAAGCATTTTGCTTCATCAAAATGTCTAAGAATTCGAAATACTTTCATCATCACTGCTAGAGTCTACTGAATTTGAATCGTTTAAATTTATAACAACCGGGAGTCCAAATAGCGATAACGATTTCTTTCCCAGGCTGAGTGAATAACATTATTCGTATGGCAGCAATAATGGGTTCATTTGTCAGGGGTCACATATAGGAAATTAGGAACCATTAAAGGAAAGGTACTATTGCTAATTTAAAAAAAAATACTTTTTCGAATACTTCATTCCATAATCTTAAGACCGCATTGGCAGTAACTGGATTGACTCAACATATTCTCGAGTCATAGTATCTCTTACACTCTGAGAATACCATTTCTATGGGACTAAATTGGCAATGGCAAGACGGAAGCCTTAGTACTCGGTGACCATATTGTAAGGCTAGTTCATCAAGTCTAAATAAACAAAATATATCTTTTTAATAACGTAATCTAATAAAAATAGAACCTACTGCTTATATATTGTATGTCTATTTTCATTGCTGTATTTGGATATTCGATATTTTGATCTTGTAGCCATGTTAGAACTAGTTGTTTAGACAATCTTTTCTAATAGCCTGAAATGGCAGGATGCGTTATACATCACTATGAGGAAAGGCTAAATTTGGGGTAAATGTTCCTGAAACCATTTTTCAAAATAATCAGCATTTAGCATGGTTAACCACCGGACTTGAACTCAGATTTAAAAATAAAGTTTACGTTAGCCACAAAACCTGTCTCTACCACAGTCCACGTAAAGTAATGCTTCGTGACGGAACAATCAACACCTACAGATGCGAATCTTCCCGATAGAATGCCGGACCGAATCTTCCCGATAGAATGCAGGACCGGTTTTCCTAGTTGCTATAATTGGCGACCGCCTATAAGTTTAGCATGTCGGCACATGTTTCTCCCGTTGGTCGTGCGCGACTATTGGAAATTAGTTTAGCCCGCGGTGCGACGTAAGAAAAGAAGCGGTAGAGGTGTAGGAAAAGAAGCGGTAGACGTATGAAAAGAACGGGAAAGGGAATTACTTTTTTTAGTTTTCCTGATGACCCTTCAAGGTTTTTAAGTTAATAAAAAAAATAATATTATTTCGAATTTCCGCAGACATAAAGATCAAAAGCTATTTGGCTGTGTTGCAAAATTTAAAATTAATTTTTGAATATTAAGAATTGTATTGTTATTTTGATGGTTCTTCACTCTTTAACTACCTATTTTTTTTCTCAATTTTTCTCTTTGAATGTATAATAATCTTTTACGTGTATCCCAAATAGCGAGAATTTTTAACTATTAGTCCCACTGAATGAGACAAATTCGAAATATGTGTTTGAAAAATTAATTATTTTTAATAACTTCAATGCACAAAAAGAATATCAATAATTTTCAAATTACGGCCACAAAAACTAGGTTTTTAAAAAATAATAATAATAATTTTACCTAAAAATATAACTTATAAAATACGTAAAAGATTAATATGATGCTTTATAACACAAAGTAATGGTAATTATTTTTTAAAGAATTTGCCGTATTTGATTATATGGCGTACGTGGCATGACGTGATAATTAATCGGAGAGCATCAAACGGAAAGCGTCGGGAAACAGTTTGTGTACAGGGTATCCCATTTTCGATGATATTACGGGGTATCTCACTTACGAGTAAAGATAGAGAGTTGCGGTTTTTGCAATAGTACTTTTTTGTTAAATGAAAGATGATATAAACAAAACTATCATAGCCCGCTTCGTTTCTGAGATACAGCTGTCAGTTTTTAGCTATAAATCAAACATGCCTTTTTATGAACACCGTGATTATTTTTCTTTCATTTGGTTGAACATTTTCTGACCTTTACAAAAATATATAACACGATATGTATTTTAAATAATAAACCTAAAATTTATAATTTCTATAATAAGTATTTAGTATATAATAATAAGTATTAGTAGGCCGTGATTATTAAAACGATTAATGATCATTTGCTAAGCCCTTTTTAAGACCTATCAGTTGCTAAATCATATTTTGTATGTAACGTTGTATTTTTTTACGATGGCTGAATATCCGTCGTCCAAATATTGGCCAAATATAAATCTAGGCCATACAAGATTAAAATCGTGCACCATTTGCATCCTGGGAATGCATAACGACGTTTACCCTCGTATTCACTAAAAAGGTTTAAGAGTTAAACCAGGTCTACTTGCCATGGTGCTTAAAACTCTTAGTTTGCCAGTTATGTTTCGCCTATATAATTGTCATTTTGTGATTGTGACATTTCGAAAAATTATTTGTTCAGTTGTTATAAATGTCATCTTAAACCTATAACTGTTAAGTTAGACCTGGTCTAAATTTAAACCTCTTTGGTGAATACGGTTGTTACTGTTTTGCAACAGGTATTTTGGCCTACTTTTTAAGTGCAGGAATTTTTAAAAAGCATAATATAATTCATTGGTCTCAAGAAAATCACCATGTAATATTCGAAAGTGTCGATTTGGATTTAGAGTGGCTTGTTTTATTTTAGGACGACAAATAAAATTCAGAATTTATGAAAGCGGTGGAGGTTTCGGGAGACAGATATCTTGAAGATGTTATCACTGTGTTACTAGACAAAATTCGCTTTTATTTTTTTTTCTGACTAAATTTGAGAAACTAAAATCATATTTTATCGCTTGTCTTCTCTACGATAAGGTCTAATCAAATTTAAATCTGATGTTACGTTTTCTGTTCATTTTTTTTAAAGGGACCTGGATTTTTTTATTTCATTTTTAAAAGCTTTCGACCTCCCTTAGACGTTTTGTCTCCTGAGACTCATCATTAACTTCATATTTTCAATCCGGACCTGGATTTTTTTGGGTCGTATCTTTTTCGCTAAAATGATTGAAAGAAAGTAAAATTTCATTTTATATTCCAAAACTATTAAATTCAATGGGACTAACCTTTTGTAAGTCCCGAACTGAAAACGTCAACCTTATATATGTATATATACTCTTTGTATCTTATTATGTAGTCCGTTGCGCACCCAAGGTCCTATGACGTCGCATACCCTCAAGGTCGGAGAATATAGCAACGCTCTCAGGGAGGGTCGAATCTTAATTCAAGGACGAATAGAAAAGTCCTATGACGTCTCCCACCATCAAGGTCGGGGAATTAGCAATCGGGGTTACCTTTTCAAGGACGAGTGGAAACCAAATTTTTATATTAATTTACCTTTTAGAACTTAGACTAAAATAAAATTCAAAATAACTGGTGCAATATGTTTTATTATTTAATTGTTGACATTAGTTGCTAAACTATCTATTACACATATATTAAGTTTTATATCAAAACACTAAACTATATAACAATATATGGATATACTAAGATATACTTTAACATATATGCCAAATATAAAGTATAATAATTATAAATAACTAAACGACTAAACAAGCTTATTTGATGCAGAACCATTTAACATATTATAACTAAAAATAGAATCGTGAATTATTAATGCGAAAACTTTAGTGTCTTTAGGAAACCGACTGTTACGTGTTTCAAATTCAATCTTGACATCCACAGTTGACGAGTTTACAGCTTCCACCTGATGCGAGCAGTCAATAACAAACAGCGGATTTTTCATGTATTCGCCAAAATCCATCATTGGATCGTTAAATTCTCGACCATAATAACTGCTTTGGAAGTTTTCATAGTTATAATAGGCCGCTGCATACAATTTCTTTGAAAAATCCAAATTCCATCTTTCATAGGGGAATACTGTTGAATTAAGATAAACTCGAATGTCACTTATATTTGCATTTGTAAATTCAGTCGCATCTTCTTTATAGCTATCCGCTTTTCCAATATTCTGAAATTCGATAATTCAGCTGTGTACTACCAATGGAAACCATTGTTTTAAGAGCTGTAGTTACACTTGGTTTTCTGACAACTGCAACTTTCTCACCGCCTATCTCATATCGAATTTCCTCAAATAGAAAAGCTAATGAATTATTAGATAAAAAACACTTTTTTGTAGCGGGTTTAAATGTTCCTTCGACATATATGTAGCTTTCCGATATATCCAAAATTATGTCTTGAAAGTGAACTGGGATACGAATTTCATCGGAATTTTGGAATTTAGGTGATCCGTAGGGTTTATATGTATGTTCTTGCAGGCTTATGATAGAATTATTGAAAATAGGTTCAGTAAAAACCTCAATTTTTTCACTACTTGTCATCATGTTCGTTGGCTTCGTGGTGATCTTATCGATTTCAACGACGAGAAGATTATTATTAAACTGGAGCTAAAAAAACTAGTCTAACGATGGGTTTTTGTTACAACCGCCGACCGTACATGTTTTCTCCGATATGTCAAACAATAACGAAACCTAATAAAAAGAAACATGTCGCTAAAACAGAGCTCATTCACGATCACGACGTCGGACCAAAAGGATATCAACGTCTCTCTGCCAAAGATCGTAGATTTCTTCAATCCATCGGCTTGAAAGTACGAAGCCAACGAACATGATGACAAGTAGTGAAAAAATTGAGGTTTTTACTGAACCTATTTTCAATAATTCTATCATAAGCCTGCAAGAACATACATATAAACCCTACGGATCACCTAAATTCCAAAATTCCGATGAAATTCGTATCCCAGTTCACTTTCAAGACATAATTTTGGATATATCGGAAAGCTACATATATGTCGAAGGAACATTTAAACTAAAAGACGCTACAAAAAAGTGTTTTTTATCTAATAATTCATTAGCTTTTCTATTTGAGGAAATTCGATATGAGATAGGCGGTGAGAAAGTTGCAGTTGTCAGAAAACCAGGTGTAACTACAGCTCTTAAAACAATGGTTTCCATTGGTAGTACACAGCTGAAATCGCTTCTTACATGCGGATGGGGTCTAAATGAAGAAAACCAACACATTGTGGATACCGCTAGTAATGTATTTTCTGGCAAAGTACCCCTAAAATATCTGATGGGTTTTGCTGAGGATTATACGAAGGGGATTTTTAACATTAAACAGGAATTGATTATAATAATTGCCCGCACTTTTAACAACTGTTATATTGGAGAAGTTGAAGCCGACATTAAAATTGACAAACTGGAGTGGAAAATACGTCACATTGTTCCCGAGGATAGACAAAAGCTAAAACTATTATCACGTATTAATAAAGGTGGTAATAATGCAAATATCCGAATGGCTTACCGTATGTGGGATCTTTACGAGCTTCCCGCTCTCCGACAAACTTCATCCGATGTTTGGGTTATAAGAACGAGTACAAGTCTAGAGAAACCACGTTATTTAATTATCGGATTTCAGAAAATTGGAAAAGCGGATAGCTATAAAGAAGATGCGACTGAATTTACAAATGCAAATATAAGTGACATTCGAGTTTATCTTAATTCAACAGTATTCCCCTATGAAAGATGGAATTTGGATTTTTCAAAGAAATTGTATGCAGCGGCCTATTATAACTATGAAAACTTCCGAAGCAGTTATTATGGTCGAGAATTTAACGATCCAATAATGGATTTTGGCGAATACATGAAAAATCCGCTGTTTGTTATTGACTGCTCGCATCAGGTGGAAGCTGTAAACTCGTCAACTGTGGATGTCAAGATTGAATTTGAAACACGTAACAGTCGGTTTCCTAAAGACACTAAAGTTTTCGCATTAATAATTCACGATTCTATTTTTAGTTATAATATGTTAAATGGTTCTGCATCAAATAAGCTTGTTTAGTCGTTTAGTTATTTATAATTATTATACTTTATATTTGGCATATATGTTAAAGTATATCTTAGTATATCCATATATTGTTATATAGTTTAGTGTTTTGATATAAAACTTAATATATGTGTAATAGATAGTTTAGCAACTAATGTCAACAATTAAATAATAAAACATATTGCACCAGTTATTTTGAATTTTATTTTAGTCTAAGTTCTAAAAGGTAAATTAATATAAAAATTTGGTTTCCACTCGTCCTTGAATTAAGATCCGACCCCGAGAGCATTGCTAATTCCCCGACCTTGATGATGGGTGACGTCATAGGACTTTTCTATTCGTCCTTGAATTAAGATTCGACCCTCCCTGAGAGCGTTGCTATATTCCCCGACCTTGAGGGTATGCGACGTCATAGGACCTTGGGTGCGCAACGGACTACATAATAAGATACAAAGAGTATATATATATATATAAGGTTGACGTTTTCAGTTCGGGACTTACAAAAGGTTAGTCCCATTGAATTTAATAGTTTTGGAATATAAAATGAAATTTTACTTTCTTTCAATCATTTTAGCGAAAAAGATACGACCCAAAAAAATCCAGGTCCGGATTGAAAATATGAAGTTAATGATGAGTCTCAGGAGACAAAACGTCTAAGGGAGGTCGAAAGCTTTTAAAAATGAAATAAAAAAATCCAGGTCCCTTTAAAAAAAATGAACAGAAAACGTAACATCAGATTTAATTTTGATTAGACCTTATCGTAGAGAAGACAAGCGATAAAATATGATTTTAGTTTCTCAAATTTAGTCAGAAAAAAAAATAAAAGCGAATTTTGTCTAGTAACACAGTGATAACATCTTCAAGATATCTGTCTCCCGAAACCTCCACCGCTTTCATAAATTCTGAATTTTATTTGTCGTCCTAAAATAAAACAAGCCACTCTAATCCAAATCGACACTTTCGAATATTACATGGTGATTTTCTTGAGACCAATGAATTATATTATGCTTTTTAAAAATTCCTGCACTTAAAAAGTAGGCCAAAATACCAGTTGCAAAACAGTAACAACCGTATTCACCAAAGAGGTTTAAATTTAGACCAGGTCTAACTTAACAGTTATAGGTTTAAGATGACATTTATAAGAACTGAACAAATAATTTTTCGAAATGTCACAATCACAAAATGACAATGATATAGGCGAAACATAACTGGCAAACTAAGAGTTTTAAGCACCATGGCAAGTAGACCTGGTTTAACTCTTAAACCTTTTTAGTGAATACGAGGGTAAACGTCGTTATGCATTCCCAGGATGCAAATGGTGCACGATTTTAATCTTGTATGGCCTAGATTTATATTTGGCCAATATTTGGACGACGGATATTCAGCCATCGTAAAAAAATACAACGTTACATACAAAATATGATTTAGCAACTGATAGGTCTTAAAAAGGGCTTAGCAAATGATCATTAATCGTTTTAATAATCACGGCCTACTAATACTTATTATTATATACTAAATACTTATTATAGAAATTATAAATTTTAGGTTTATTATTTAAAATACATATCGTGTTATATATTTTTGTAAAGGTCAGAAAATGTTCAACCAAATGAAAGAAAAATAATCACGGTGTTCATAAAAAGGCATGTTTGGTTTATAGCTAAAAACTGACAGCTGTATCTCAGAAACGAAGCGGGCTATGATAGTTTTGTTTATATCATCTTTCATTTAACAAAAAAGTACTATTGCAAAAACCGCAACTCTCTATCTTTACTCGTAAGTGAGATACCCCGTAATATAATCGAAAATGGGATACCCTGTACACAAACTGTTTCCCGACGCTTTCCGTTTGATGCTCTCCGATTAATTATCACGTCATGCCACGTACGCCATATAATCAAATACGGCAAATTCTTTAAAAAATAATTACCATTACTTTGTGTTATAAAGCATCATATTAATCTTTTACGTATTTTATAAGTTATATTTTTAGGTAAAATATGTTATTTAAGAATAAAACCAAAGTAAGTATTATTTTTTAAAAACCTAGTTTTTGTGGCCGTAATTTGAAAATTATTGATATTCTTTTTGTGCATTGAAGTTATTAAAAATAATTAATTCTTCAAACACATATTTCGAATTTGTCTCATTCAGTGGGACTAATAGTTAAAAATTCTCGCTATTTGGGATACACGTAAAAGATTATTATACATTCAAAGAGAAAAATTGAGAAAAAAAATAGGTAGTTAAAGAGTGAAGAACCATCAAAATAACAATACAATTCTTAATATTCAAAAATTAATTTTAAATTTTGCAACACAGCCAAATAGCTTTTGATCTTTATGTCTGCGGAAATTCGAAATAATATTATTTTTTTTATTAACTTAAAAACCTTGAAGGGTCATCAGGAAAACTAAAAAAAGTAATTCCCTTTCCCGTTCTTTTCATACGTCTACCGCTTCTTTTCCTACACCTCTACCGCTTCTTTTCTTACGTCGCACCGCGGGCTAAACTAATTTCCAATAGTCGCGCACGACCAACGGGAGAAACATGTGCCGACATGCTAAACTTATAGGCGGTCGCCAATTATAGCAACTAGGAAAACCGGTCCTGCATTCTATCGGGAAGATTCGGTCCGGCATTCTATCGGGAAGATTCGCATCTGTAGGTGTTGATTGTTCCGTCACGAAGCATTACTTTACGTGGACTGTGGTAGAGACAGGTTTTGTGGCTAACGTAAACTTTATTTTTAAATCTGAGTTCAAGTCCGGTGGTTAACCATGCTAAATGCTGATTATTTTGAAAAATGGTTTCAGGAACATTTACCCCAAATTTAGCCTTTCCTCATAGTGATGTATAACGCATCCTGCCATTTCAGGCTATTAGAAAAGATTGTCTAAACAACTAGTTCTAACATGGCTACAAGATCAAAATATCGAATATCCAAATACAGCAATGAAAATAGACATACAATATATAAGCAGTAGGTTCTATTTTTATTAGATTACGTTATTAAAAAGATATATTTTGTTTATTTAGACTTGATGAACTAGCCTTACAATATGGTCACCGAGTACTAAGGCTTCCGTCTTGCCATTGCCAATTTAGTCCCATAGAAATGGTATTCTCAGAGTGTAAGAGATACTATGACTCGAGAATATGTTGAGTCAATCCAGTTACTGCCAATGCGGTCTTAAGATTATGGAATGAAGTATTCGAAAAAGTATTTTTTTTTAAATTAGCAATAGTACCTTTCCTTTAATGGTTCCTAATTTCCTATATGTGACCCCTGACAAATGAACCCATTATTGCTGCCATACGAATAATGTTATTCACTCAGCCTGGGAAAGAAATCGTTATCGCTATTTGGACTCCCGGTTGTTATAAATTTAAACGATTCAAATTCAGTAGACTCTAGCAGTGATGATGAAAGTATTTCGAATTCTTAGACATTTTGATGAAGCAAAATGCTTTTTTGTTTTAGTTTATAGTTTGTATAAACTGGTTTTTGTTTAATGATGTTTTGCTCGGAGTCTTTTTTGTAATAAATACCGTTTAATATCTTTTTTCTCCCATAGTTATGTGTATTATTTATTACCATACGTATAGTTAAGCAAAACATATCGTTTTGCAGTTGCCTACTGTATTTATTAAAAACTCAAAATACATATTAAATTTTTATATGTATATGTAGCAGTATCATAGTAAAGTAGATACATTTTTGTATAAATGCAAGGTGTTTAGTAAACAAATTGAACGCTATTGAATTTATATAAATTAGCTGTGGTATATTTTTCCAATCAAACTGGCCAGGACAGTGGCGTATCAAAATAATGTTGGATCTGAGATTCCTAATCTACTCTCAGTAGGAACAATAGTACATACAAATCCTTACAGAAAAAAATACACCATTAATTTGAAAAAGACGTACCTAAAGCTGGTAGTTGGTTATTTTCTAGGAAGACCCTAAGTTACTTCAGGCAGTGTACAAACTCAGCTATTTGGTAACGAAAAAATTATTGAGTGTTTTTAGATACTTTTGTCCAATGTACACATTAAATTGCCGCTTTTAAAAGCATTATTATAGTTTTTATCTTCAGAAATATGATTTTTTTGTATTGTGTCCAATATTTTGTATTAAATTTATGATATCAAACATTTTTGTATTATTAAAAAGAGTATTATGCAAAATGTAAAAACAAAACTATTAATTACAAATACTTCCACTATATTTGTAGCATGTTTTTCTACACATCATCTACGTGTTGTAAACAAATATAGTGGAAGTGTTTGTAGAAAATAGTTTTATTTTTTCATTAATTTTTACATAATATTATTATGGGCTTCCACCGAGTATCGTCTGACATAATTCTAAGAATAAAAGGGGCAGTTGGGAGCATATTTACTGATCACTTTTGGCATTTGTTTTTAAGAATTTAATTTTTTTATAACATTGCGGGCAAAAATAGCTGATTTTCGCAATTAACCCGTGCATTGCATGTTACGGCTATTTAACTAGTTTATTAAAATTTACTAAATTACAGTTCACGACATTTACCGCATTTTCACTACTTTAGAAGTATAAACAAATATTGCGTTTTCGCCAGTTGGAATTAAGTTATTATAATCTGAAAGTTTATTCCGGAAGCCAGTAGGATAAAGCTAAATATGTGGAATAATAAATTTTGCGTAAATAGGAAAAGTGTGGTGGCGTGACCATATTTCCATTTTATAAGCAGGAACTTGGATTAACGCATAACAGGAAGTATGCAGTGGACTAACTAGCTACAAAGTTGTGCTTAAGACCGCTGTACTTTAATATAGAAATAAGAATTTTCATGCATTTCCTGATTAACGATTTCATGGGCCAGGAGAAGTATAAAGGAAATGTAAAAAAATCTTAGCAGCCGTATAAGCTTCCAAAGAGCCCCTTTTTAGAAAAACTGATTAGTTTAATATTTATTAAACATAATTTTAAACTCATATAGCAAGATTTGATGCGTTTACTATGGTTAGCTCTTTTAGAATGGTAAATATATTTCGATCATTTTTAATTTGAAGCATACAGGATGTCCACCGATAGCATTACCTATAGGAAAAATGGACCAAAATCTGAATTTAAAAATATTGCTTCATAAAAAATATACTTTTCAACTTGAGAAACTTTAATTTTTATACACTTTAGTCATTTAAATGTATTTTATCTGTTATTAAAAAAAAAGGTTCCATGGAAGAGTTGTCTCAAACGCAGGTGCATTTGGTACGTAGATCTTGGATTAGCTATTTTCCCTGGAAGCAGTACATTTTTTAAAGATATTGAATTTATACAATATGTCCCAAAAATGGAGTATATGTTAAAAATTAATTATTTTAAATAAAGGATTCTATATAATATAACAAATCCCGATTTTACAAATATTTTTAAATATTTTTTTATAAAACGAATCCTATTCCAAAATTCTGTTATTAATATAACTTGAGAAATTAAAGGTTTTAGATTCTTAGTTACTGTAATATCTGAACTGTTTGACTTAAATCAAACCGAGTTACACTTACGTAGTTTAAAATAAAATGTGCAATATGTATTTTTTCTGGGTTCACAGTATTTCGAAGTCAACAATATTTTAAGTGTCAACACTGGCAAACACTAAGCTGTTATAAACGTGACTCACAACCTGAACATTTTTTCACACCGGTGAAAACAATTTGTAAATAAACCAACACGTACATACATGGTAATTAGATAAGAGTGGGGAGGGATGAAACTAATACAGGGAAATAAACATGATGATAAAACTTGTAAATTAATGTTGTAATTAGTTGTGAAATTTTAGTATCAAATATACTAATTCTACGTACATATCAATTTTTGTTCATTATGCAGGTCTTTGCGAAAAATATTTAGTGTAAGAAACAAATCTCAAATTATCAAGTAATACTGAATACTATGATAAATTAAGTTTACGGAGCCATACTATTATGTGTGGGATATAACAACTTGATATGGGTATAAAAATCTAGTATTTCTAATGATAAAGGAATAATATTTTACTAATTTATACTTCAATACGTAACATGAAATTATAAATATTAAAATATTGCATATACAGTTTTAAATCAACTTGTAATCACCACAGTATTTGCAAAAATGAATCCTAATTTGGCAACTAACTATTAATCTTCTTATTAAACATAGAAATGCTAAAAATAAAGATTTCAAAATATGTTTAGTTTTTATTAAGATTTGAATATAGACATATACAAAAATTATTAGATGGCTACGTTCAAATTAATGCTCTTCCATGCAACCATCGTTAAACAATAATATACGATTAATATTCTGTAGTATAAAGTATTGAAAGAGGATAGCTCAGTCACGCTAGTGCATTATATGTAATATATATATCTAGATACCGACCCGTTCGCCTCCTTACAGAATCCGGATGTACTAGAACAAAAAATCGTTCGCAAGTCGTAATTAATTTGGATTTTTTTTTAAATACCTTTAATTATCTGCATTTCAGTAATAAGCCATACATTTGTGTTTAGAATGTATATTTGTTTAAGGTATCTTGATCAAAATTTTGCTATGAAGTTAGAACTTTTCCAGTGGTATAGTAAGTTGTGTGCATATTATATGGAAAAGCCCATGATAAAAATAAATTTTACCGTATTCATCTGTTATTAAAGGAGTGGAAGATAACTTTTTAAATTTAGGGTTAACAAGAAAATGTTTCATATGAAAGTTATGAACACGGGCTGAATTTTTTAAATATTTATTTTATTTTATACAGGCAATAGTCAACTGGATAACTACTATTTGGTACTGAATGTTTTTTCATTAGACGGCCGTTTTGTTTGGCCATAATGGTTTCATACAAAAATTTTACTTGTTTATCCCTATATCATACTTGATTTTTGTGCAAAATGATCCGGTTCAGTTATAACACAATATGCTTACACCACCAATCTTTTATATGAAATGGTTTGCATGGTCATATGATGATGTCACATCGCTTCAAGGACAAATATTGAAAACGTGGTATGCGCAATTCCCCAAGGTCGTGGGGCGGGGTTTAATCTCATGGTCATTGGGGCGGGGTTTAATCTCATGGTCATTGGGGCGGGGTTTAATCTCATGGTCATGGGGCGGAGCTTAATTTCAAGTTCAGGTGTGCGCTCAAGAAAAAGCGTGATGCGCGCTCAAGGTCATATGACGTCACATCGCCTCAAGGCCAAACTACACAGCACACCTGGGCTCTCAAGGTCAGGAGTAGTGGTGGGGGGTGAATTAGTTCCCGTATTTGATATCTACTCCCCTATATACTGGATTATATTGTTTGTACCGCTGCCTAAACTCAGTACAATTGTACTGTCTACAGAGGCCGCTAAGAAAACCCAAATGATCCCTCATACCCCTCAGTTGATCATTAAACCAGGTCAGACTGTTTGACTGGTCAGATCTTACAATATACCGCTTTTCTGGAAAACAGGTCAAAAAAGCTTCTACTAAAATGTTCATAAATATCTGAAATGTATGTTCAGTATTAAATTTATAATTACACACAAGTCCCATGATTGTTCCGTCAATATGCTATGAAATTTGAAGAGCCCTTGTTGTGATATGGGTCTGAAGGTTATTTTATTTTGAGAAAAAGTACCTTGACAGAAACCCAAAGACATTTCTATTATCTGACCCTTGTGATCTGATAAATTAGAATCTACAACTGAGGAATTAAAATAATATGTGTTAGTGCTCACAAAGATATTATCTAAGCATGCATTACTCCTAGTAGGAGTATAGTTTGACACATGCCAAAGCTTTTCAATATATCACAAACTTGCAGAGCATTATGGTCAGCAGGATATTCTGATGTTCCGAAGTGAACATTAAAATCACCAGCCAATACAATTTGTTTACTAATGCTGAATACAGTTAATAAACCCTCTAGTGTCGATAAAAAGGTGTCAATATTACCTGACGGTGTTCTATATAAAACTAATATATGGAGGTTAAAATATTCTACAGAAATATACGAGCATTCTATAGATTTTTCTACATTAAAACTGAAAACATCTTTCTCAGGCTTATCTCTAAAGTATCTCTAACAAAGAAAGCAGTACCTCCTTCCATGGAATCTCGCCAGACGTTAACCAGTTGTTAAAGTTGGACAGGTGCTTTTATTATGAGGTGTTACCAGATTATTTGTAGTAACCTTTGGAATACAAGCGAGCTGCTCAGGAATTATGTGGTCTTCCTGGAACTGTTCCAGTTGACGGGATTTCGGAGGTATTCAAGTCTTTCTAAAAACTTTTGTGTAAGGTTAGCTGGTTCCTGCACAGAGTGTTTTCTATATATATATATATATATATATATATATATATATATATATATATATATATATATATATATATATATATATATATATATATATATATATATATATATATATATATATATATATATATATATATATATATATATATATATATATATATATATATATATATATATATATATATATATATATATATATATATATTTCTTACATGCCTGTTGTATATATATTGTACTATTTCCAACTTCTCTTAGTAAGAAAAGTTACCATTAAATGACTCATAAAATAAAGTAATTTTATAAGAGGCTACAAAAGTTTATGTATTATACAGAGATAGTATAAATAACTTTTTATAATTCTTTATTCTGGATTGAGAGCTTTTAAATATTTTCCTGGTAAATAATAACTAACTGATAAATAAAACTTTTTGTAAAAGTTTAATTCTGTAGCCGTTAAATTAAAAGTTACTTCTATTGACATGGTATGGAAAAGTTACAGATTTATCGATTTCTGCGAAAATTTTACTATTAACAACGCGTTTACTGACATGAACCGGGTAATTCGGGAAAATAAATAAAATTCTTACATATCACAAATGATTGATAATTGTTTTTCCCTCTTTATATATTTCCCAATCTTTGTTTTATCCTGCAAGGCCACACACGATTAAACATCTTTGAGATCGGATGTTTGAAAAAATATACAAAATTCAGTGCTACATAAATAGAATTGTTATAACTGTAATTTTCAAATCATGACACAGGTATTCACGTTTAACAATTCTCTCGTATTCAGTTTTTTCAATTAACTTTTTAGTTAAAATAACATTTGAAACCCTGATACCCCCTTGGTACCCTGGTAGATTTTTGAACGTTGATCATGAATAGTTTTTTTGGTAGCGTCTCATTTTCGGGTTATCTATCATAATACGTTACCACCGCCGATTTTGATGAACGCGTATTCTGACAGAACCGTAAGTTAAAGGTGTTAACTTCTTTGTATATTCAAGATGGAGCCATTATAATCATTCGCTAAGTTGTTTTTTTAGTACGAATATATAGTCTTCATCTAGATTTTTATTGTAGTTTGTAGAAAAAAATATCTGCATGATGGTTTGCCGGTTACTACTGTTAAAATAAAATACTATTTTTAAGTAATATCGGGCTATTATCTAAAAAATATTATTTTTTTATTATTCCTTTGGTCTTATCTAATCAGCGTATTTCGTCCCTATGTATATATTATTTTGTACACTAAATTTACTTTATTCGGCAAACCTACATTATCCATTTATGAACACCTTCCGCGGTGAGTTAAGAAAATAAACTATAATTTTTAATATAAGTTAGTACGTTCCGAAGTTAGGAAAGAGTTTGGAGCCGAAGCGCGCAGGTACTAGGTAGACTTGTACCCGGTTAGCACCAGTCTCGTCAATAAAGCCGTTCATCAAAGTCGGCCGTGGTACGCCGTACTAGTCGATGATGGATAAAGCCCGCGTCCCATGCATCCGCTGTTGTCCGAAAATTGTTCAGGTTTCGTACGCAAAAATTGTTCAAGTCCCATAAATCCGAATTCTCTTATCCCAAATACTCAAGTGACATTTGATGTTGACATTTTTATTTCCGACAAGAAATTGATGATGTCAATATTGCCAATGATGTACGAAAAGGTTTTTTTTTTGTTTAGTTTATCGCCTTTTCTAAAGAATAGGTTAAAACTTATATTTGATAATCTTCATTAAGTATAAAATGGTTTTTAAAGACGAAGACGCTTCCCAAGAGATAGAATAGCCTTACTTCCACAATATGAAGTAATTCTTGGAAAGCATTGTTGCTGACGACACAGCATTAGTTTATACAGGACCCACGATGGTTTCGGTAAAGTATGTTGACTCTCTTAAAGCTCGTTTATTTTTGTTTCTTTTTGTTTTTATCAACCATTCTAGCAGTCCAAATTGAGAAAATGTGTGGAAAATTCTCATCAGCACTCAAAATTTACTTTAAGATGTAATTATTATACAAATCAAAGGTAATTTTGATTTCAAACATCTTTCCGACTGTTCCCATAGCCATGCTTGTTTTTAATTTGATGTGCGACGTTGCCATATTTATAATTAAAGAAATACCTATAAGTTATGATTTACGTAAAACTAATTTTTTTTTATAGCAAAACTTATAATTAATAAAAATGCGGATTAGGTTAAGTTAGGATTAGTTAGGTTTTCTGTAAAGAAAGCGCGCGGTAGTGCGCCAACCGAATTGCGAGTCTATATTGAAAGCGGGATGTTTCTGTAACAAAAACTATATTGTTAGGTGGATCTGTCCCGCTAACGTTAGGTTAGCCTAGGTTCGTCAATAAAACCTTCACTAAAACTATAATAATAGCAATAAATAATTACAATTCTGTTGTCCAAATAATTTTCAATTGGTCATTTCATTTCCTTTAACAAATTGGCAAATCTAAAATCTGGCAACATTTCTAAATTTTCCGTTTTAAGGCTGTCAAATGTGACCGAGTGTGATCTTTAATTAATTTTTTTTAGGAAAACTCTTGCATATCCCGCAATTTTTATTTTTGAAATGTAATATTATAAATGGGTATTTTATGGGAAAAAAATAAAATATGCAAAAACCGTCTGTCAGGATAGTTTACCGGACCCGAAAACGATATCGGGCTTATGCAGGAAGTTAATGTAGATCTTCACCTCTATCTTAACTGGCTTTTTTACAACAAACTTAAAAAAAATAAATATAGATAAAACTAAATATGTGCTCTTCAAACAATAAAATAAGATAGCTAATATTCTTAACTTCGAAATGAAGAATTTGAGTTTAGCGGGGGTTACAGATATAAGATACTGTTACGAATTTAGCTCTAGTTATAGATTTGTTGAGATTTAGATGAATTTATTTATTATTTGTTATTTTATTAAAGTAGACTTACCTTAATCTTTATCTATGTAACGACTATGATAGTGTCAAAAATTGTTCTCGAAAGTTCTGTTAGGATTAATTCATCTCACCCTGTAGTATTTAGATTATTCTAGAATTTTCTAGATCATTCCATCATTTTCTAAAGGCTATATATGCGCACCGCGAGGCCGCATTTTGATTCAGTTTAGTTTGAAATTTCGAAGTGTTAACAAGCTGACATTGACAAGTTTAAAGTTACCTTAGTTACGATTGTTAGGTATAACCAGTGTTTACGTTTGATACCTGTAACCTGTGTTTTGAATAAAAGGAGTGCATTCAGAAACTACGTGTTTGTGTACCGGCCAATCCGGAACAATACCTTGGTGTCATTATCGACGAATCACTGAATTGACAGAACCACTTAGACAAAATTAAGAATAAGGTTAAACTATCTTTCTTTTCAAAACAAAAATTAATATATATAATGGCCGCGTTCACCCGCCTGATCGCTCAGTGATCTCTCTGAGAGCGTTACCATGAACGAGCTATTTAATCTTGCTACTTTGATAGCGTGTCGTTGAGCGGACGCCATGTTTTGTATCGTATTTTATTTTCGCTACTTAACTGAGCAACGATCAGTTGACATAACAAACGAGATGGCGGCATGTAATGTAAACATTATGAGCAATAATTATACAATATAATAATACACCAGAGCAATAACAGATTTTTTTAAATCTTTTTTTTTAACAAAAAATACAGAATGTATTATCCAAACAAATTTACTATCATATTTCTTTTAATTTCAGTCGTTCCTTGTTCCCGTTGTCCCAGATTCTCATTCTCATCAAGGTTAAAGTCAAGAAATATTTGCTTCGTTCAAAATCTCTAAAAACCGTTCAAACCATTGCTATTATTTGAGCGCTACTTTGATGATCGGTAGCCAACGAGCGATCAGGCGGGTGAACGCGGCCATGCTTTTTTTATGTCACATCTACGTTTCCTTTTACCAGTGTGGGGAACCTGTTGCAAAACTAGATTCAAGGAAGTTCAAATTGTACAAAATAACGTTTTAAAAATTCTTTTTAACTATGATCTATTTAGAAGCACAGAATCCCTATATAGTGAACTCGGTGTATGTAGGTTGGACAAAGTATTAATGCTTGAGCAGAGTAAAGTAATGCATAAGATAACTTTACAATAACAAAAAAGTAATACTAATATAACATTCACTCGTGGAAAACGTTGTCATAATACGCGAAACAAAAATAATGTATATGTTAACTTTAGCAGATCAAATCTAGGACCTTATAGTCCAATTCAATGTGCCAAAAATATATAATTCTATACCCCGAAATCTCAGACTAATAAATTTTTACAGTGTATTCTTTAAGCGTCTTAAAACTTACTTAGAAGTAAAATATGGTAGGTTGTTTAAAATTTATTCTTTCGAGGCCAGAGCTTCCTAGGCTGGAGAATGACCCTGTAATTAAAAAAGGGGCTGTCGACTCCATCTTAAAAGGAAGAAGAAGATATAAAGATTTTTGACATAACCTAAACTATTGAAAAAGAAATATTGTAAAAATAAAGGCAGTGACTCCCCGTCCGTTAAACGGACGGCGTATTTTAATTCGCGATCCGTTAAAGGAAATGTTTCCAGGTTTCCTAACCTCCAAAAAAAACGTCAAAATTTATTCTGTTATTCCATTGTTTTGGCGCGCGTTTTTCGTTGTTTTGTTTTATGAGTTTATTTAAGTTAAAATAATGGATAGTCTAAATACTATTAATGTTCCCATAGAATTAAAGAAGGGAGACAAATTCAGTTCTGCAAAAGAATTTGATAAAATACTGGGTAAGTTAACTCTTCTAATCAAAAGTGTATTTGAGAAAATAAGCATATTTTAAAAGCACTCAATAAATTTATTTTAGAAGGTAACACGAAGAATCGTTATGTACAATTTTATAGAAGGGATAGTCGTCGAATCGAAACCGCCAAAAGAGTAGTCAAACGATACTTAAATCCAGATTTACAGTATTACCAGTTAAAATATTCTTGTATCCACGGTGGCAAGAATTTTATACCATCTGGAAAGGGAAAAAGGCAAACTAAGTATGTATATAATGTGTCATATATTTGCCAAGAAATGAGAACAAATACTTTATTCCTTTTAAAAATAATTTTAGGTTCAAGATACCTAGTCAAGTTCAGTGTAAAACAATTTATTTGTTGAACCAAATACAAAAATTTGCACTAATATCCCCATTTTTTGCTTCATGAAAGCCAATACCTCAATTCTCAAGTGTGAAGATTCATAATATTTACTTTTTAGGACCTTTAGACAAGATATTCCATGTCCTGCAAATGTTACACTTAGAGTAGCAAAAAACGGCAATGAATTAGAAATTGTTTCAATTGATACACTACATAACCACATTATAGACAAACACTTGTTTCAACATCTGCCCCAACAAAGAAAATTACCTGAAGAAGTCAGACAGCAAGCTAAAAAGTTATTAAGTTTGAAGGCAAATAAACATCTAGTTCGACAAGAATTAGAAGGCAACACAAAACAAATAATTGAAAGATCTTTCAAACATAAAACACAGAGATAAACTGAAATATCAAAACTCAGTTGAAACTGCTGTTACTGCAATTCGGGAAAAATTTGGTGAGTTGAGGTTTCTGAATATTTTTACATAAGAGGTGTACAATTTTCATAGAATTACGATAATTTTACAGTTGCAAGGACTACCACAATAATTCCATAGCTTTTAAAAAAACTGTTCCTAATAGTCTTATTTCTGAATGCGTGTAGAGATAATGAATGATGAGAATTTTATAAAATACCCGACCGAATACCACTCTTCCATCAAAATTTCTGTTTTGTTCCAGTAAAACATGCTTTCATACAAATTTGTGGTTAATTTTGAAGCACAAGCTGTATTACCCCCCATAAGTCTCTAAACGTAATTATTCTTTCTACTTTAATGGTTTCATTGCTTTTTTTGCTATTTGCTAGCAATAATACTTAAGTTTTTTGTATTTTTCCAGGTTCCGACTGTCATTTATTGGTGGACACCAACAATATTTTTAAAGGTCTTCTTTTTTGTACACCCACAATGAAAATTACAATGGAAGCTTATCCTGAATTATTATGTATTGATGGGACATTCAAATTATTGAACATAAGGACTCCTGTTTACTTAATTTTAATTGAGGATGGATGTGGAGAAAGTCAAGTTGTAGCTGTCTCAATTTTGGTTTCAGAAGACTATGAATGCTTAAAATGGTTCCTTCAAAAATTTAAAGAAATATACCCAAGTTGTGAAAAAACTAAGACTATAATGGCTGATAAGGATTGGTCTGAGAGAGCAGTTTTTAAAGAATGTTTTCCTAGCGCTCAAATTTTAATTTGCATATTTCACGTGTTTAAAGTTTTTCAAAGGGAAATCACTACAGAAAAAATGAGGAGAGAATTCTTACTTTAGAATTATTGCAGGAACTAGCCTATGCTAGCAATAAAAAATATTTTGATCAGATTTGCAATAAAATTAAGGGGTCAGTATCACAGAGTACTTGGAGATATTTGGAAGAACAGTGGCTTAATATTTACGAGGAGTGGTGTCCTCATTTAGGCGAGAACATTTTAAATTTTTTAGATAGAACAAATAATAGGGTTGAAGCAATTAACCAGAAATTGAAGATGGTTATTGAAAAAAATTGTTCTTTAGGAGAATTTTTTGAGCATTTATTTATTATTTTAAAATCCCTTGAAAAGGAAAGGAAAAATAGGTTGGCAGAAACACTTAATAAAAGGCCTGTTAGAAATATATGTAGAGGTACCCCAGAATATGATTTTTTCAATTATTTGACAGAATATGCTTTTGACAAAGTATTACATCAGTTGAAAAATTCAGAGACATTCGCCATAACAGTGACTGAAGAAGGTTTTACTCTTAAAAATAAAGAAACTGAATACAAGGTGTCCAAACATTCTTGCTCATGTTATTTTTTTAACAGTATGGGGCTTCCCTGTAAACATATTTTTAAATTATTGCATCATTTAAATGAGCCTTTTTTTAATAAGGAAATTGTTAAAGAAAGGTGGACTAGAGACTACTTTCTTAAAAATCAGATATATTTTCAAAACTTGAGTGATCCCTCAATACTCCAGCAGCTTGCAGTTGAAAATTTAAATTTAAGTATAGACAAAGAATCTCCAAAGAATGTTAAAGTGTTGAATCAGCAGCAAAAATATAGAATAGCATTTGTGAAATGTAAAGAAATTGCATCTTTGGCTTCTGAGGCAACAGGATATAATTTTGAGAAAGTTCTAGAAACTTTAGATTCTGTGAAAAACTTTTTGCAAATGAATAGGTATGATATAACAGTTGAAGAGGGTGGTGGTAAGGAGAACATTCAGCTAGGTGATGGTGGTCTTGCTGTTAGCAACAATATTATTCAACCAGGTGGTGGTAGTTAGTAAAACTTTTAAATTTAGTTGATATGTGCCTCTTATTAGAAATAATTGTATTAGTTCTGTAGTTTATCATATAATGTTTTAAAAGTAATCCCAAAATTTTATTTTTAGGTTTAACAAACACTTTACAACCAGATCAAACTGACATAGATATTAACATTTTTGATGTAGAAGATAGCAAAGGTAGGTTTTTATCATTCTTAGGCATCATTCTTTGTTCAGTTTTTGATTAAAAAATAGTATTTTAGATATTCCTCTTAAACTCTTATATTATTATTTTTAGGATTAATAGAAATTCCAGTAGGAGACGAAATCAATAGGTGCAGTATTGACAGTGTTGCAGATGAAGTAATAGAAGGTAATTTGATAATTACTTATTTATTAACCCTAAATAAATAATTAATATTAATTGAATACCAAATAATATTGAGTATATGGTGTTTGAAAATACAATTATGATTCTAAAGTCTCAAAATAATCTCGCAGTGAGCCTTAAAAATTTTATTTTATTTTCAGAAACAACACATGTTGCTTGTGGAGAAGGGAGTCAAGGTAATATTGTGAAATATAAATGTTGGTTAATCTGCTTTATGTATGTGTTTTTCTAGATACATCAGATCTCCAATTCAATCTTGAAGAGCATGATTACTGTAGTAATAGAGTTATGGTTACACCAAATAATACGGAAGGTAAGCCAGCTTAATTTTAATTATTTATTGATGTTAAAGTATTTCTTTTAATTTTTTAGTTAGTGAAAATTGCATGAATATAAATAGTATAAAGTTACCACCAATTCTTAAAAAAAGAGGAAGACCTGCTGGTAGTGATGTCACGGCAATCGGATTACCAAAAAAGAAGAAAAAAATAAAGAAGCCTTTTAATAAATTAAGCACAGCTGAAAAAACTAAAATTGTCCTTCCATGGATACTGAAATATCCAGAACAAGTGTATGCAAAAAAATGTCTACAAGAAAGTGATTTCAAGGACGTTGAAGAAGTTGATATTAGAATTACTGAAATAAATATAGCAATTATAAAAAAATTTTTCACCTTAGAAGCTTTTGAAAAATTAAAGGTGTTGAAAACAAAGAAGAAACTGAGTGGAATATGGACATGTGGATCTTGCAAGGAAGAAATTGGTAACTTTCCATGTATTAGATGTGATCGATGTCTTCACTGGTTTCATTTATCATGCTCAAAAAATTCTTATAATGGAATGTATTCAAATTGGCTATGTGCATTATGTTGTCAATGACTACTGTGTATCCTGCTGTAGTTATATAATCTCTGTCATAATTTAAACTAATGCAATATACTCTATGTTATATCATACATATAATTTGTGTTTTATTACATTCAGTAAATATTAAAATTTTATCGCAGATTTGACCTATGTAAGTAGTATAACTATTTTATGCTAAGACAGCCGTGGCTATATCAAACCGGACCAACGCTGTTAATCAAAATATTTAAAATCAAATGTCTTGATACTTAGCTATCGTGACACCTATGACCAATCAGGAGATCAGAATGATGTTAAGGCTGCTTTATTATATAATTTAAAAAGTATTTATTACAAAGTTTGGTCTCTTACTATAATTTAACAAGTACTTACGTGATGCAAAAGTTATTTTGCAAAATGTCAATTTATACTTCATATGTAGCAAATTTAAATTTAAAAATTCTTCAGCGATACATTTAATTTAACCATTTTTTATTTAAAGCTTTTTGTCAAATTTACTTTACACAAATGGACATCTCATAATTTCAATGATTTTGCAAAAATATGAGGTAAAATTAAAATGAATCCTATCTGGATCTGGAAAAAAGGAACACACTGTAGATTTAAAAAAATATATAAAGTTTTGTGTGCGAGGTGCATGAAATAAAATTACAAATTTAATACTTTTATCTTGAGAACGGAGCTTTTTAGGTCATAAAATTTGAAAAAAAAACTAATTTCAAATAACGCAACGGCATTTTTGGAAAGAAAGCGATGGTTTAAATACCGAGTCTAGAAAAATTACAATCGACTTATAAGTTTCTAGTTTAAATAAAATAAACAGACAATATTAAAATTATATTTTGTATTCAAAATTCAAGAACAGGAGAACACAGTTACGCTCCCTATCTATTTCTTTTTAACGGATAACTAAATAACAAACGCCGTCCGTTTAACGGGCGGGGAATTAAAATAAGCTGTCCGTTTAACGGACGGGGAGTCACTGCGAAAAATAAAAATTGGTTCGGAGCTTTATTACTATATCTCAGTTATTTGATTCGTGCATTTAATATAAAATATAAACAGGCTTTGCTATGTCATTTTTAACAACTAGTGAGTATTTAAATAACCTGTCCTTACTGTAAAAGTCACCGCACTTCTTTTTTGCAGAATTCTCTCAATTAATCCTTCTTAATTCAGCGGCAAATGCTTTGAATCGGGTTTTAGTCTCCAGAACCAGCATCAACTCTTTGCAAATTCGGAATTATGCAGCTCGTAAAGGTACGAGAGAGCGTAAGAAAAAGGCTAAAGTTAAGGTGGTAGTTCAAAAAGTTGGTTTTATACCCCATAATTTAAGGAACAGGTTAGTAAGTATATTAAGAAGCAGATAAATCTCAAAAACTTTTCACTCAGTGAGTACATATATATCACGTAAATTGCATCCACTTGAACTGATCTGCTTCAAAGGGGTTTGAAGGAAGCCCGTATTTATTGTGTAATACTAGATCGGATGCATAAATCCAAAACTTCAATTCACTATTGTACAACAAAGAATTTTTTTTTGTTGTAACACAAATCGGAATAGCGTAATCTAATAGAATAGTTGTAGCACGTAGGGTTTTCTTGTTAGAGTTGTAGAATCATATCGAATGTTACGATACTTAATATCTATAGAAAAAAATGATTTCAGAAAATTCTTAACCCTGTTTATTGACTATCTTTACAGTTTTCGTCTTTTTTAGAATTCTTATTCTAAAGAAAGCTTTTTGTGGCCATTTTAACTTAATTATCAGCAGTAATTAAAGCCACACAAAAGAATAAAAATAGAACAGAAACAAACTCGGACTCCAACAAAAAGTTAGGTTAAGAGAGAAATCTGCTTTAAAACTGTGAAAATATAATCCAGTCTGATACCAATCCCCATCTTTATCATGATAAAAATATTCCGATCCCAGGATTGAATTGAAACATTCAAAAAGTGGATGCAGTTTATGCAATATATCCATACTCAGTGCCGCATTTTGCAGAGATTGATGCAGTAAATTGATAATTGAAAATATTGAAGTAAAAACAAAGTTCATTAGGTTTTCTGTGAGAATTGATCGCACTGGTACCACTGCATGGGGCTAAAAAGCACCAATTTTTTTTTTTTGGTTACTTTTTTTTTAATACAATATATTCTCCTTGGGAGGAGTACCATTGACATGATTTTTCCCTTTTTGAAGTCTCTTTACCTGCATCTTATTGATAAGGAATCAGCTGCTGCTGTTTTCTGTGGCTTGTCCAAATCTTTTGATCGTATCGTACTTCTAAATAAATTACAGTTTTAGAGGTCTTTTTCTGACTATTTACGGAAGTTCGCTGAAACAAATAATACAGACAATAATCCACAAACTTAGTATAGTGTTTTTACCTAAAAGCTGTTTTTGGTTCTGTAATTAGATTTTAATTTTGGGTCATAATCGAATCCCAAAATGGCCAACCAAAATAAATTCTTTCACTGCAAACAAGTGTCCATTTTTAAAGAGAAAAAACCAAAATACTTTGGATATCACACATATACAAACTTGAAGAACTTTGAAATTTCAGTACTGAACTGTGAGAAGATAAACAAAAGAGCTTCTTACTCTTGTCCAAAATAACACCACATTGGAATATCAGGTGACACAATGAGAAGCAGTATGACATTTGCAGCCAAAATACGCAAGAAATATCAACTTTTGTCAGTAAACTGGAGCACCAGTATCATGGTTAATATTAGCCTCGATATTATATGTCACAAAAAATATGTATCAACATTAATGCAAGAAGTCTAAGACTAAAATCACCCCAACCTGAACAACTTTTTTTTGCATGGGGAAAATTATCCTCAAATGATATAGTTGGCAGAAAACTAAGTGCTTAACTTTCAATTGAACAATGATCATATGGCCATGACTTTAGTTCTGGATGTTGTAAGGTGATTTTGATGCGAAGAGATTTTGGCAAAAGCTCTACCATAATATGGACCTTTATTTTTTTGGCAACACCAAATAGAGGATATGATGAGTTTTGTAACTGTCTTGGAAAATGTTTGTATTATATAAGTCAAGTTTGTATTATATATAAAGCTTTTGTATTTGTTTGTGGACATTTTAATTGAGATTTTATGGATGTTAACAAAAAAACTCAAATATTTTAGACATTTTCAGCTTGTATGGCCTTTCTTAGTCATTCTTTCAAGTCTTAAGAGTTCAAGGTAATTCCTGCACTCTACATGACAATATATTTTCAAATGCTCTTTCATTAAATATGAAAACTATAGATATACATTTTTTGGATCATAGTGCACAAATCATATATATTAAGCCTGGTGTCTTTGAGACACCGCTTCTTCAATAATTACACTAGGCAACAAAATACTTTTTTTTTGTTGTAACACAAATCGGAATAGCATAATCTAATAGAATGGACCAATCCAAATAAGAAAATGACAAATAGAAAGTTGTAGCACGTAGGGTTTTCTTGTTAGAGTTGTAGAATCATATCGAATGTTATTTATTTATTTATTTCAATCAGTACACTACAGAAATAATATTTCCAAATGGCACTACCAAAAATTAGAATAAATTTACATGTCAGTGATATCATTTAAAAATAGTCAGGAGTATATAAGAAAAAGAAACACCACACTTAAATGTTTAGACAAAAATCAAATTAAAAACTATCAAACTGATAGGTAAACCTTAAAATAATAGCTAGTCATTTTTTAGCGGAGCCAATGTTATGTCAGAAAATGTACAAAATAAAATTTCCAAATAGAACACAAATACACTACAATTCTATAAACTAAACAATTTAAAGTATAAACTAAACAACAATTTAAAATACAATGCGTTTTATTTGATTTATCGACATATTAAAGATGTCAATATCTGTAAAGTTTTCATTAAATATATTACACATTCTGTCGACATCAGCCTTTTGTCCGTAATTAGTTCTGTGTATTAAACAATTGAATAAGAGTCTTTGGCGAGTATTTCTGTTAGGTACACGAAAATTTATTGCTTGTAAGAGTTCTTCACAGTCCATGTGCCCATTAACCAGCTTATGAAGGAAAAATAAAAAGCTGTTTTTACGCCAAGATTCTAGGCTAGAGTATCCAACTAATAATAAACGAGTTTCGTGTGATATGTCAGTGTATGGTATATGTTGCTTAAATAGAATAAACTTCACAAATTTTGACTGTACTCTTTCTAAATGATTTATGTGGACTTGATAAATTGGTGACCAAACAATAGACGCATATTCCAATATACTTCTAACCAATGAATTGTACAGTGTCTTTAGAGCTTTGATGTCCTCTATATATCTACAATTTCTTTTTAAAAAGCCTAACATTCTAAAACTTCTAGCAACTATCCTATCAATATGTTGATTAAAACTCAGCTCACGGTCAAAAATTACACCTAGGTCGTTAAATGTTATTGCAGATTGCAGAGCATTATCACAGAGAGTATAATGAAATATCACAGGCATTTGTACTTTGTAGAATCTCATGATTTTACATTTATTAACATTGAGCTTCAAATAATTACGTTCACACCAATTATCCAGTCTATTGAGATCATTTTGTAACATTTCAGAGTCACTGATAGTTTTTACTCTTGCAAACAATTTCAAATCGTCAGCATATAGTAGACATTTACAGAACACAAAATTACAAGTAATGTCGTTCACAAACAATAAAAACAATATTGGGCCCAGATGAGATCCTTGGGGAACTCCCGAAGTAACATCAATTTCACCAGAAACAGCACCAAACAATTTAACTGTCTGTTTTCGAGAAAAAAGGTAGGAAGCGATCCACGCCAGGTAGGGTCCACACACCCCTAAGCCTTCAAGCTTACACAATAAAAGTTTATGACACACACTGTCAAACGCTTTTGAAAAGTCTGTATAAATGGTATCTACTTGATTACCCTCCTCTAAGGCACGCACGAGGAAGTCCTGATATGCTGCCAGATTGGACGTCGTAGATCTGTTCTCAAAAAATCCATGCTGTTGTAGAGCAATGTGCTGTTTAAAGGCATAAAATAGGTCCTCCGTTACCATGGATTCAAATATCTTTCCCAAGATGCAGAGCAGAGAAATCCCTCTATAGTTCTCAATGTGGTCTCGATCGCCAGATTTGTATATTGGAAAAATGGTGGATTGTTTCCATTTAGTTGGGAATACTCCAGTTGAAAAAGATCTCTGAAATATGCTGCAGAGAGGCCTAGAAAGAGAAATGGCACAGGACTTAAGGAACAACGGAGACAAACCATCTGGTCCTGCACTCTTACTACAGTCAAGACTTCCCAACTTAGTTGCGACTTTGTCGATTGTGAAAGTATATTGAAACAGATGCACCACAGGATAGATATGTTCCATTGGTAAGATGTTAACATCATCGTGGTCGCAGTAACATGACTGGAAATGCCTTGCAAAAGCACATGCTATTTCCTCTGGCGAATGCATTTCCTCTCCCTGATACTTCATGTTAACAGGGATTCCGTTATTCTTGTTCAGGCTGTTTAAATATGACCAAAAGTACTTTATATTGCTCGGTATCATATGTTCCGTGTTAGACACATATAGCAAGTAACATAAATCAATATGGTACTTGCATTCACGACGTATGATAGAGTATCGTTCATAATCTTTCCGATCACCAGTTCTTTTGAAAGTTTTGTGAAGCCTGTTTTTCCTGTTTATCAGCCTCTTTAGTTCTGGACTATACCAACTAGGAAATTTACTATCACAGATATACTTCGTTGGAACAAACCTATCGACAGCAGTATACAGAATGTCATAAAGTCTATCAACCAACATGTCAATTTCCATCACAGTGTCCACAAAATTCCAATCCTGTTGTCCCAGAAACTCATTAATTCTTTCATAGTTAGCTTTGTGAAAAACATGAACTTTCAAATTTGTTTTTATGGACAATAGTGCTGGACAGTCGCCACGGAACTGGACCCGTAAAGCTGGATGAAATTCATCCAACCCACATAGCTCAGAAGTTCTGGCGACTGACAGCTCGTTGAAGCCATTGACATCATCTGCGAGAACCAGGTCAAGTGTTTTGCCAAGGTGATTTTGGATAGTATTAATTTGTTTGAGTTCTAAGTAGAAAATATGGTCAAGAAGAACTTCGGCAGCTTCACCTCGATAGTCCGATGCAACTAGTACACCATCATCCAATTCCCATTCAATTGTTGGAAGGTTAAAGTCCCCAGCGATAAGTAATCTTGTTTTAGGGTGGCTATTCTTGATCACTTCAATCACGTTGTAGTCGTTTGTAGTATTTCGGATTTGAATTCACATGCTGCGGCAATTAAAACACCTCCTCCTCTGGTACGATTGGTCCCTTCATAGTCTCTGTCTTGGCGATAGACCTGGTAGTTTGGTGGAAATATTTCACTGCTTTCGATGTCCTTGGTCAGCCAGGACTCGGTAAAAACAATGAAGTCATATTTCGTAGCACTTACAGAACATAATGTCTCCACGGTTTTTGTTCTTAAGCCTCGTACGTTCTGATAGTATAAATGTAAGGTTTCACATACCGGTTGCACACCTAATATATTTGCCGGTGGGTTATAGTTGTCGTCCCTTGCGTTTTGAGTGCTATCGAGAACAGACACTAAATGAGAATGACTCACCAGTGATGACTGCCCCTGTATCTCTGTTTTGACGATAAAAAATGACTGCTTAAGCCATCAATGACGTGACTTCGAACAATATAAGTTACTAGTTCTTTCTTACTTTGAAAATCTAAAATGCCATCCTCTTGAGAACAATGTAAAGGTATAAACACACCAGGATTTCTATCATAGAATGACTTGAGTAAAGTGTTTTGCATGTGTAAGAGATTATTCAGAACTGGCCTAAAACTATGATAAACACTACTGATAACAATCAGGTTTGTATTGGATGTCATCTTGTTTAATTCAATTAATTCTTCCTTAGAGATAGGCTTATCTTTAATTGCATTGTGTGAGGGAATGAAGATTAAAACAAAGTCATCTTTGTCTAGGTTTTTGCAAAGAACCTTACATTCATGTAGGAAATCATGAATGAAAGAATCATTTCTCATTTGACAGTTTATATCAAATTTTCTATCTGTCATCTGTTTGAACTGATTTATACATCTTTTTACATTTTTGTCTCCCATTATTAAAATGCGCCTTCTTTTAATTAGGACATTATTAACGACACTACTCGTTTGCGATGATATTTGAACTGACGAATTTTCTTTTCCAAATTCAAGATCACACAAACTTTGCCTCAGTTGTTTCGCATACTTCTGGTTATTGCATTGAGATCGGCGATTTGTTGTTCCAGATTTTTTTTTCTCCTCCAAGAGGTCTTTAGATTGGGAGATATACTGTTGTTCTCGGGTTTTTAGTGTTTGAATTTCTTTATTAAGTTCTTCGTTGCGCCTGTTCAAACTTTCTAGTTTAGCAGTAAATTCATTTTCAGCCTCATAAACTGTCTGTTCAAAAGTTACACTACTTCTTAATCGATTTATGTGTTTCTCTCTCTCGATCGCCTCTTTTTCCAGTTTAGCTAATTTTTCTTCGAGTATTCTTTTCTGACTATCATCATCATTATATTTTGATTGACATTCGGCAGAGCACAGTATTAGATATCCTCCAGTCTTCACAACCGTAGAAATGTTTCTCTCCATACAGCTGGGATGAAAGACTGCATGACAATAGATGCAACAATAGTTTGTAAATTCTTTCTTCTGACAACATTTGAATGTCTTCATCATTATAACGGTACTGTTATTTTTACGTTAGACGCAGAATGCCTTCCAATCCTCCGTTGATTTTTTTTTTCCTTTTTCACCACCACTTCAAGTTGGAAAATAAAGTGGAATTTGGAACGCAGCTGGAACTATAAAATGTAAACAAAAGATTAACCCCAATGATGAAAGCCTCGTAAATCGTTATTTTTCGTGGGTTTTCAGGGTGTAAAATAACTCATTTCCTTCTTAAATTCAATAGGAAATAATAACTCCACTTTTCTTAAATTAAAAAACACTTAAACTACGAAAAACTAAGGAAATTATGACAACGCGATTTTTTACGTCACGCAACGCCTACGTTCCAAAACCTTTTTTTTATTTATGTTATGATACTTAAAATCTATAGAAAAAATGATTTCGAGAAAAATATTAACTTAAAACACTAATTAAACTTTATTTTTTCCATTTATGAGGTGTCCTATCTTCTCTCTTCAAAAACCAACAGTAGTCACCCATCATGGCTGGATCCCATCATTCTTGGTACCGAATTTTTATTGTTCTGATATCTTGGTGAAACCTTTCACCCTGCTCGTCACTAACAGCTCCCAAATTTTTAGGAAAAAATGACAGATGAGAATGGAGGAAGTGAATTTTTAATGACATTCTGGCACCAAGCGCTTTATAGGCATCTAAGAGTTCATTAACTAATTGTTCATATTTTTCATCCATATTGTTGCTTAAAAATCCTCTTACTACATTAACACATGAATTCCATGCTCTGAGTTCCTGTCTGGTAAGCTTTACCATAAAATTGACATCGCCCAGCAATTTTCTGATTTGTGGCCCAATAAAAATACCTTCTTTTAATTTGGCATCACTTAACTGGGGAAAGACTTGTCTTAGGTATTTAAATCCATCACCATCTTTATTCAAAGCCTTCACAAAGTTTTTCATTAGTCCAAGTTTAATGTGAAGAAGAGGCAAAAGGACATTTTTGGGATCAACAAGAGGTATAAATTTAACATTTTGAGATCCCGGTTGAAATTCGCTTCTTTCTGTCCAAATTTTTGTTACATAATGCTGATTTATTGCACAACTGTACCATAAACAAAGAAAACATCAATATTTTGTAAATCTCCCTTTTAAGTCCCCACATATCTGCTATTTATACCTATTGTAGTTTATTTTATCCAAAATCGTGCGCATATTTTCATAATTTTCTTTCATTGCAACTGAATGGGCAACTGGTATAGAGGGTTTTAAATTTCATATTACGCAATAACACAGCTTTTAAGCTATATTAGATGATGATGAATGTAGAATTCAGAAAACAGCATTTCTTTTTCTGAAATTCGTAATTTTTGTTTTTTTGGCCAATAGGTTCCATTCCTTAAGACGGGAACCCAGAAGTTCTGACTGTTGCTTAGATAACCCCAAATCATGTAGTAAATCATTTAATTCACTTTGAACAATCAAATGTGGCTCGCCGGAACTGGGACCTGTGGTAAAAGTGGGATTGGTGCACTATTCTTCTGAGCTGCCTGATGATGCGTTATCTCCCAAATCAATAGCAAATTTGCATTATGAGGAACAGGTCGTATGGCAGATTGCAAATTTGGATATTCTATTTTTTCTTTGTCAGGGAAAAATATCAATTGTCAGAATGATTGGGGGTTCTCACCATACCAGTGCAACTGTAAAAAGCATACTTTTTCTCTTTCCCTTCATCTACTGCACCAATGATACACTACAACTAACATTGTCGGAAAATGGCCTGGCTTGTGATTTCACCAGAAATTCTCCACAAATATAACAAAATTTGTCAGGAGAAATTTTGCAACTTCGGCGAGTTTGATTCGACATTCTCGTCTTTACATACACTTGCTTATCGATAACACAGAGAACCACTCAATTTGAAACTCAACAGAAGAGTGATGTTTAATGTTTATTTTATGTCTAATGTTTTAAACAACCCAGTCTAGGTAATTTTTCCGATGTAAAATGGACCTATTTTAGCCGCCCCACAATAAAATTGTTTACCTGCCAATATAAAAGGTTCTAATTAGGCTATAAAAAAATGGTACGTATTAGGGCTTTCCGAATATTTTTTTATTATTAGGAGTATTTCCATTGTGTAAATAATGAGCTGGCCTGTGTTAGAAAAATCTTGTTGGCCAGTGTTATTAGAAAAAATAATATTCTCAAGGAAATGTTCAATATTTTAACTACCTACTTTCTAAAGAGCAGTGGATATGTAAACTTTAAAATCTAGATATCTATGCTAATTTTTGTTACTTGTGTATATTTAACTCCTTATTTGACATGTCACATGTCATTTCCTTATAGAGATAAATTTAATAAAACATTCTTAAAAAAAAGGTCTAGTGGGTGACCGACTTCTAGAAAAGTACTAAACACTCATATACATATAACTATATAAACTAAGCAATAAGCATATGCACCTTGTGCAATGAAAATTCATTCATTCATCCTCCATCCCACTAGCCCAAAATATTCCGAAACGAAGCACCGACTGAAAGTTTGCAAAATAGACAGATTTTAAGGTTTCTAGATTTAGGTACTTTTTAAGTATTCCTAGTAGTAGGACCTGCATTAACAAAAAAGTTATTAAATGTGTTTACTGTCATGTTTGGATTTCCTTGAATCTTGCTTGGATTGTCCCTGGATTTCCTATCCCTAAAATTATCAACAATCAACACACATCTTGGCTAATTTTATAATATATATTGCAAGATTCAATCAACAGATTATTGTACATAGTTTTTAAAGTTTTATGTTTCTTAAACATTTTCATCAATGTTCCAAATTTGCTAAATTATGTCTAATAAATGTTAACAATCTTTAATTTGTGACCTACTTTAGAAAATTTATTGGTTTATAATATATATTGCAAGATTCAATCAACAGATTATTGTACATAGTTTTTAAAGTTTTATGTTTCTTAAACATTTTCATCAATGTTCCAAATTTGCTAAATTATGTCTAATAAATGTTAACAATCTTTAATTTGTGACCTACTTTAGAAAATTTATTGGTAACAATCTTTACTCTTTTCATTGGAAAACTCTCTTCAAAATATGGCACTATTATGACCATAATAAATAATAAATTTATTCATAGAAAATTAGTATTACAATTTACACATTGTTTCAACTAAATTCTATGCATTTCTAATGGATTTAACTAATTGTGTGAATGGCATCTAGATGTATTACAAATACAAATACATAATACTTGTATTCACCATTAAATTTAATACAAAATGCACAGATTATAAGGCTAGTCAAATATTTGTAAACATTTAAAATATCTCCAATATCTATAAAACTGTATTTTCGACAAAAAAAAAGGCAGATAAATAAATATAACAAACAAAATAACATTTAAAAAAATCTATAAAACAGTATTTTCGCCTAAAAATCGGCGGATAACAAACAAAAGAACATCCATCCAAGGTTCTAATTTAAAATTTGTAATTTAGAAACTCGTTTATGGAATAAAATACATTGTCCAGTAAATATTGTTTCACATTCTGTTTAAAATTTTTTGATTGCTTAACCACCGGTGCTATTTTATTAAAACATCATATTATAAATCTCTTTTGAGAAACATTTTTCTTTTTATTCAAGTTGGTTTTAACTTTGGTGATAGGAAAAGTAATATTGTAATAATAAAGAAAAGTGTCATAAAATGATGAGAACTTCCTGTCAAAGTTAATCGAAGTAAAGATTCCAGTACATTCCTCACACGAAAGTCTGCTACTGAAAGAATCCAAATTAACATTTTTTAAGATTCTCTTTTATACATACTTAGTTGTGGTTTTATATGATGGTGTTTCAAAACAACTGATTTGATAAAAGTGATCGGAGAGGAAAGACTGATCTGTTTTTACATTACATTTTGTAATATTTGAAAAAATATTATCTATCAGAGTTGCAGAATTACCAGCTACTCTTGATGCAGTGAAGAATAGCTGTTTAATTCCGTATTCCGAAAAAAGGTTAGTTAGATTCACCTTATCGAACATCTGCAAGCTACGATTTCTAATCTAAGAGTTTTTATTGTACATAAAAAAATTGACCAAAAAAGGAAATTATATTCATTTGAGAAAGAGTATATATATATACTAAGACCTTAACCTAATCCTAACTAACTAAATACTAATCATATTTAAGTTATGTATGTTATATGCTTTAAAAAAGTATTTAATTTTTTCTTACTGTAAAAATTTTGCGAAGTTTCCATAGTTATTTACAATATATTTTTTGGCCTGTATTAAAGATCTTAATTTTGTTAACACATTTTATATTTTTGGCATTAAATTATAAAACTTTGTTGCTAGGTAAGTAATATATTTTAACTGATTAGTTGTATTGGTGTGAGGTATGATTAAGGTCTGTTTACATTGGTTATAGTTTCATATTGATGGTTTACGCTAATTTTTGTATTATTTAATTTTTATGAGTATATGTATATGATTCTCCCAAAACAATTAACCCATATCTGATTAATGATTCAACAAGAGCTTTATAAACATTAACAATTTACAATAAAAAACTCTCTTAGTAGATAAAATTTATGAATTAGGCATCAAATTTTTTAGTTTGTCAATAAAAATTCCTAAATATTTTGATTTTTGATGCCTTATATTTTGTCCCGATTATTATTTTCGATTTCATTGAAATTGGGTCTGTTTGCATTTGTCAGAGAGAAGGCTATGTAATTTGGATATATTTAAAGAAAGTTTACATGAATCCAGCCAGTGTTTTAGGATGTTAATTCCCTCTACCACCCTGTCCAGTTTTTTGCCATGATTTTCCATTAAATACTACGACGAGATTTAATTTTTTTCCCTGCTTTTATAGATTGGTATTATCACTGATTCCTTAAAAACTTTTGCAATTTTCTTGGATTTAAAAATGATGTTAATGATGTGCATACGTGGTTTGACTATTTCTTAGTGGATATATTTTATAATATTTATGGTTAAAATTAAAATAGGCAATGCTCCAGCCTACTTGCAAGAACTTGTTAATTTTAATTTTCAGGTACATGCTCATAATACTATATCTATTAATAACTTCCATATCCAACATGTAACAAGTAAACATGCTTAAATACAAGTATTTTATAAGGGGTTATCAATTACCACCTTTTTTTTTTAAATATTCAATTTCTCCCACTTTTTAAAAATAAAGTGAAAATATATCTACCCTCTCAAAATACAAAAACAGTGTAATTTATGTTTTAATATCAGTTCTTGTAGCCTATTGTCTTATTTATCCTAGTCTGTGCATATTTACTGTACTTTTGTGTATTGTTTTAATTAGTGAGTATTTGTATTTATTACTTTAACTTTTTTACTCTTATTTATTTTGTGTATATGTATTGTTTGTTGTATTAAAAATCGACTGACTATTGTAGTTATAAATTAGCTGTGACTAAATAAACAATTTATATTGAAGTGCAATTTTTTCCTGCTGCGTCAATGTTTTTCAAAGTTGAAATTTGCTTAATAATTTCTCAGTGACTGGCCTTAAAAATAATGTTTGCTTTTGATGTTTTAGAATAAAAGGATTTTGCTGGGTGGGTATTTTCTTTTCCATTTCTATCTCGTTTATCTGTTTATATTAAGTATTATATACATCTGATTCCAAAATAAAAGAATTTATAGTTAAATTATTAATTTTACTTTTTCGCCTAATAAAAATATGATCGATGCAAGGGGGAGTTTCGTGGTTACCATGGTAGACTTATTTATATATGGAATGAATCCCTCTTGACCCATTAGAAAAATATATTAATTTGTTATATTATTGTAATTGTCATTAATATTAATATTTAAGTCCCCAATGAATACTTCAATATTTTTGTACTAAGGTTCTTCAAAACATTGTTTTTGGTCCTTGATAAGTAAATTGTAACAATCTGTAAACCATTAAACCCATTACAATACTTCCCTCATAAAGGGGAAGTATTGTAATCGTGAAAAAAAAATCCTCTGAGATGTTTTCAGATGTTTTCTCGATTCCGTTAGTCTGTCTGTCTGTCGGTCGGTCAGTTCGCGGCATAGCTAAAAAAAGCTGCCTATACAATTGACTTCAGATTTTGCTCAAAAATTATGCAAAACAGTATGACGACCTAGTGAAATGTTAAAAAAATTATTACTAAAAAAATTGCTTATCCAGTTTTCATAAATTTTTTAGAAAAATCAGGTATTATGTAGGAATCAACTGGTAAAATTTTGGTACGGAATCCAAGAGGGCGGAATAAAATGGCGGCTTCACGAAAATAAATAAAGTTCAGCCTGAAAAAATATGTAATAAATTGTGTGCCATAATTAATTGTAGTATAGATATGACCTAGTAAAGCTATGGTACTAATTCAAGATGGCGAAACAAAATGGCCGCCAAATAATATTTTTGTAATCTGGAAAAATCACCCTCTTAGCGTTTTAGCATCCCTAAGTGCTAAAAAATATGTTTTATCAATTCCGTCGGTTCATCTGTCTGTCACTTCGCGGCAAAGCTTAAAAACTACTCATCAGATTTTGTTCAAATTTTATTAAAAAATCAAGGCTCATATGGGAATAAGCTAATAATATTTTGGTAAAAATCTAATGTCGGAACAAGATTGTGGCCTAGTGAAGTTGTTTCCCTGTATACAGTTTATACACTTTTTTGATGTCTTTTACTACACAGTAGTATCTACAGTGTGATTTTCGGTGCAGTATACACATACCTAATTTTTTTCACATTTGTTATTTTTGTGATAAAGTCCTTGGCAGTTGAACCATAGTGCATTCACTTTCGCCTTCATTGTGCATTCACTTTAGCCTCAGGGCATTCATAGATACCTATCTTGTCTTGCTTTGATAGTCTTTTCTTAAGCTGGCTTTATTTCTCTTCTAAAAAAAAATCTGTGTGTTGTAAAACTGTGACTCATGACACCATGTTCAAAGGTCGGGTTTTGGCCCAAATGATCTGAATTTTGCATATTTAGCAGCTCCAATGTTCAATCTTGAGAGATTGGTAAAAATGTTATCTAAACAACTGCACCGCTGACCCTGAAACCTGGTGTCATTGGTGACTATAGCTTGCAGATTGAATGCCCATAGAAGTTCCAAAAACATTGACACTTCATAACTGTTACACTTAATTTCTATATTAAAATCACCTGCTAGGAAAATATAATAATCAAGATTTAACTTGTAAAACATTAGCTCAAAACCATTCATAATATTAACATTAAATACTGCCTACTATAATGTTCGTTAAATTAATGACTGAGACTGAGATTGCTGAGACTTCACTGATTGAAGAATATATAGCAGATTTTTTGGATAACTGAGCACTGGCTTTCTAAGAACGAAAGTACTTCAATTAGATTCAAAGGTTATTAAATCAGTGCCAATTCAGCTAGAACAAATTCTATGGGTGGAGGTACTGCCATTATGGTGAAAGAAGATATGGATTTTCTTCAAATAGAAATTTGTACTTTTAATGTTGAGGAATGCATTCAGTGGCGCGAAACTAGTAGAATTCAACTTATTTATTATGCCTTCACATAGAGGGCAATTATAACGCTTTTTTGAGTACATTGGAGGCTATCCTGTGTTACTTGGTGTGGGTGAGAATGTTGCGCTAGTGGGAGATTTTAACATTCACTTTGGTACAGGTGAGAGGGGATTTGGGCTGCTGAGTGATCTTCTTGAAACTTATGGCTTTGCGCGCATCGTCTTTCAGCCGACCAGGAGTCATTCTTGTCTCGACAACATCTTTATCAGCCCCAGTGTGTCTGCTACGGCTGCTGATGTGGTTCACTTTGGTTTGTCTGACCATGTGGGGCAGAGTCTTAGGGTCTTTTCTACAGTTCACACTAAAACCAGAAAGGTGGAAAAAAAGATAGATGCAGAAAGGAAAGCATATAACTTTGTTCAGATGATGGTAAAAGCCTACTTCCAAGCATTTCCTGAGAAGAATTATTGGGTAATAAAGTAGAATGGTTAAAAGAATTACTTAAACTAATGAGGATTACAGTATGACAATATGAACAGGCAATAAAAGATGTCAAGAAACCCAGTAACAATAGAATTACATCAACTGCAAGGAATCCTGCAAGTGCTGCATGGAGAATATGTATGGCCTTTCAACCAGACTGCTAAACCAAGTCAAAAATGTCATATTGATCCCTTTGACAAAACTTATTAATCATTGCTTTGAAGATAGCAAATTTCCCTCTGTACTAAAAAAAGCTTTAATTTAAATTTTAATTTTAATGTTTCAAATTATCGTCGTATAGCTTTGTTGCCTGTTCTTTCAAAAGTTATCAAAAAATGCATGTCCAATCAAATTATATATTTTTTGAGGCAAATAATATCTTTACCCCCTCAATTTGGTTTCAGGCTGGGGGGACACTTTATTCACGGAATTCTTGATCTCTTAACTACTTTTATGGACTCTTATGAAAATTTTGAATATAACACTGTCTGGTTTTATGACGTTAGTAAGGCTTTTGACTTGTGTCTCCTATTGTCTGCTCAGTAAAAAACTGCACTGTTATGGATTTTGCGCAAAAGTGTAGGCACTAATCGACTCCTACTTAGAAAATCGTCGTCAGGGTGGGGGTGAATTTTCATCTGAAAGGACTGTGAGGATCAGAGTTCTTCAGGGATCTATGTTGGGACCAATTTTCTTCTGGGGGAGTTCCATGCTCACTACATCCTATTTGCTGATGTTACCACTTTATCAGTCACTAGAGCTAATATTAAGATATAAAGCAGAGGATGGGAATAGCACAGGCAGGAGCTGAACTCTAGTTAAAAATAAATGGGCTATTACTCAATAAAGACAGAACAAATAAGATGATCTTTACATTAAGAGACACTGTGCAGATACAAGCAACAGTAACATGTCCATTTTTTTGGGTGTACACCTTGACTCAAAAAGTGGGACATTTACATAGATATTCTTTCAGGTAAGCTTAAGAGTAACATATTTTTGCTGAGATGTTTGTTTGGGTGTGTTGGACAGGATATCCTAAAAATGGTGTACCATGATCTGATTCATTCAGTTATATAGATACTATAGCCTGATAGTGTGGGGACAGGCTGCTGATACACACATAGTCTTCTGACTCTCACCTTTAGGGAGGACTGTCGATAAGATTGTATCAGCTTGGTTATTTTGATCCTCCCCTGCCTGCAAATGCTACAATTGAACCCAATTTATTATCCCCAAAAGGATATATATATATATATATATATATATATATATATATATATATATATATATATATATATATATATATATATATATATATATATATATATATATATATATATATATATATATATATATATTTATATATATATATATATATATATATATATATATATATATATATATATATATATATATTTATGTTATATCCTTTCTCACGAGCAATGTCACCTTCAAGTACGATGCCCTTGGTTCCCACCGTATCGGATGTCGGTTATCTCAAGGAGACGGCGAGTACGAGACGCCTCGTCAGCAGAATCTGCCCAGCAAGCAAGTTCTCACTGACGCAGCATTCGTCTTTCATATAAATAGTGTAAATTGTAAATAAAATCATGATTCGTTTTTAAGCTTCTATACTGTTAGTTTAATTTTGATTTTGTAAATAAAAATATTTTTTAAAAAGTGAATTTTAAGTCGAGTGATATAACAAATTGGCGCAGTCGTGGTAGGATCTGGCAACGTTGGCAGAACAAGAGAACTCTAACTGGCAACGGTGGATCCCAATCCTTCATCCAGAAGAACAAAGAAGCCCCATTTTGTGCATTGTGACGTCATCAACTTGGCAGAACACGCATCTACGGAAGGAACACATAGTGAAGCCCCTGGTAGAACTAACTGCTAAGAACACGACGAGCGATGTTTCTACTCTGTTTGTAAGTAACGAGTCATCACGTTTATTTTAAAAATAACATTTAATTAAATACCTGTTCGACTTTTCAAAATCGATCTTACATTTTATTAATTAGTAAAATAATCAATTATTCTGTTAATTGATTTTTCAATAAGCTAATCAATTATTCTGCTAATTGATTTCTGTATTTCTAAGTGTAACAACGTATAATTTGTGTATAATCAGTTATTCTGTTAATTGATTAATTTTAAAATATTTTTTGGAATTATTTTGACCAGTTATTCTGCTAACTGATCTCCAGATTACATTTGTATTTTTATTACAACAAGAAATATTACACAGTTTTAATTTAATTACACTAACTAGTTAATAACAACTGTTTATTTTACGTTGGTTGGCATACTACTTTACGTACTGTCTATCAACATAAAATTTCGTAAAATATTTTGTGTTTTATATCCTTTTTATATTATATTGTGCTAGTGTTTATTGTGTTGATATATTGAGCAAATATGACGGAAAATGAAAGAATAACTGCAGGAGCAGCGGTAGCAGTAATCGAACCTTATAAACTTTCCGAGATTTTTTCTATTATCCCCGAATTCGAAGGTGATCAAATATTTTTACAAACCTTCCTAAATGCCTGCGAATGTGCATATGATATGTCTACGGGTAACCAAAAAGACCTTTTAGTGATTCACATAAAAAATAGGTTGCGAGGGAGAGCAGCGCAGCTGATAAGTTCCCGAAATCCACTTTCTTTTCTAGAGATAAAGCAATTACTTAATTCTCACTTCGGAGATACGCGAGATCTATCTTCTCTTATTCAGGACTTACAAAGAATGAGACAACTGCCAAACGAATCTCCTTTGACTTTCCTTAACAGACTTCAAGTCCTAAATGCCAAAATGCATGCCAACATACAAAAATCCATACTCGCACCCAGTCAAAAGGCAGCCCAAATAACATTAATCGAATCCATGTCTCTAAATAGCCTACTTACTGGCCTGGAACCCCGAATTGGTCATATAATACGTGCAGGAAATCCACCTAATCTTTTGGAAGCACAAATTCGCATCAGACGCGAGCTCCAACTATCATATTTCGAATCCCAAAAATCTTCTAGACCCAATCCGCCTGCTAGACCTATTTTTCAAACTAATAAAAGACCTAATGTACAATCCCTTAAATGTCATAGATGTGGTCGCAATGGTCACTTAGCAAATGAATGTAGATCGCAACAACGTCCTAATGGTTATACTTCCCAGAATTTTGGCAATTTCCAAAGGCCTAATACCAATCAACAATCAAATTCTTTTCAATCAAGCACCTCCTTTCAGTCGAATAGACCAAACAACGGTCAGCCAAGACCGCAGTACACACCCCATAACCAGTCAAACCGAAACAATTTCCAACGTCAAACACCATTTAACAATTTTCAACGTCCTTCAGTAATACAAAATAATCCCCAGCATCGTGCTCATATTGTCAATTTTGACAATGACCAATATTCCAACAATAACTATTCCGAACCCCAATATGACGAGTATTGTAACCAATACGCAGGAATGTATGAAGATAACCCCGATTACGAATATCAAAATGTTGAAAATATTGATCAACAAGATAAAACGAATTACGATGAATATCAGGATTTTCTTCCCACTTCGAATCAAAACCATCCTCCTATTCGAACAATTTCAAATACCAATGCCGTGACGGAAATCCAAAATCAAATACAAACCCTGAATTTGGACGACATGAACCCGTCATTGAATTTCCCAGAACAACATTTTCTTTAAATCCCCTTCTTGCTGTTAATCCGAAAAATCTATATTACATAAAAGACGCATCTAACACTTTTAAACTACTTATAGATTCCGGAGCAGGAATTACGATATTTAAAGAAAACACAGTAAAACAATTTCCCCAACGTTTTCCCGAAAACGTTACGATTCAAGGCATCACAGACCAAAAACTTCTTATCACCGAATCAACCCTAGTTCCTTTTCAAGCCGGAAACCCACATAAAGTTTACATATACGACTTAGATATTGATTTCGATGGTATTCTAGGACTCGACTTTTTAGAACATTATGAATGCACCATCGACTTAAAAAATAAACAACTTGTTACAAATTTTAAAACTTTACCACTGTTTAAGGCAGAAGAAAACCTCGAACAAAATTTTAAAATAACTAACGTAAACAATTCTAACGAAATTAAGATTGAAGGTAGGACCGAACAAATTTTTAAATTACGTTGTGATTTAGTCAACACCGATGCTATCCTATCTAGGCAAGAAATCGAAAAAGTTCATATCCCAAACGCAATTGTCCATGTCAATGAAAAAGGCGAATTTCTAACTTCTGTGGTTAATGCAAACGCCATCCCAAAAACCATTAATTTTTCAAATATCGAAATCGAACCTTTTTCTCATTCGCTACTCAATTACAATTTATCTGATAAACAGCTATCTCCTAACCGCATTCCCAACATTAAGTCCCAACTTCGTTTAGAGCATCTTAACGAAGAAGAAAAAGAAATAATTACCAATCTTTGCGTAGATTTTGAGGACATATTTTACCTCGAAGGTGACAATCTTACCTTTACCAATGAAATTAAACACCAAATTGACACCAATGGTGCAAAGCCTGTTTTCACCAAATCATACAGGTATCCCCATATTCACAAAGAAGAGGTAAAAACTCAGGTTAATAAAATGTTAGAACAAGGAATCATAAAACCCTCTATTTCACCTTGGTCATCTCCAGTTTGGGTCGTCCCCAAGAAACTTGATTCCTCAGGCAAACAAAAATGGAGAGTAGTCATAGATTATTGTAAATTGAATGAATCCACGGTAGATGATAAGTACCCGCTTCCCAATATTTCTGATCTTTTGGATCAGCTAGGCAAGTGCCAGTATTTTACAACCCTGGATCTGGCTTCAGGATTTCACCAGATCGAGATAGACCCTAAAGATATTCCAAAAACTGCTTTCTCTGTCGAGAACGGACACTACGAATTTATAAGAATGCCCTTTGGTCTTAAAAACGCCCCGTCCACTTTCCAGAGAGTAATGGACAACATCCTTCTAGGCATTCTCAATGAACGTTGTCTCGTCTATATGGACGACATCATTGTGTATTCACCCACAATCCATGACCACATCACACGCTTACGCGAAGTTTTTAAACGTCTTCGAAAAGCAAACCTCAAAATACAACCTGACAAATGTGAGTTCCTGAGAAAAGAGGTAGCATACCTTGGTCACCTAATCACTCAGGATGGAGTTAAACCTAATCCCACTAAAATCGATTGTATACAGAAATTTCCAGAACCAAAAAATTCAAAAGATATAAAATCCTTTCTGGGTTTAGCTGGTTATTATCGTAGGTTTATTCCAAACTTTGCGAAAATATCAAAGCCCCTTACCAGATTGTTGAAAAAAGATATCAAATTTGATTTCGACTCAGATTGTCGTCAAGCTTTCGACGAACTAAAACAATTATTGACTTCTGACCCAATTCTCATCTATCCAAATTTCGATGAGCCTTTCCTACTAACAAGATGCAAGCGCATTTGCGATAGGCGCTGTACTTTCCCAAGGTCCCATTGGCAAAGACTTGGTTATGCCTCAAGAACATTATGTAAAGCCGAAACCAATTACTCGACAATAGAAAGAGAACTACTTGCAATTGTATGGGCCGTGAAATATTTTCGTCCATATTTATTTGGAAGAAAGTTCATTCTAGTCACAGATCATCGTCCCCTTACTTGGTTACTTTCTATTAAAGACCCAGGTAGCAGATTAGCACGATGGCGGCTAAAACTAGGAGAATATCAGTACGAAATAATTTATAAACCGGGAAAAATTAATAAAAACGCTGATGCTTTATCTCGGATAAAAGTAAATCATTTCCAAGAATGCGCAAAGCTTCAAACAAAAATATCTGTTTTTGCATCGAATGAGCCAGAATCCGAAGAACCTATCGAAGAACCTAAAACCTATGACGACGATGTAATAGCCGAAGAATACAATAAATTCGTAAGCCTTTACGAAATCAGATCCCTGATCGATTATTCTAAAATCGAAACAACCAACGACCAGCTGTTGGATAAGTCACACAAAAATATTATAACATTCTTTCGACAAAATAAATTAGAAGAACTACCTCATAAGATTCTTGACGATATTTTCGAGGAAAACATGGAATTTAATCCAAAACAAATAAATATTTTCTCCAGTAAATCAACAAAAAATCGTAAATATTTCATTATTCCTCTCCCGTTTAACCCAGAAACTGTCACACAACTTCTCTTTTACATTCTCTATACCGGTCAAGACGAACTTGACATCTCTTGTACCTATTTCGTGGAAAACACACTCGAACTTCCTATCCTTGAAATATTTTCGTATATTTTTGCAGACAAAAATATAAAATTAAGTATCTGCCAAAACATCACAACAACCCCTAATGAAGACGAAATACCTCAGATCTTAGATCATTACCATCGCGGAAAAACCAACTTACATCGCGGGATTAACGAGACGTTAAGACGCATAAAAGAAAAATACAATTGGCCAGGCATAATAAAAGCCGTAGAAAACTTTATTAAAAGTTGCGAAACTTGCCAAAAAGTAAAAATCTGTCGTAAAAATCTAAGCAGTCCCCTAGTCGTAACAGAAACGCCCAAAACACCTTTTGAAAGAATAAACATAGACATATTTGAATACCCAACTCGAAATTACGCCCTAACAGTACGTGACGAACTAACAAAATTTACACAAGCTTACCCTATAGAGGATAAGACAGCAAAATCTGTTGTTAATACACTTCTTGTATTTTTTCAACATTATGGAACTCCGTTACGTATACATTGTGACTATGGCCGAGAATTCAAAAACACCTTAATGAATGACCTCTGTGAGCTTTACGATATCAAACTAACTTTCTCTAGCGTAGGACACCCTCAATCAAACGGCTCTGTTGAGAGATTTCACGCGACACTTAGTGAAATGATACGAGCTAATCAAACTGAAAACCCTGACGAACACCCGTTTAATGTTCTTCCTTATGCAACTATATGTTATAACAATACCAAAAACAAAACGCACGGTTTTACGCCTTACGAACTTATTTTTGGACACACCTCATCTAGACCACCCGAAATCCTATATAATGAAAAACGTCTTATTTCCAAATATATGCAAGATCTAAACAATCGCATGCAATACCTTTATAAAACAGCCCGAGCCAGAACATGTCAACAAAAAGAAAAAGCCAAAGAGCGCTTCGACCAAAATGTTTCTGCTCACCCCTATGAATATAATGTAGGAGATAAGGTATACATTAAAGAATCGCAAATCAAGGACAAAAGCCAAAATAAATTTAACGGTCCATTCGAAATAATCGAAATTTTACAAAATTCAGCAATTCTGATAAAACCCCGAATCTAAACAAAAATCTAAAATAAATTTTGACAGACTGAAACCATACTATGAGTAATTTTTCTCTTCTAGGTTCTTGGCACTTTCAACAGCCACTCAGTCCCAATACACTCTAACACCAATAAACAACACCTTAGGAATTTTCTTTCATGAAGAAGCGACCGTAAAAATCTCAAATGATAAATGGACCCTCCTTGTTTACAAAGACCTCGGACCAATCAAAGAAACAATTAGTAATAATGACAAAATATTAGAAAGCTTATTAAACACTATAGACGAAGACGTACCGCGAATGAAAGCCTTTAAGCCGCAAGTTCAAACTCATGTTAGTCTCCTTAAACAAATATCAAACGCCGTTAACCAAAAGTACACTGAAATAATGGCCGACACTAAAAAATACATTTTTAGAGAAAAACGTGGTATTCTTAATGGTATTGGAACCATTTGGAAATCAATAACTGGTAATCTTGACGCCTCCGATGGTGAATATTTCAACGAGTGCATCGAAAAGTTAACCCACGATGAATACCAAATAGAAAATCTTTTGAAAAATCAAATATCTGTAACTACCTCTGTTATCAAAAGCTTTAACGAAACCATTCAAAAACTTCAAATTGACGAGGAAACCTTTAATAACGATATTAAAGAAATTCGCGAATCAATTATGGATATTTCCGATCATCTCAAATTTTATCAATCACAACTCGATATCCTAGACTTGTGCGAATCACTAACAGAAAGCTATTCATTTATCGAAAATACTTTAAACGATGCTATAAACGCTGTTACATTTGCACGTTTAAAAATTTTGCACAGTTCAATCATTACTCCATACGATTTAGTAGACTCATTAAAGCATATATCGCAGTCATTACAGAAGAATAATCTTCCCTTGCCGATATATTATTCAAGCGTAGCTCAATACCTCGACATAATAGAATTAAAGGCATATCAATTAGATACTAGAATAATTTTTGTACTAGAAATACCTTTAGTCGAACCTGAAAAATACACTCTCTATCACTTATATCCTATACCGATTCTGGATAATCGAACAGGCCTTCATCACATTTTGTCAATAACTAATAAACTAATTGCGCGAAATGATGATTCTTTACTTTATACAACCATCCGCAATATGAAGTCCTGCAAACCACTAGGCAACCGTATGTTCATCTGTTCCAACATCCTGCCATACCCAATTGATACTGATGCAGTCTGCGAGGCTCAGCTTCTGAAGAGACTTGATCATCTACCCAGAACATGCCAAGTTTTAGTCATTCTTGCCAAAGACTATAACATTCAAGAAATCAGTCAGAATTTATGGTTGATAGCTGTTGCAGACCCTCTGCCCGTCACAATAAAATGTGGATCCAGAGATGTAGAGACTCAGATCATCAACACAAATACTTTGATGAAACTTCAACCCGAGTGTAGTGCCTTCGTTGGGAGTACAAGAGTTCGTGCCCAGAAATCAGTTGATGTTTACGACAACGTAATCTACAATTACCACCCAGTCAACATCCCTTTTGACTGCTGTAACCATATGCCAGAGAATATTCACTTACCAGATTTGAAGCCTCTGAAGCTAAACAAAATAGATGTAGAGGACCTGAACATAGCCCAGCACAAGCTAAATCAGTATGCCGATCAGCTGGATCAATTGGTAAATCAGCCGTTCGTGAAAAAACACATAAGTTGGTTCACGATTCTTACAATAACACTCATTATCACACTGATTGCCTTATACATCTTTTGCAAATGTCGAAGACGAACACGTAACATCAAGATTGGAGTAGCCACTAGCAACGATGACAATCCACCCTCTCCACCTAAAAGAGGATCTAACGTTATACAATGGAGAAGAATAATTCCCAGAAGGAGACCGAGCATCCGCCTTGGCGACCCGATTGAAGAAAGTGAAGAGATTGAACTCAACCTCAATAAGCAGAGGACCTGAAAGTTGTCACCACGCGTCAACTTTCATCTTAATGGGGGAGTTGTTATATCCTTTCTCACGAGCAATGTCACCTTCAAGTACGATGCCCTTGGTTCCCACCGTATCGGATGTCGGTTATCTCAAGGAGACGGCGAGTACCGAGACGCCTCGTCAGCAGAATCTGCCCAGCAAGCAAGTTCCCACTGACGCAGCATTCGTCTTTCATATAAATAGTGTAAATTGTAAATAAAATCATGATTCGTTTTTAATCTTCTATACTGTTAGTTTAATTTTGATTTTGTAAATAAGAATATTTTTTAAAAAGTGAATTTTAAGTCGAGTGATATAACATTTATATATGTGTTTTCATTCCGGGTGTACATCCGTTCACTACTGTCGTTCTGAAAAGAACAGTTTTGCTGACGTTTCGCCAAAATCACATTTGGCATTTTCGAAGCTTTCTTTCTCGCGTCCGAATAGAGACTATATATATATATATATATATATATATATATATATATATATCTTAGTCCTTCACAGATGGAAAAATACAATGTTTTTTCATTCCGGGTGTACATCCGTTCACTACTGTCGTTCTAAACGTCAGCAAAACTGTTCTTTTCAGAACGACAGTAGTGAACGGATGTACACCCGGAATGAAAACATATATATATATATATATATATATATATATATATATATATATATATATATATATATATATATATATATATATATATATATATATATATATATATATATATATATATATATATATATATATATATATATATATATATATATATATATATATATATATATATATATATATATATATATATATATATATATATATATATATATATATATATATATATATATATATATATATATATATATATAAATAAATAAATAAATATAAATATATATACATAATATATGCATTGGTTATAATTTTAGAGAGAAATTGTTGGCTGCTAGACCTTCCAGAAAATTTAACGATTCTATGAAAAAAGATCCTATTGATGATGTATTTGCCATGAAGTACTACAAGTGGATAGTATATCCATTTGCAGATGCTGTAAATGCGCATAGAGAAACTCATCACCCTGAGATGTATAATAAGCCCAATGCTAACCTGTATGCGACCATTGAATTAAATATGCAGGGAGAGAAAAAAGTAAGTATAAATAATTGCATTTCAAATTATTTTAGCACAACTAAAATGACATGATACAAGGTACAATACATGAAAAAGAAAACTACGCACAGTTTACTTAACTACTATTTAAAGAGTCACTTAAAGTATAATGCTCTAAATTTATCAGGAAATTCCTAGTGTCGCTTTTAAACAATTTTATACCTTCAAATTATTTAATTTTGTCTGGTAATGCAATAAAAAATTTAAACACAAGTTGTTTGGTCATTTTTCAGAAAGAGTTAGTCTGTGAATAGGAAAATTGACATCTCTTCTGGTATTATATTCATGATTTTTTCTTCTTTAAAGTTAAAAAACTTTTTGTGTATAAAGAAAAATATTAAACATTCATAGATATACAATATATAAACTGCTTTACTTACATTTCTAAATACATTTCTACAGCTCACGTTGAACTCCATCTTTTGTATAAACCTGATTAACCATTTTTGAACCACAAAAATGTTCTGCAATAAACTATGCCTTCCCCAAAAAATAACTATACCTTAGGTCAAATTTAAAATTAGCTAAGTACATGGTTTTGAGTGTTTTCTTCTTCATATATATGCCAACAACTCGTACTCTATAGCAAATGAAATTTAATTTTTTTCATTACATTATTAATATGAAATGACCACTCAGAAAATTCATTAACATAAATTTCTAAAAATTTTATATCATCTGATAATTTAATTACTATATTTCCAATTGTTGCTGATGGACTCTCTATTGTCTACTGTTAAGTTCTGAAAAATAGCATATTGGATGCAATTTATTTATTTTATTTTTTTAATTATTTAATGGACCTACCATTTACACTCTTAAAGTCACATAGCTGTATTATATTTTAAATTAAGACTAGTTAAAAGTCTGTAAAAAAAATTACATACTTTTTTATATCTAATTTGAGATATATTGAGAATGAGTTAAAATTCATTATTTTTCTACTAACATACATTTTCTACTTAGACTAAAGTTTTTTCAGGAATATCGGACGGTAGTTATCCTTAAATCTTATTTATTGCCAAGTAACGTTTCGCGATGCCTTTATTGCATCTTCTTCAGGCTACGTAACTGTTTAAGATTTAACCACTACATTAGTTACAGCAATCATTTTGATACAAAATGGTCTCAACCATGGAAAATGCAGATATTACTTTTAAATTATTACTTAATTATTGTATATATTGTGTCAAATATTGCTAAGTTGGAAGATGTATCACTAATTACAGCCAAATATATTAGTTTCGAGGGAGGCAACACAAAAATTTACTTTACTGACTACGTCAGAAAATATAACCTTTGTCAAACCAAATATGTTTGTTTTGACAATTATATATATATATATATATATATATATATATATATATATATATATATATATATATATATATAAATGTTGTTCATTACCTTAAGACAGATTTCATGGAAATATACATTATGTTTCATGCAATTCAAACTATTTTCAAAAAATTTATTGTTTGTGACAACATAACTTTTATGAAAATATTTCGAATTACATGGGTCCATTAAAGCAATAATTTAAATTTATATTTATATTTATTTATTTATATTACTAGGAGCATTAACATTTGACGCCAAAACTAAACTTTTCAAATAGTGTTCTATTTCTTGATGTTTTGTGGTGGGCTTTACCGTGGTCAATTCTTTCTGCAAAGAGCAGTGATGTGCTTTCCTGAATTTTGTATACAATAATGTTTTTAGCTCTTGCCTGCCTTTCACAGGTTTCATTTAAAATCACCTGCTAACTAAAAAATGGGAAGGGGGCCATAGTGGATGATGGGGAAAAAGCTCGTAATATTAGCAATATGGGTATTTGAAACAATGTCGTTATCAGATATGCCTTCAAACGTTATACATTTAGTTTAAACACCAGTGCACTTCCTGCGAGATCAGTTATAAGAGCCATTTTTCTTACATTGGGAGTAGATTTTGTGAAATTCAAAATTTGACAAACCAGAACATCCCTTATGGAACTTGGCACAACAACGAATGCACTTTATCACATGTTGGTTTGATCTAATATTTTTTTTTACAAATAGCATAGTCTGCTTGCGCCGACATTTGAAACGTTTATACACACAACGTATCAGCTGATACAACACTTCAGAGGTTCAATGAGACAACAGTCAGTTTATTGAAAATATCGGAACGGAACAGTCGACTTTTAAAAAAAGTCAGTGGTTTTAGTGAATAAACATTGTATAGACACATTGTGTAGACCATTGGAACAAAACATTATTAAAAAAGAACACAATTAATTACTAAAATTTACGATTTTGTCGAGGCCGTTTTACAACAAGTAAACACAATATAAAGTGACCACACAAATTGTTGGTTCAATAAAAGCTGTTTATTTAGAGTTACTTTTCTATATCCTTTGATCCAAACGGTTAATCTCCTATTACTCCCTCTCATTTTCTGATTGGGCAAATATTGATCAACAGTCCAAAAGTTAATGGAAGTTCCAAAGCCAATGATGTTCTGACTTCAATATGTCCAGCAGCTATTGCAGCAATTTGGGAAACGAAGTCACGCTGAATATGTTTTCCAACTTAATCAGCAAGATCGTTGGAAAAATGGTTCAAGACAAGAAATTGCCTCTATATAAATGGTTACTCGGACTAATAGAGCAGCTTTATCCAGGAAGCGATGACCTTTCCAGAGTGGCATATATCAAAACGGCATCAGGACTCATAAAAATATCTACAAGACATTTAATGTGCGGGAGTGTATTAGTATTTTAGACAACATTTTTGTGAATGAAACTGGTAGAACCATTCTAGGTAACTTTAATGTTAATATAATTGACAATAGTGCAAAACAAACAACAGAATATTTTAATATTGCTGCCATGGGTGGATTTTGTGTAGTCAGTACTATTGACCAGATAATTCAACCTGGCTTACCTCTGATAAACTCTTATTGATAGACCATGTACTAAGAAATAAATACATTAAACTTAAGGTTTATGTAAGAGACTATGATATATCAAATCATAGCCCCTTGCATATAGAATACTTTAGAAATATATTAAAATATTTTCACAGAAAGTAAAAAAAAAGTTGATGTTTTTGATACAGGTAGGTTTATAGATACAACTGTTCAAAATTTTAGTCATTGTGATATAATGTTCATTTAATCAACTAATACATTTGGTAAAAACAGCAAAAAGAAAATTGGAAAGAAGGGGTAAAAGAAGTGATATGCCTACTAGTCTTAAGAAACCATTCCGTTTGGATTTTTTCATGTTTTCATTTTTTTAATCATTATTGCTTCCAGTGACGGCTCGTACTCCAAAATTTAGTGTCGGCCGGGGCTCAAGGCCAATCAAAAGCGGTTTTACTGTGAAGAGGTAATGAGGTAATTACCCCCCCCCCCTCCCACAGCCCAGACGTCGAAATTACGATTAAAAACTTGGCTACGAAACACTATAGCACAAGAGCGACCTGTTGGATTGGGTCTCTGGCATATCCATAGAGTATTGATGTAAATATAAACAATGTAATTAATAAATTTGCTGCAGACAAACAAATTGAACGTTATTCTATAACTATTTATTAGAGGCTGTTTTTTTTCACTTATGCCACAAGTATGATAAAAAATATAGGTATTTATGTTGTTCTCAAACCATTTATAATAAAATATATTAACAATTTTTTTTTAAATTAACCTCCCGCCCCCAGAAAGGTTTTCTAAAATCGTGCTTGAGGCCAATGTGGTGTTAATTAGTGCCGCGTCCAAATATGGTCAAATACTAGTCTTTTATTTTTTTCCGTTTATTTCTTCAATGATAATTAGGTAGATATCAACAGCAGATCTAGGCTAGAGTATAAATTTAATAAAGCAGAAAAAAATGTTATTAAAGCGTTCTAGTCAGTCAATTTAATTTTTTGATATTTTAATGTGTCTTGCCTCAAGAGGAAAATATAATAGATGCCAAATATAATAAAAGCTACATACACAACGAAAAAAGCACATTGTCGAGAAAGAATCACGATGCGGCCGGCCGATTTCTAAAACAAATTGCAAATGATATTTTAAAATATTCACTTGCGCTTATTTCGTCACCACATTTAAACATGTAACATGAAGTAAAACTTGCTAATATAATATATTAACCATCACTAGTCATGACTAAAGCAAAGAACTAACTAAAATTAGTTTAAAAATTAGTAGCCTTATTTTATAATAATTACAATTAATACCTGTAAAATGGTAGTATTCAATTGGGAAAAAATCCAGGGATACGGTCACATCAAGACGGGGCGGCGTTGGATAAGCTACGACGAACGTTATAGCCGAGGTAATAGCGTGAGACGTATGCGAACGTACTACGTACCGCGTGAACTAGTAGATGAAGTATTGCATGCTCGGCTGGCCGAGCCACCCTCTGTAATAAATATATTAGAATATTTGTGGACGATGGCCCGCGGTCTGCTGCTAATGGTGTTATTGTATGTTAGTCAAGCAATTATAATAGGGATACCTACCTATTTGCTATGTGCCCAGGAAATAATAAACTACATTTTGGTTTTGTGCGTTTTTAGGATGTTTGCAAAACTATTTTTGAAAAATATTTACTTTTTTTTTTCCCTGTATATTTTCTGGTACGCCCGGCCGAGCCTGCCCCCCTGACGAGCCGTCACTGAGTGCTTCATATCTTTATGTTTGTTATGAATATCTAAAGTTTGTAAACAAATATAGCATTTAAAAGTGATAAAATTATAGTAATACATACTATTACATTATTACCTCTTTAATTCACACATCTGTTTTGTTGAACAATTATAAATATTAGAAATGTTTAAATATCTAAAAAGGTAGCAAGTATAAATAGCTTGATATGGTAAACTAACAAGTAGGAGGCAGAGCAAAAAGAAATAACTATTTTAAAAAAAATTTGTATATTTCTATTTTTTAGTTGAAAATTACTACTTGACATTAGATTTATTTGAAATAAAAAGTAAAATTTTTCCGTTTTTGGGTCGATTTCCCGATTTACTTGAACAGAAAAGTCCAATTTTTCCCTTTTTCGTTCCATTTTAAAAATAAGATATTTTTTAATGTTGCCATATTATAGAGTGGGCTCGAACTTAAGGTCTTTTAGGAAACTGTAGGGCATCAAGATATAGGTGTTTTGTGATATTGGCTTAACGTTTACTTAGGTCTAATAAAAAAGCTAGTGGTTCAGGTTAAAGCCTGTTTGTTTGTCTCTTATAGTTAATCCTTAATCTTTTAGGTGGGTGTACAAGTTCTACCTTGGAAAAGCAATACATACAAATAACATTTTTTATTGGTGACACTGTGTAGAGATTATTCAGTTAAGTGAGTAAAACAGAACGTACATGTATCTCAAACGTTTCGAAAAAAAGAACTTCAAGGTCCAGTTTTTTTAAATTTGATATAATCTTATATTTTCTGCACACCCTATACTCAATATATCACTGTTCAACCTGGTGTTTAAAGCAGTCATACATGTATGTCAAAACACTTCGAAAAAGGAAGAAACGACCTCTCAGCCAAAATAAGGTTTTTTGAAATCGGTTCATTAATAACGAAAATATCGGATTTTAAAATTAAAGGTATTAATAGTTGATAGAATAAAAGTGTTGACAAGTGTGTTTATAACTTCTAAAAATATCACATTTTTTTAGACACGATTTGTGGACAATTTCAAAAGGATTGCCCCAGTACCTCATAAGTATGATCATGGAGAAGAGAGAAGTATAATAGCATTTGCAAAAACTATTGAAAGTCAGGAAGAGGCCAGACATGCAGGAGCGCAGCTGACTGGCGGCATAGATTTAATTAAGCAGATCCAGAATGGACAAGTAAGACATATTTTAACATATGTTATAAAACCATTTTTTAAAAATTTTGTCTTATAAACAGAATTAATTTTTGTGTTTAAGGTTTCCCATTTGACATATTACCAAGAAATATATGAGGTTGAATTAGTTACCAGATTTAAACTTATCTCTGTAACACAAAATGGTATTTGATTAAGGTGGAGATTTTCCTGATGTTTCTCTTGAGTTTTATTCATGATGTAGGACCGAATTTAAATTTGTTCCACATACCGTGTAAAATAAAATAAACATTGCTAGTTTGATATGATTTAGATAATTTGTGACCAATAATTAGTAATAACAGAATTGTGTTGATTTGAATGAACCACATTTTTGGTGTTTCCAGATGTTATTTCACATACATTGTTATTGTTTTGAATCTTCAGGGTATCCCATGATTATTTTAGTGATAGGAAAAATTTTTCTTGAGTTTATGATGAAAATATTTTTTTGTAATTTCATGACAGTAACAACTATTTGATCAAAAATTGGCTCAACCTTATAAGTATTTAAATTTTATATTTTAACAACAAATTTCAATTCAATCATAGGCGTAAAAGTGGGCATAGGTAACTCTCCCAGGTTTTTTTCATAAAAAAAAGGTATGCCACAGATTTTTAAAAATTTTACTTACTTTCGCATTCAGGGCAAATAACAATACACAAAAAGAACTGCTTGGAATCTGTCTATTTCCTTTTGAGAAAAAAGAAACAAATTTCTACTATGTCACTATTTCTGTTTGTTGGCTGGCCTAAGCTGGCAGGGCAGACAGCAGAATCATATATTTGTGAGGCTATGTTATGAAGTGGGCCTGGATTTCGAGTCATATCCCTTGAAACAATATGTCTAACAAAGGAACCCAAGCCATTTCTCTATTTTCAGTCCACTGGCTTGCAGCAAGCTGATGAGCGATTCAAATGTTTTAGGTGAAAGAGAATATTATGTAGAAAGTAATATGCAAAGTATTAATAGTAGGTCCCCGACTTCCATACACTGGCACAGTCTGTCGTTTTTCACCTGTATTCTGGTCATATGCGCTGGTGTCCGCATCCTGTTAATTGTTGTAATATGTGGTCTCTTGAGGCTCTTTAATCTGCAGAATCATGGTCTTCTCACTGGCTCTTTGACCGTTGTACCTTAGACAATCGCAGGAACTGAAACCTGGCCCTCTATTTACTCCACACTTTCGAGAAAAGTATCGACAATAAGTATTTCTCTTCTCTCCTTTTGCCTTCCTTCATTCGCTAACATTTAAAGGCATGAAATATAAATTGATGAATAGGGTGGATGAAATATTCGTCAATTCGTTGATTCGCCCATTCATATGAATGGACATCCGGGATATTTGAAAGAGTATGCAGTTCGTTGAGAAAACGGGTCGGCACGTGTATTTTAGCGGGACGAAATCATTTTCAACAATTGTAATTTAATATCAATTCGTCATTCTCTTACTTATCTTTTAAGTTAAATTCTTAATTTTTCTTATTTTTTAATTTTAATTAATTCTATTTCTGGAGAATTTTTAAATTGTGTTACTGAATCTTATTTGTTTCACTGTATCTCAGAAACTAAACATTTACCAACTCATGTATACAACGTTTTTGTTATTTTCATAAAACTTATGTTGTGTTTAGTTTTAAGCAAATCCAATACCAACTAAAATGGGACTAGTGGCGTGCGACAGAATAGATTTTTTTTTCTCGAAAACGACTTATTAATAAAAAAAATAGTGGAGTGACAATTTTTTCTCCAAAAATCCAGGTAGGATTATCCCATAGTTAAATTAAAAATTTTTTGGTATTTTCAAAATGTATTCTACACCCTTAAGCTTGCACCAAATTTTAATCAAATAGCTATGGCTGTTACTAACTAGTAAATAATGATAATCTAATATAATGTAAGTAATATCTAGTATAATGTAAATTGAAGATAATAATAATTTAAAATAAACATATATTTAGGTCTGGTGTTTTTAGTTGTAATAATGGGTTACATAGGTTTATACATACATTAAATAACACATGGCTGTAAGTTTTTCTTATTATAAGGATCTCCCATATCTACGATATGACATTTTGAAATTGTTTAATTTCGTAACCAAAATAGATTATGTTTTTTAGGTTCAGCTTCTTGACTTCCAGTTTGTTGTCGCTCATCCAGATATTCTTCCCGAATTAGTTGCATTAAGGTAAGGTGAAGATCCCTCAAGGCGAAACGTCGAAAAATAATTCAAATCTGAAACTCATATTTAAAACTGTCTGATCTCAAAAAACAAGATTTTATTTATTGTGTCTATTTTATATAACACAGGCATTAGTAAATATCAAGTGAGTATTGTACTTTATTGTCACACAGATGTACGAGGAGATATTGATATACTCTTAGCCTACTACTGAAACAATAAAAAAATTGGTATTTTAAATATTTCATTATTCTACAAAGGCCCCCTTAATACACTTTCTGTAGGACTATATATTGTCCCTAAGCCTTTCAAAAAAAAATGTTTCTTCTTGGTCTCCAAACTAATTTCCCACAGCTTCAATAACGGCTTCATTGGAAAATAATTTGCAACCTTTCAAACTTTTTCAATTTAGGAAAAAAATCAGGTAAATAAGGAAAGTGTTTTACCAATTCGAACCTCAGATCGCGAAGTTTATTCATAGCAGTGTTCGATTTGTGTGCTGGAGCATTGTCTTGCGAAAACGAAACTACTTTGGAGATCGTTCTGAGTATTTTTTTTACTATTTTCAATGATCAATGAGAATGATATCGTAACTATTTCAAAACATTGAAGCAAGAATTTTTCCAGCAGATTTTTCAAAACGAAATTTCTTTGGGCTTTGGGATGATAAAATCCAGTTTTCATCCATAGTGACAAGACGATTCACAAACTTTGCATCGTTATCAAATCGGGCACAGATCAAGTGTGATGTTTTTACTCGTTCTCGCTTTTGATTGCAGGCGTTCAGCCATTTGGGTCTCCATTTCGCGGATTTTTTTCCGTGCCAGATTGAAACGTTCGCATGATATTCTCAGTGCCTAAGCTATGTCTGTAATCATCTTGAATGGAAACTTTTCCTCTTTTGAGGCAAGTAACCCAATTTTTGACTGTGTCCATGTGTTCATAAATCTCCTTACTTTGTAACCCCCTTTTAATATTGTCACTAAAAATGGTTCTGATCAATGACTGCAATAAAAGTACATGGTCGATATCATGGTGTAGACAAGAGCTTGGCAATAAACAAACGAAAATAGTTCAGAGGGATTACAATAATTTCTAGGTTTAACAAGATCTAAAATTTCTTCTGTTGCAGGTATAAAAGTAATTTTAACTGTTTTCTTCTAGTGGGTATTTTAAATACATTTTTGAAAAATAGAGTGTCAGTCTTTATTTCTCACAGGAAATGTTCGGTTGTATTACCATATTATTTTACGAAATATTATACTTATAAAACAGCATTATGTGGACGTCCGTGGAAAAAGCATTTATCTGTCGATGCTAGGGAAATTGTAAAAGTGTTTATAGTTCTTTACTTAACAGAGGGCTTAACGCTAGTGCTCTTGCAAGTGATTTCACCAAGATAACTCTGTAGTGTAAAGAATCGTGTCAAATCCCATCACTTCAAGAAAGAAGCAAAGATGCCCGTTCCATCAAATGTCCGAAAAGTTTATTACACCATTTACTAAAAGCAACGTTTACTTACAAACTCCAAGCTCCAAAGCAAATGTTCGCTAATGATAAAATCTATATAAGCTGTAGTATCACTAGCCTTTGGAGAGTTTTGTCTAAAATGGACTTCAGATATCATACCATTGACAAGCAGCAAGTAATTATGGAATATAAACGATTACAAAAATGGCGTCCTCAGTTTACATCATTGATAAGAAAATACCTCGATGAGACATGGTTTGAAACGCTTGAAACACCATTCAAAGGATGATCGGATTCTTCTGGTAGGTGTAATACAAAAACACCATCAAATAAAGGGAAAAGGATAACCATTTTACATGGATTTTAATGGACACTGCAGGTATCACAGTTGCTAATTATATAAGGCTCCAAGCTGAAATAATACGAAATTGGAGCTTCAAAGCTACATGGCGGCGAATAATATAATATTTTTAAGAATGTTATACAAAAAGTGATCTGTTAGAAGTTTTAAAGGCATTCTATATAAAAAGTACATGGTTGTGATGCATTAGCAGTCGAAATGGGATATACGATGTTACGGACTATTGTGTTTTTAATTCCATAAAGCAAGTGGGGCACAAATTAAAAAATAAAAAATTAGGTCTGCAAATATTTCACCGATTTAAGTTTTAGCGTTGTAAATTTAATAAAAAATGTATTAATTATAATCTCCCAGATAGTTGGTAAAATTTAGTCCCTATCTCGTAATTACTGTAGAAAATTCCTGTTATTCTGGATCATGTAATTAAACCGTTTATAATAAATTTAGAAGAGGCTAACCACAGCGAAACCGAACTAGATATATAATAACATTATAAATGTAAATATATATAAATAAGTAGTACCAAAATATTTGTATTATATGTGTTTTTCATTTGATTAAATATATAAACAGTATACAAGTTTCATTACTTTTTTTCCTTAGAACCCCAAATCTGCATTAAATACATACATAAAGCCTGATCACTTATTACATTGCCTACATAATGTGATCGATCCAAGTAGTTTTATTGTCGTCATTCAGTAAGAATTTTTCGTGAAAAGCACTAGGTATACATTATGACGGATCAATATTCCATGTTATCGATTTTCTTATTTTGGCTGAAATGGTTTTATTGAAAAATTTTTACTTGGTAACGTTTAAACTTTTTGACGTTCAGCACTCCTAATAAGTCTGTTGATGCTATGGAAATGTGGTTTTCTTGATGCATTCTAAATGTTCAAGGCTAACTAGATATCATTATCCCCTTGTATTAGCAGCGTGGGTGTACAAACAAAACGTGGGCGTACAAGCAAAACTCTTAAGTCCATATTTTTTTTTAACAAAATGAGAATGTGTTTCCTCCCTGTTAAGTCCGTATTGGGCTAATGCCTTAAGTCCCTGTTTATAACTACTTTTGACAAGTAGAACAACAAAAGTGTGTTTTTTCATCATTAACTTGCATATGGGCTTAACATGATTTTGCTTGTACGCTCACAAAATTATTTATCTTTGTAGTAATCATAATATCATAATAGTGCACATGTATGTGTACTTGTCATTAGCACTAAAGGACCTGGGGTGCGATTTTGCACTTATCATTTTGTTAGTTAACGAAAATTTTCTCCATTCGGAGAGCTGTTCGGCATGACAATCGGATTTTCCGATCCTGGTTCGTTACTATTCTAATTTTTCTATTACTAAAGCTGCCATTTTCCGAATCCAGTTTTTGATAATATCTAAATTTACTGCCTTGGAGTCTAATTTCGTAAGATAAAAAATAATTTTAATTACTTGAAAGCTAAGCCATGATATATTAGCATATACATCATACCGTAAGTAATCAACAGATGCCAAAATATTCAAGAAAATCATGAAAACATGGAACCTCCAAATAGGCAGCGAAAATACGAAACTCGTAAAAAAATCCTTCAAATTAAACAAGGTAACCTAATCTGTTTAAAAAATATCTATGTCATATTATTACCAAACCTGTATATTTTAGTTATTAATGAATCATTACTTTTTAATTCAGTGAATTCTTTCCTGATTTGATCATTTTGTTAGAAGTACAGGAAAACATAAAACGCTATCCTAAAAATGTACTTCTTTTGAAGAAATATTTAACAAAGTTGTGAATATTCTGTTTAAATATTAATTAAATTATTTACTATATGGTGCAAAATTCTATATTCAGTATTTTATTCTTAAAAGAAAAGGGGACCTATGTTAATATCTATTCTAATCCAACACCGCGGCTGTTTGCAACCACATAAACATCATACATCTATCCGTCTTTGAAACGGGGCGCGCCTTCCACAGAAAAATAATATAATAATATAGGCGAAATGCATTCATCGGGAGAACAAAGCAATTTAAACTTAGAGTAAGAATAAAAATCTTACTCTAGGTTGTAAATGCCCGTTGTTACTGGGAAATGGCTCTCCCTATTTGAGGAATACGGCAGTATTTTATTTAGTTTTGGTCTCTCGTTACCTAACCTAACTTTTTTAGTTCACAAATACACAGTAAACAAGGTAGGAACAGCTGATGGATCCCTTGCGGAAACATAACAGTGGTTTAATAATGGTGTATTTAAGTATTGCAAAATTGAATATAAATTCCAGTAACTAGGAACCAATTTAAGTATAATGTTTTCTATTGATGGAAAGACTAAAGAAGCAATAAGGGCAGTTGAATCTAGATTATCATATTGATAAGACTGTTGCAGGTAGGCATGAATTTGTATATTTTAGCAAATAGAATGTACTTGCTTAAATTATATTTCATTGTCTATGTCGAGGTCTATGTATAACTTGTAAACAAAAGTATTCCTTAACAGGTATTTTCAAAGAAAATTTATAGAGTAAGCTATTATTTAGGTATTATATATTTTCACTGTTGAGGGCGAAATGAAATAATCTTTGTTTTTCTTTAAAAGAACTACAGTTGGAATTATATAATGTTATAATTATTAGAAAAGTGAAATAATTAGTTATATTATATCACACAGTATGTGGTGTAGAGCACATTTATTGATTATAGCAACATTTTTACAGCTTTTGCAGAATATGACACTAAAAAGAAGGGAATGATACAAGCAATAATGTCCAGTATTTGATACAGTATTTTCATTTACCTTTCACATACTTAATCAATATAAGGAAGAACAATCATCGAAGCACATTTACAAATTGCTCGATAAGCTGTTGATTCAAATTTGAACTGGACCATTTTGATTGTAGAAGATATATACCTCTGTAAGTATAAATTGTGATTATTTTGTTTTTTTTATAAAGAAACTTACTATAATATTAGACTTAAACAGGTTGGGCTAGTGTAATTCATAAGCTTATGTTTAGCAAAGTCTACTGGAAAACATACCTATGAGTTCGTTATTATAACAAATCATCAGTTCACAGTATCAAACAGAATTTAACACTTGAAACCTTGTTTGATTTGACTAATGGTTTTTCCACTGATATTCTGTTGGAAAACAGCAGCAAGATAATCCATAGCAACTCAACTGATAAATGCTGCACTTATTTTTTTATTGTCACTCATTTCAAGTTTCACTTCACAATAAAAATATTCTATTTAAAAAATAATTATTATATGACTTAATAAGTTCATTATGTTTAATGGAATTTATTTGTTTATTCTTATGTGAAATTGTACAGGGTGCTTGGTTATATTTTAAATGGTACCCTAGAGGCCTTATTCTGTGAGTTATCAAAAAACTTTAAATACAAATGTTTTGGGGTTTGAACGGGCTTCTTGCCGATTATAAATATACTAGGTTTAAACTTTATCTCTAAAGATAACAGAGAAATTTTAGAAAAACCTTGCCATAAGAGGCAATGTTTAAGAGAGAGGGAGAAAGCTCCAATATAGTGGAGTCAGTGGGAATACATTGCTTCTTATGATAAGGTTTTTCTTAAATTTGTTGATTATCTTTAGAAATAAAGGTCTTAAACCTAGTCTATTATTAATAATCAGCAAGAAGAGACCATTTGAGGTGTATCTACTATACAGGGTGTGCCTATAACGAAGTCGATGCCCATTTGCTAAATTTCCATTTACCTTTTGTTTGTTTTTCTTGTAAATTGCCCAAACCTAAACACTTTTATATTTAAAGTTTTTTGATAACTCATAAAAAAGACTGTAGGGTACGTTTAGAATATAACCAGACATCCTGTACATAAAATCTGTATAAAATATCAGATGTGTTAAAAATTCAAAAAAAAAACTACATAGATATACATAAAGGAACAAAAGAAACCTTATTTTTTTGTAAGTTAAGTTTACTGTGTTTACCATTTTTGACCAGAAGAGATTATTTCAAATCTATATTATGTAATTCTGGGATACCTTGTTAGGTACTGGAAGATATTAGGTTGCTAAAAGTACATTTTGTAAGGATATATTAAATATTTATACAGGATGTCCCAAAAATGTGGTATAAGGTGCAGCTGCTGTTTTTTTATTATGGACTATTTTGTTTTATTAAAGAATAAAACATCTGGTTTATATATAATTTGTAAACTGAAGTTTAATACCTTAAAAAAGACCATACATAGAACTAAAAAAGGAATTTGTAATTTGTTTTGTTTAAAATTTTATTTTTTAAACTTCAATTTACTTGAAACATCTGTATTGTTGCCTGCTTTAATCATATCAAATAAAGTATAACTGACTAAAGTCTATGAAAATTAAGATTACTCAAAGTGAAAACTGTATTTTGTAACAAGAAACATTTTTTTCTCGATTTTTTCTTCAGAATAACTTTTTTCTATAAATTCAATTCTGTCTCTATTTTGTAAGATTTGGAAGTGTTCATGGTATCTATTGTTCAGAAAGTCAAGAACTACAACATATATAAAATTTAGGGAATTTCCCTCAAGCTAGTTTTATAAGATTTATGTGTAGTCCTAGTAGCCACCTCGCAATTCACCCATTCTTATAAGCTTTGTTCAGTATAATTTTTAGAATACCACTAGATTGTGACGTATAAATGACGAACTTAAACATGGACATTTTTGGACAATATTCAGGTCTCAACTGTCTAGCAGGCGCGTAACTAAGGGAGGCATAGGGAGGCGATGTCTTTTTTTTGGATATTGCATGGACGCCCGCAGAACCATAACTGATGAAAAAAAAACCAAAAAAGGTCATGCATAGTCCATTTCGTATATAAATGTAATTTATATATGTAATATACAATATTTACATTTTCCAGGGGAGGCATTTTGGTGTTCTATTATTATTATTATTATTATTATTCAATATGAAGAAAGTTTTTTGGTATTCGGGTATGGATTATCCTGGGTAGAAAAGAAGAATATAATATTTCGTTTTGTAATAGTCCTTGTGTGTGTATATAAACATTTTGAGAAAATGACAAGGCCTTAGATAATATTCTGTGTAACAGATTTCTTGTGGCTTTTTGCATTTTCGAAGCGATAAATCCAAGATATAGTACTAGGCATTATTGAAAACCACAACTCAATATATAAATTCTGGTTAAAAATTAGTAAACTTGAATTTTGTCCACAAATTTGCATGTATAACTGCATCTGTCCAGTAGTTTACTATAGGACATCAGTACCTAAAATTAATTAATTAATGTAGGGGTTATGGTTATATTTAATAAAAAAATTGGGTGGAGGTACTATACATGCTGTTGGTTAGAAACAAAAGTTTAAAAAGCCATATTTATAGGGATATTCTCCTTATTTTGTTAAGGGGAATTTGCTCCTTAACTATTGCATTTAATTTTTAACTAAAATTGGCAATTACCTATTTTATCAATAACGAAGTTTTTTAATAGCACATTATTTCATTTAAAATATCCTTCTTTTACAGCTGATTTTTCGAAAAGCAATTTTTTTACAATACTTTTTCTTCTTTTTAGGTATTTCAAGTGACAGTGTGAGTCATTTGGACCCTTCGTAAAAGAAAATGGCGTGGACTTATGTATCACCAGAATTCAGCAGCAATGGAAACTAATTTCAGCTTGTAACAACTTAAACAATAAAAAAATGTCCAATTCTAAAATTTTTTTATTTAGTGACATATAAAATTCATTTTTACGATAAAATATTGCAACACTTTTAAAAAAAATTTTAAAGAAGTTCCAGTCAATTTCATAATAATCAAAATGGAAAATTATTTCATTTATATCTTAAAGATTTATGACTACACTTAAATCTAGAAAAAAATTATATTTAGGCATTTTATAGATACAGATTTACAGGGATATAGAGAGTTAGAGATTGGTACCATTATGAAATTAGTTACGGGTAGTATTATATATCAATCTTTAAACATATTTCCAAAAGTTAAGGTATGAAAGTGGAAATATTTATTTTTCAGTTCCAACTGTTTCTTTTGGTAGTTATATAAACTCTCGAAACGTCAATTTTTAGTTTTTAGACGATAAAATTACTCTGTTAGGTATAAGATCAACTGTGCAGTAATTTTATTATTTTGAATGCAATGAAAAAAAATGCACAATAAATTTTCTCCTTCCCAATCATAAGGTAATTCTCAGTATCTTTGAAATATATAGAGTGACAAAATATGTATTTTTATGAAATGAATACCCTGTCTATTTTTTACACCTATGAAAAGCTAAAAAATACCTTTCCAAAAAACTTTGTGCCAAATTTTCTGATATACCAACCTATGATATTTAAAAAACTAAAATTAATACCTGCCTACAAATGGCCATATTATTTTTGAATATATGAATTTCAGTCGTAACAGTTACAAATAGAGTATTTCTTAAAAGGTCTTCTTTATACAGAGCATTCCATGTAAAAAATTACACTGTATGTAATACTTTTTAGTACGAGAAATAATAAAAATATTAGAGAGGGATCACTTTAAATGTTAAAAAAATTTATTAGGCCGTCATTTAGTTTTGTCATACAAGATTCGGACTAAAATTTTACCAGTCTGTCTCTGTTTCTCACTTGAGTTTTATACAATCTTATTTCATTAGACCGCCATTTTGTTTCGCCATATACGATTTTTACCAAAATGTTTCCATTCCGTTGAAAACTTAAATTCAACTGGATAAGTATTTTTTAAGCTATGCTGCGTACAGACAGACTGACAGAAGTGGGAAATCATGGGCCCCAAGCACCTTAAAATGCAAAGTTCTACAAAAATGTCAAAGGGTTAATTTTTCATTTTTTACTCTTGTAAACTGGTCTAAATGCTGGTGGTTGCCATTCTTCAATAAGGGCTTGTATTTATTTTAAACTTTATAATTAAATGGTAAAAGTATTAAATTTTATTTGTTTATTTTTCTAATGATTTAATAAATCCTATTAGGCATTTTAATAATTTTAACACAGAATAAGTGTGTAACTTATTTTATTTAGACCATATTACCATTTTATTAAAAATCGTCTTAATCAATACATATTGGTAAGTTATTATAAAAACATATTTTTATTACCAATTCATTAGATAAATATAGAAAACAAATGTATTAGAAATTAAAGTAGGAAGTTTCATTTTGAAAAAATATTTAATTCAGAATAAATATAACAAAATTTTGACTAATACTCTATCTCAAAATATGGATTACTAAAGTATTCAACAATTGTCTGTTAAATTTCTTAGATTTTAATTTAATGTTGATTCTTTAACAAGTGTCCTATTTATTTAAAGAGGTGTTATGTATCTTAAAATAGTTATTTCCTACCTAGAAATACCCGACAGTGCCTTTAAGAATATCATATTCTCTAATGTCTCTAAAATATCTGGAAATACCTCCTACAAGGGCAAAAATATTATATTACGCCTTTATAATAAGCTATAATAACATTAAAATCTGTTCTGGAAAAGCACAATGTAATATCCACTAAAATGTTCACCTTTTTTCTCTTGAAATCATCACTTATTTGTTAACTTCTGTTTTATTAGAATATTAGTAGGATTTAGGTACAATAATTATTCGATCACCAATTGATGCCAGCAATGCTGCTGTATATTCCCTTTTAGAAGTATAACAAAGTAAGGATCTCCAGGCAGACCTTAGAAGCTTCAGATTTTTAATTCTTCATCACCTTTTAATTATTTCCAAAATAATAAAGTATACCTAATTAAGCCAAACAAACGTGTTTTGCTCAACGTCAACAAAATAATTTTAAGGTTAACAGTAGCTGTCAAATCGTAATGAAAAACTGGCCTACTTGACGTGAAAAAATACATGCAATTTTCCATTTAAGAAATGGATGCTACTTCCAACCTTTGTCAGTTGTTTCCATTCGATAACTAACGAAATGATAAGTGCAAAATCGCACCCCTGGTTCGATTTTGAGTCATGCCAGACTTTGTTTAAAATATATTTAATGTGCTTGCTATCTATCTAATGGATCTGATATAATACGGACTGTTTATGTTAACCTATGTTAAACTTGCTATAGCTTTGCTCAAGTAATTTTAAATCTAGTAAATATTTAGAATTTTCAATTTTAATACAAAAATGTAATCCTTTTGATTTAAATGACACTTAGTTTTGTTTGTTCCAATAGGGCTTCTGGGGTGCGATTTTGCACTTATCATGCCGTTAGTTAACGAATCGCTAAATCACGTGATTTAGCGAAACAACTGACAAAGGTTGGAAGTAGCATCCATTTCTTAAATGGAAAATTGCATGTATTTTTTGACGTCAAGTAGGCCAGTTTTTCATTACGATTTGACAGTTACTGTTAACCTTAAAATTATTTTGTTGACGTTGGGCAAAACACGACACATTTAATTAATTAAATATACTTTATTATTTTGGAAATAATTAAAAGGTGATGAAGATTTAAAAATCTGAAGCTTCTAAGGTCTGCCTGGAGATCTTTAATACTTATGTTTGTTATACTTCTAAAAGGGAAGATATAGCAGCATTGCTGGCATCAATTGGTGATGGTGAATAATTATTGTACCTAATACCTACTAATATTCTAATAAAACAGAAATTAACAAATAAGTGGTGATTTCAAGAGACCTAAATTTGACTTTAATTAATCTCAACATGTGAGTGCAGTGAAAAAAGGTAAACATTTTAGTGGATATTATATTGTGCTTTTCCAGAACAGATTTTAATGTTATTATACCTTATTATAAAGGCGTAATATAATATTTTTGCACTTGTATTTCCAGATATTTTAGAGACATTAGAGAATATGATATTCTTAGACACTGTCAGGTATTTCGAGGTAGGAAATAACTATTTTAAGATACATAACACCTCTTTAAATAAATAGGACACTAAGCAAAGAATCAACATTAAATTAAAATGTAATAAATTTAACAGACAATTGTTGAATACTTTAGTAAGCCATATTTTGAGATAGAGCTTAAGTTTTTTTTTCTTTTTTTTTTCTTTATTGTCTACAAATTCAATGTACTGTAGTGATAAATGCATACATATCTTTAAGTGGACTAGTTTTAGATGTACTAGTCAAAATTTTGTTATATTTATTCTGAATTAAGTATTTTTTCAAAATGAAATTTCCTACTTTAATTTCTAATACATTTGTTTTCTATATTTATCTAATGAATTGGTAACAAAAATATGTTTTTTATTTTTCCAAATGTATTGTTTATTTGAAGACGATTTTTAATAAAATGGTAATATGGTCTTAATAAAATAAGTTACACACTTATTCTGTGTTACAATTAAAATACCTAATAGGATTTATTAAATCATTAGAAAAATAAACAAATAAAAGTTAATACTTTTATCATTTAATTATAAAGTTTAAAATAAATAAAAGTCCTTACTGAAGAAGGGCAACCACCAGCATTTAGACCAGTTTACAAGAGTAAAAAATGAAAAATTAACCCTTTGACATTTTTGCAGAACTTACATTTTAGGGTGCTTGGGCCCCACGTTTTCCCACTTCTGTCAGTCTATCTGTACGCAGCATAGCTTAAAAAATACTTATCCAGTTGAATTTAAGTTTTCAACGGAATGGAAACATTTTGGGTTAAAATCGAATATGGCGAAACAAAATGGCAGCCTAATGAAATAAAACTGCATAAAACTCAAGTGAGAAACAGACTGGTAAAATTTTAGTCCGAATCTTGTATGACAAAACTAAATGACGGCCTAATAAATTATTCGAATATGCAGCAAATTGTAGTGACAATCTGTACGAGGGGAAATTGATTGCCATTTCAAGTGGTCCCTCTCTAATATTTTTATTATTTCTCGTACTAAAAAATATTACACACAGTGTAATTTTTTACATGGGAATGCTCTGTATAAAGAAGACCTTTTAAGAAATACTCTATTTGTAACTGTTACGACTGAAATTTATATATTCAAAAATAATATGGCCATTTGTAGGAAGGTATTAATTTTAGTTTTTGAAATATCATAGGTGGGTCTCAGAAAATTTGGCATGAAGTTTTTTGGAGATATTTTTTAGCTTTTCATAGGTGTAAAAAATAGACAGGGTTTTCATTTAGTAAAAATAGATATTTTGTCACTCTCTATGTATTTCAAAGATACTGATAATTACCATATGATTGGGAAGAAGAAAATTTACTTTGCACTTTTTTCATTGCATTAAAAATAATAAAATTACTGCACAGTTGATCCTATACCTAATAGAGTAATTTTATCGTCTAAAAACTAAAATTGACGTTTGGAGAGTTTACATAACTACCAAAAGAAACAGTTGGAACTGAAAAATAAATATTTCTACTTTCATACCTTAACTTCTGGAAATTTGTTTAAAGATTCATATATAATACCAACCATAACTAATGTCATAATGGTATCAATCTCTCACTCTCTATATCCCTGTAAATCTGTCTCTATAAAACGCCTAAATATAATTATTTTTTTAAATTTAAGTATAGTCATAAATGAAATAATTTTCCATTTTGATTGTTATGAAATTGACTGGAACTTCTTTAATTTTTTTTTAAAGTGTTGCATATTTTATAGTAAAAATCAATTCTATATTTGTCACTAAATAAAAAACAACAATTGGACATGTTTTTATTGTTCGAGTTGTTACAAACTGAAATTAGTTTCCATTGCTGCTGATTTCTGGTGATACGTAAGTCCACACCTTTTCTTTTACAAAGGGTCCAAAGGACTCACACTGTGACTTGAAATACCCAAAAAGAAGAAAAAATATTGTAAAAAAATTGCTTTTCAAAAAATCAGCTGTAAATATGCTATTAAAAAACTTTGTTATTGATAAAATAGGTATATTTCCAATTTTAGTTAAAAATTAAAAGCAATACATAAGGAGCATATTCCCCTTAAGAAAATAAGAAGAATATCCATATAAATATGGCTTTTTAAACTTGTGTTTGTAACCAACAGCATGTATAGTACCTCCACCCAATTTTTTTATTCAATATAACCATAACCCCTACATTAATTAATTAATTTAAGATACTGATGTCCAAATTCGTAGACAAAATTCAAGTTTACTAATTTTCAACCAGAATTTATATATTGAGTTGTGGTTTTCGATAATGCCTAGCACTATATGTTGGATTTATGGCTTCGAAAATGCAAAAGGCCACAAGAAATCTGTTACACAGAGTATTATCTAAGCCCTTGTCATTTTCACACATAATGACTATTACAAACCGAAATATTTCTACCCAGGATAATCCAAACCCGAATACCAAAAGACTTTTTCTATAAAAAGGGTGTTTTCACCAAAATGTAAATTTTTCTGGATGTGTTGTTTTTTTCAGCTCCTGTATGCATCAAACAATTGTTTCTTACTCCATTCTATTGTGAACTTTTTACTTTAAACTAACTTATGATCCATCAAAAGGTCATTTGAGAGTTTAAAAATTAATGAAACTTATTAAATAATGGTAAAAAGGTCTGTTATTATTTAAATTTACATAGATATTAATGAATTCTAATGATGAGTTTGAAGTTAGTTCAAAGTAAAAAATATGCAAAACAGTTTTTTATAAGTATAATGTTTTTATTTATATTTTGACATCTAGATACAGCTTTAACTTTAGAAAATAAAAACACAATAATTGTAGGATTTTTTCACTATTATCTTCTAAGAATACAAAATATTACTGAATAGAAGAAATTACATAATCTATATTTTTTTTAGCTGGCTCCATTTAATGCAACATTAAATGAATCTGAAGTTAGCAATTATATCAGGTTTTGTACCTTTATCTTTAAAGATTATCCAAAAAATTGATAAAACCCATTTCATAAGAGGCAAAGATATTCGTCTCTCTCTCTCTGAACTCAGATATTTATAATCGGTATGAAAAGACTAATTTAATTAGATAATAATATTCAAGGTGTCACATTTAAAAAATCCATGTTATGTAGTTTTTTCTATTTTTTAATAATTTTTAGAAATATTTGATATTCTTAGACCATAATTCAGGAATAATCCTACAAATTTTGAAATTAAAGTTTTTTTTAAATTTTCTATAATTAAAGATGTAACTAGGTGTCAAAATATAAATGAAAGCCTTGTACAACAGTCGCATTTATAAATTTAGAGACATTACTTTTATTCATAACTGAGGTAAGAAATAATAGTTTAAGGGATACAAAAGTTGAGAAAAAAAAAACATGTTAAAAAAAATTTACAATTTCTTTGAAAACACCCTGTACAAAAAAAACTAAAGAATTTAAAAAAAAAACAAGGAAAACTTTTTTACAAGTGTTTTACAAAACACTCTGTAAAACAACTTATTGAAGACCTCTGAATTAACATCCTCTAGGCTATAAACTCCATACTTAGTGCTAGACCGTAGGGTTGTCCCTAGACTCCTGTTACTGAATGGGGGGAAGGGGGGAGGGGGACGCTTGCCTCCCCTGGAAAATGTAAATATTGTATATTACATATATAAATTACATGTATATACCAAATGGACTATGCATGACCTTTTTTGGTTTTTTTTCATCAGTTATGGTTCTACAGGCGCCCATGCAATATCCCAAAAAAAAGAGATCGCCTCTCCTATGCCCCCCTTAGTCGAAAACCGCAACTAAATATGTTAATTTTTATTGAACAAAAATTGAGATCTGAATATTGTCCAAAAATTTCCATCTATAAGTTCATCATTTATACGTCACAATGTCGCAATCCGCAATGCCACTAGGTATTCTAAAAATTATACTGAACAAAGCCTATAAGAATGGGTGAATTGCGAGGTAGCTACTAGGACTACACATAAATCTTATATAAAACTAGCTTGAGGGAAATTCCTTACATTTTATATATATGTTGTAGTTCTTGACTTTCTGAACAATAGATACCATGATCACCTCCAAATCTTACAAAATAGAGACAGAATTGAATTTATAAAATAAAGTTATTCTGAAGAATAAATGGAGAAAAAAATGTTTCTTGTTACAAAATTCGGTTTTCACTTTGAGTAATCTTAATTTTCATAGACGTTAGTCAGTTTTACTTTATTTGATATGATTAAAAAAGGCAACATACAGATGTTTCAAGTAAATTGTTTAAAAAATAAAATTTTAAACAAAACGAATTACAAATTCATGTATGGTCTTTTTTAAGGTATTAAACCTCAGTTTACCAAATTGCATATAAACCAGATGTTTTGATCTTTAATAACCTTGTACAACATTTTTGGGACATCCTGTATAAATATTTAATATATCCTTATAAACTGTACTTTTAGCAACCTAGTATCTTCCAGTACCTAACAAGGTATCCCAGAATTACATAATAATGGATTTGAAATAACCTCTTCTGGTCAAAAATGGTAAACACAGTTAACTTAACTTACAAAAAATAAGGTTTCTTCATGATATAGGTATAATGTATATGGTGTATAATTTTTTCTCTAAAATTAAGTTTGCTATGTAGTTTTTTTTTAAATTTTTAACACATCTGATATTTTATACAGATTTTATGTACAGGATGTTTAGTTATATTTTAAACAGTACCCTAGAGACTTTATTATGAGTTATCAAAAAACTTTAAATATAAAAGTGTTTAGGTTTGGTCAATTTACAAGAAAAACAAACAAAAGGTAATCGGAAATTTAGCAAATGGGCATCGACTGCGTTATTTTAAAAGGCACACCCTGTATAATAGATACACCTCAAATGGTCTCTTCTTGCTGAAGTTTTCTGATAACTCATAGCATAAGGCCTGTAGGGTACCTACCATTTAAAATATAACCAGGCACCCCGTACAATTTTACATAGGAATAAACAAATAAATTCCATTAAACATAATGAACTTATTAAGTCATATAATAGTTATTTTTTTAAATAGAATATTTTTATTGTGATTATGTGAAACTTCAAAAGCGATTCATAAATTTGAACAAAAGATTAATTTAAAAATACACATTAAAAATTGCAATTAGCAAATCCCAAGGAAAAACAAACACTTCAAACATATTTGTATCACACTGTAATAAATTAGACAAACATATAAAACATAATGAGGTGTCTAGCACAAAGTTTAATGGATGACAATAAAAAAATAAGTGCACCATTCATCAGTTGAGTTGCTATGCATTATCTTGCTGCTGTTTTCCGACAGAATATCAGTGCAAAAACAATTAGTCAAATCAAACAAGGTTTTAAGTGTTAAATTCTGTTTGATACTTGTAAACTGATAATTTGTTATAATAACAAACTCATAGGTATGTTTTGCAGTAGACTTTGCTAAACATAAGCTTATGAATTATACTAGCCTAATCTGTTTAAGTCTAATATTATAGTAAGTTTCTTTATAAAAAAAAATAAAATAATCACAACTAATACTTACACAGGTATATATCTTCTGCAATCAAAATGGTCAAGTTCAAATTTGAATCAACAAAATAGCTTATCAAGGAATTTGTAATTGTGCTTCGGTGATTGTTTTCCTTATAATGATTAAGTATGTGAAAGGTAAATGAAAATACTGTATCAAATACTTGACATCATTTCTTGTATCATTCCCTTCTTTTTAGGGTCATATTCTGCAAAAAAGTAAAAATAGTGCTATAATCAATAAATGTGCCATACACCACATACTGTGTAATATAATATAACTAATTATTTCCTTTCTCTGATAATTATAACATTATATAATTCCAACTATAGTTCTTTTAAAGAAAAACAAAGATTATTTCATTTCGCCCTCAACAGTGAAAATATATAATACCAAAGAAAATAATAGCTTACACTATACATTTTCTTTGATAATACCTGTTAAGGAATACTTTTGTTTAAAAGACATATACATAGACCTCTACATAGACAATAAAATATAATTTTAGCAAGTACATTCTATTTGCTTAAAAATATACAAATTCATGCCTACCTGTAACAGTATTATGATAATCTAGATTCAACTGCCCTTATTGCTTCTTTAGTCTTTCCATCAATAGAAAATATTATTCTTAAATTGGTTCCTAGTTACTGGAATTTATGTTTAATTTTGCAATACTTAAATACACCATTATTAAACCACTGTTTGTTATGTTTTCGCAAGTGATCCATCAGCTGTTAGACTTTCTTGCTTACTGTGTATTTGTGAACTAAAAGTTAGGTTAGGTTACGAGAGACCAAAATTAAATAAAATACTGCCTATTCTTAAAATAGGGAGGGCCATTCCCCAGTAACAACGGGAAATTACAACCTAGAGTAAGATTTTTATTCTTACTCTAAGTTTAAAACGCTTTGTTCTTCCGAGGAACGCATTTCGCCTATATTATTATATTATTTTTCTGTAGAAGGCGCGCCCCGTTTCAAAGGCGGATAGATGTATGATGTTTATGTGGTTGCATAACAGCCGCGGTGCTGGATTAGAATAGATGGAATAGATATTAACATAGGTCCCCTTTTCTTTCAAAAATAAAATACGTAATATAGAATTTTGCACCATATAGCAAATAATGTAATTAATATTTAAACAGAATATTCACAACTTTGTTAAATATTTCTGCAAAACAAGTACATTTTGAGGATAGCGTTTTATGTTTTCCCGTACTTCTAACAAAATGATCAAATTAAGAAAGAATTCACTGAATTAAAAATAATGATTCATTAATAACTAAAATATACAGGTTTCGTAATAATATGACATAGATAATATTTTTAAACAGATTAGGTTACCTTGTTTAATTTGAAGGATTTACGAGTTTCGTATCTTCGCTGCCTATTTGGAGGTTCCATGTTTTCATGGTTTTCTTGAATATTTTGGCATCTGTTGATTATTTACGGCATGATGCATATGCTAATAGATCATGGCTTAGCTTTCAAGTAATAAAAACTATTTTTTATCTTACGAAATGAAACTCCAAGGCAGTAAATTTAGATATTATCAAAAACTCAAGAACTGACAGATTCGGTAAATGGCGGCTTTAGTAGTAGGTTGGTGTTTAACGAACCAGGATTGGAAAATCCGATTGTCATGCCGAACAGCTTTCCGAACGGAGAAAATTTTCGTTAACTAACGAAATGAAAAGTGCAAAATCGCACCCCAGGTTTGCTAGGATTTATGATGAATAATTTTATAACTAAATTTTTATTATCAATATTAAACCAACACTAAATCGTATTGTTTTTAAGGTAAGATTGAATAATACAAAGTTTAACCGGGTCGGATTTTTTGCCTCAAAAAGCTTTAATCAAACAAAAAGTTAAAATATTTAAATCCAAAAAACATGGTGTAAACCAAATAACACAAAAACAAACGGAGTTATTAGGGTCAAAATGTCGTGGTTTAACATATTCCTGCTAAATGTTATAAGCAGTAATTTGTATTATTTTTCAAAAAACTGAATTACTATGTATCATCAGCATAACCTGTTAGTTAAATACATTGTGAAATGAAAATTCTTGTACTTCATATATTTTAAAAAAGAGCTTTCATTCAACTTTTCCTGGAGATACCCTACAAATTAATCAGAATAAAAATACACCTGTTAACCTAAGTGGTGGTGACAATAAAACAGGGGTTACACAGACAAAATTCGCTATTTAGGTGGAGAAACTAAATGGCTATAACGAAAATTGCTGTTACCGATTAGGAGTTCGAATGTATGATATTTACCTGACATCAGCTCAGAAAATATTCGATTTATTAAAATTGTTAGGAGCCGAGAAATCGAGATTCTCAGTGAGGGAATAGCTTAACGATAATAAAAACCCAGGTAGGACAAAAGTGCTGCTGTTAGGAAATTTGAAAGAAAATTTTTCGATGTTGTCTTCATGTGATAGTACATCAATACAATCCTGACGCTTCTGGAGCACATCCAGGTGGTACCATTTTAAGAGCATACAAGGTATGCTATATGAAATGTAAGATAATCGTGTTGCTTCTCAGAAAAGTTTCGATTTATTAAAATCGCATTGCCAGAAGCCGAGAAATCGAGATTCTTAATGTAACTCGGCTTACAAGACGCGCGGCAAAGTTTCCATCTTTTGTATTTTTTATCAGTATGCTTGCTAAGGGAACACTCTGACACTACTCTAAAAAACTTCCTGGAAAATTCATCCAAATTGGTCAAACCATCTCGAAATAATCGGTGTACATACAAAAAAAATAGAGGATCGAATTGATAACCTTCTATTTTTTTGAAATCTGTTAAAAAGATGTTCAATTCTTTTTAAGACTCGACATTCAATTTCGAAATTATATTTTCGTTAGGGTTGTAATGTTCATTAATTATTCTACTAAAAATTATTTCGTTAATCCTAAACTTAAACCACTTTTATTTTGCGCGGAAAAAATTGCTAGCCTTTGGTCATTTATATTTCAATTTATTACTGAAATATGTGATTAAAACAAATTTAAAACTTTTTTCGTTTTTTGTTTTATTTTACTTCAATCGTCAGAGGGAAGGAACTATTGTAATCGTCACCTTCCGAGATTTTTGCAGGTTTTTGCGTTTCTGGGTCGGTATCTTACGACGTTGTACTTATCCGATTGACTGCAGATTTTCTCAAGAATCAAGGTTCATAAGGGTATAAAAAGGTGGACCAATAAAATATTTAAAAATTCAGTATCAAAAAACTACTTATCGAACTTGACATTTTGAAAAAATTCAAGTATTAAACAGGGATAGACTGGTAAATTTTTAGTACGAATCCTGCACATCATGACAAAACTGCCGGCTTAATAAAATATTTAAATTTTCCGTATAATTCTATTTCCTGCAATAAAGACATAATTTATTTTTTTTAGTCATCGTAAATAATGTTATGAAAAATAAATAATATTAATAAATTAATTTCAAACTTAAAAAAAATTGTATGTTTTTTCAAATAATTATATGTATATATGGACAATTTTTTGGAATTCTGTACGGAAAGTTGAGGCTAAAAGTGAATTTACCGTGTTTGTAAATTGCAGTTGACTTTTTTTAACTTAAATTGTGGCGCAAGTGGGCTTGTCGCTTATGATCATCTCAAAATTTAGTCTAGCAATAAAAGATTCTCGATTTGTCGGCTCATGGCAACTGGATTGTAATAAATCGAAACATTTCTGAGAAACACAATTAACCTGCATTTTAAATTGTATATATTGTATGTTCTTAAAATAGCGCTACTTCGATTATTGTTTTTTGTGTATCTTATGACCCCTCTGTTAAGTTAACGTTATCCCACTTGCCAGGTCCATAGCATGTATTCGGACTCGTAACAGGGAACAGCAAATTTCATTATATATTTCAGTAGAAATAATTGCACTTAAGAATACACAACCTGTTTAAAATTTTTCTTTTGAGAATCTTCTCGTTTCTCTATGTAGTAACAACTAAATATGAACAGTGCCCATTTCAGAACCCAACTTTGACGACGAGAATATTTTAAAATTTATCCGGCATTTGCCTTTGCTGCTAATGTCTCTACGGCTTCTACAATTGGTGAAAGTACCATTTTCTGCAACCAACGCACTTTTTCCAGTCTAGTTCTGTTCCTGCAAACAAGTGTTTGAATATTTTATGAGCCGTAGTTCGTGAAATATATACCGTACATAAGCCACTCAGCAGAATGCCTCTTACGAGTGAAATAATCCTTATTTTTATTTTATAAAAACATCAATAATGAAGATTTCAAGCTTTGGAAGGATTATTTTCAACTTCATCCTACTCTCGGTTCGCCTGCTTGCGTACCACTTTTGGAGACTTCACGTACCATTGATAGTACGCGCTGTTTTAAGCCATTAAACTTAAGCTTAAGAAGAGCCGAGAAACACCAAGATAGAACATAAACCTTGCTGTGATGTAAGAATATTACCAATCACAATTAATGATACCCTCACCTTTGCTTATTTGTCTCAATTCACTGAATTAATACATGTTTTTTTATTGATAAAATGTTATCTTTATTCTCAGGGGCATAATGAAAAAAAAGTTTCCTAGTCAAAAGTCGGGAACACTGAATCCAGATTTAGGAAAAACTGTGGAGAGATTTTTGAATGGAATTAGTTACCAAGCCTTTAAAGATGAATATGAAAAGGATTTTGGACAAATAGATGCCTGCATAGGAACTGTAAGCTACTTTTAACCTATACATTTTCGTTTTTTTTATACTGAATCATATCCAAGTATTATTAGGAATGAATGTTCTCACAATGTTTTTTTCTATAAAATATTTTCAAAACAAGCTTTTATTTAGGAAAATGTACTAAAAAGAATAAAATAAAAATACCAGTATATATGTTCAATAAAGATAACTTACAGCTATTATATATAAGTATTCTATTAGTCATAATATAAACGAGTCAAATCAATCGAAATCAATTATCACTCACCGTTTATCGTTTTTTTTTTGGTCATCCTGGACAACCTTTTAAAATCACTTATGATCAGCGCGCGTTTTAAGTTATCCACATTGTACAGGGCATTTCTTATAATTGGCAATTTGCCACCCCCAATATTGGTTTAATTTTAAGGAATGGAAAACATTGTTCAATATAAAATATGTAGGGTTTATTATGTAATTTAAAAAAAAATATTTATGTCTGAAATGTGTAGCAACCCCATTTATTATTTCATTATTTAATGGAACACCCTGTATATTATACGTCTATCAAATGGGTCGCTTCTGATTATAAATACAAGGTTTAGTATCTTTATCTCCAAAGACACCGAAAAATTTGTCAAAAAACTTACCATAAGAGACAATATGTTAAAGAGAGGCGACAAACGTCTTGCTGCATAGTGGGGTCTATGGGGAATACATACTTTCTTATGGCAGGGTTTTTCTCGAATATCTTGGGTGTGGTAAATATAAAGGTATCAAACCTAGTATATTTAAAATTTATTATATGCAGTCTCAATGTATCTAGTAGGTCTCAGAAGCATGTAGCAGACTCAACATACATATTTTTAAATGGTATATTTACAAGGTGGCCTACTTAAAAATATATTATGTTGAGTCTGGTACACTTTTCTGAGACATACTACATACATACATAATAATTTACTATCAACTGCATAATGTACCATTCAATTCTTACATTTAGCATTTTTTTCCTGTCTCTTAAAGTTAAACCAATATCTACTGGTTATTTTTTATTTTATTATTTTTATTATATTAAAATAAAAAATTGTTGTTAACGAGCCGGTTTTACATATATTTATTTTATTCTTGCCGGTCCCTTTTTTTTGTTTGTTCACATATAATTATCCATCTTCTATCCTTCTGGTTTTAAAAATTTTATAAGAATCATTTTGGCAGTCCCACATCATGATATTAAAAGACAATCGGTCGAGAGGAAGTGGGTTAAAATTGACTTGTAAGATAGAGGTCCAGTTGGTTAAGGTCAAAATCACCATTTAGGTCAAGTGTAATGTTAAGGTGAAGACCGCGGTTAGGGCCAAGGCAGTCAAACTATTTTATTTTTATCAGATTGTTGTATGTGTACAAACCTATTTACCTATATACCTTTACCTATTGCAAAGCAATAGGTAAAGAGGAATTGGTTCAAAATTAACTTTTTATAGTCATCGGACATCATGTAAAAGACTTCCGAATAATCGTGTGGAGTGACGTAAAATATGAAGATCACGAAGTCACTTTATTTTTATAAGACCTAAATATAAGCACAAAATAATAAGTTAACTAGACACAAATTGTCTTGACTTATTGTAGGGAGTAGGACGTGGAGGAGGCAATAGATTTGTGGGATGTAATGAATAGCTGCAAATTTGCAAAGAAGTTTCCAAAGATTCAGAAATTCTGACTGGCCAAGTCGAGTTTAAAAATTATAAATTTAAATGTATAATTTTGTGATTTGGACCCTTTTCATATAATACATAATGTCAAATGTCAAGCGTTTCCGTGCAATCGGCAATTGAAAATTTTCATTTTTCGATTTCCCATTAAATCAAGTTGCTAGCCAAAAATAAAAACTGCTCATAATTGTTATTTATGTAATAAGGATCGAAATAACGACCATTATAAGACTAGTCGTGAATATTTGTCTGATAATATTCTCCTAGGTTCATTGTTTCAGGACTATAATGAATCCATTAGAGTACTATGTAAACGACTTCCAAATATTAACAATAATAATCATGATGTCATGATGTTATTATGACTTGCCAGAAGATAAACTTAGTTTACGGTGACGGACCTCACACACTTCGATTATTTTGAATGGTATTAACTGTAAGATAAAAAAAAACATGCAAAAAAAGCTACCGTTTTTTCCATACTCTACAGTTTTCTGAAGACACGACAGGGCATTAGAAGATGAAACTATTTTTAACTGTGGCGGCTGTTGTTGCCGAAGATGAAGGGAAAGACATATTGATCAATTGTCAAGACTGTGTGACAATGTGTTTTACCAAATTTAGCTTGGGGCTTGAATTTTTCTCACTGTTAACACCGTACACTATAAAAAATAAGATATGTGCAAAGAGGTCAGTTTGGAGGTTTGGATAACTGCAACCAATTCCCCTGCACACTGCCAGCTTAAACGGTGCGGTTTGGCCAGTGTAAAACAACTGAAGTATGTAAGGCCCATGACATTTTTTTAGCAGAAACAGAAGAGCTATGCAGTTTAGTTCTATTTTTTCCATCTTTGAAGCTTAGAAAATTTTGAATTCTCTCTTATTTTTTCGGAAAATTTGTAAAATACATGAAGCGAAATTTTCACTTTAGTATCTCACTTTTTTTATTACCCGCATAGTTCTGTAAAAATAGCATTGATAGTACTTACCTCTTTTCTAATAAAAATATATTTGCTGCTAAAAATATCTTTTGATATTTGTTATATACAATTAAACCCTTTAAACATTCATATGTTAAAATAAGTGGAAAAAAAATGAAACTTGCCAAAAATATTTAGCAATGTACTAAATAATGTTTTATTTAAATAAGTACATCTCTGGCGTTGTAAAAGATACTCTGAGTTAATGATTTTTTATGACCTGTATAAATTTATAAATTTTTATTAAAATATACAACTCGGTTCAGATTAAGGGCCGAAAGGGTACATCAATAGGTACACCGTTGTAGCTCGCTATCCTCTATCTCTGTCAAGGGGCACCTTGGAAACAAAAAATTATATAAAACAATAGCCTTATTTTGATGTCTCCTGCACACTGCCAAGAGTTGGTCATATCCTCTCAGGACACCCTGTCTATGTTTCTTAAGGTATCTTTAAGAATATAGATTATATATGTTCTACTGTATATTTAACAAGTGGCTTTTGAATTCCAGCTAAATATGAATGAAAAACATCTAGAAGAGAATTTTGAATCTTTAATTAAAGATATATACAGTCAAAAGCCAAAGAGAGGTGGAAGTTTTATAACGCGGTAGGTATTATTACAAATAAAATTAGTAACTTTAGCTAGGTAAAGCCCCGTTCAGTAATGTAATGCGGTAAAAAAAGTTTCTTTCTTGTACTGTATCGATAAATGTTTACTTTCGCCTACCATCGCCGATTTTTAGTACACAGATAAAATTACTAAATGAAATTCAATTTTATTAAGTAATTTTTATAGTAAATAGACTAAATAGTAAACACACAACTAAAATATTGGGATAATAGATATTTTCATTGTATAAGTCATTTTACTCAAAAATCACTGTAATCATATTTTTAAATTGCTGTTTTTAATATTATATTTTTCTTGTTGTCATTTCAAAAGAAAAGGCGGTAAATATTTAAAATTAAAACTTGATAAATTTTATCAATCTAACAGTTTTTGCTAGAGTTTATTGTGGATATTTTGTTACATAGGTGGATCGGTACTGGATTAGCATAAAGTTGGACACCACACTAAAATTCTTGTGTTATCATATTTAACTATGATGTCTCCATGCTGTCGCGCTCAGGCATCTTCGGTACCGACCCACATATGTACCAAAATATCCAAACTAGTTACATAGGTGGACCGGTACTGGATTAGCATGAAGTTGGATGCCCGAACGCGATTATACTAAATGGATCGGTACCGGCTTAGCACTAGGTTATGTACTGGAGCGCGAAGACATTACCGTTAAAGCTAATACTAAAATTATTTTGTTATCATATTTAACTATGACGTCTCCACGCTGTCGCGCTCCGGCATCTTTGGTACTGACACACATATGTAACAAAATATCCAAAGTAGTTACAAGGTGGGTCGGTATTGGATTAGCATGAAGTTGGACGCCCGAGCGCGGTTAAAATAAATGGATTTTATGTTATGTTATTTTATTTTATGATGGTTAGCACCAGGTTATGTACTGGAGCGCGCAGACATCACCGTTAAAGCTGTAACACTAAAATTCTTTTGTTATCATATTAAACTATGATGTCTCCACACTGTCGCGCTCAGGCATATTTGGTACCGACCCACATATGTACCAAAATATCCAAAGTAGTTACATAGGTGGATTGGTACTGGATTAGCACCAGGTTATGTGCGGGAGTGCGGAGATATCACCGTTGAAGCTATGATACTAAAATTCTTGTGTTATCATATTTAACCGTGCTATCTCCACGCTGCTCTCGCGCTCCGCCACCTTTGATACCGATCCACATATGTAACAAAATTTCCAAAGTACACCGTATAAAAACTGATACTGTTTGTATTGTTTCCATATTTTATTTGTATATTTAATCGATTTACTATAAAATGATGATTAATAAATCGGAAAGGAAACGAGGCCGAAAAAAATGACTTTGCCTTCGTGATCAACGTCCTAAATTTTACCAAATTTCGTGAAAATCGATGATGGGAGGCAAAAGTGAACATTTACGTACTGTATATTTTGCATATTGGATGTTCACTCATATCTCTAACTTTTCTAATTCTGTTTAGCAGTACCGAAAACTTTTTTTATTTATTATGGTATATTTCAGAATAGGTATTCATAATCTATAAAAGCTTTAAACAGTTTTGCCAATTCTGAGCATCGTTAATTGATTTTCAGGTGTATCTTACGGAGTCCACCATCAAGAGAGACACTTAAAATAAGCCATGAAATCTACCTTTCTGACACAAGCACCTTGTCCAAAGAAAAAGAGGAACAAACTGCTGAAGGGGAAAGGGTAGCTTTATAAAATTAGTACGGGTCAAAAGTTTTATTTAATAAATATAATTGCAAGTTTTTATGTAGTTTTTTTTGGGGTTAAATGCAATATTGAAATTGAATTGAATTGAAAATATAAAAATTGAAATTATGATAACTTAAAACATGTTGCGTTTGGGTTAGTTATTTTTATTCTGACACCTACTTATAGATTTAACTATAGAAAAATAGAAAGTTAAATAAAAAGTTTTAGAATTTTTCTTGTGTTAATTAGAAATACTCTATATGGTATTGTTTTATTAAATTAGAAAAGTATGTTATCAATTTTTTTTCGGGAAAATTGGTTCAGATTTCCAACCAAACCTGAAACGTCTCAATGTCAGTCCTTAATTAAAAATCTATATTGAAATAAAACTACACTTATTTTATATTTCATTGTATATTTTATTTTTCTTACACCATCGGAATTTGCTTTAGGTATATAAATTTTTGTTCATGTTAAATCTATATGTTGTAAGATATATTACGTTTTTTTTGACAAATATTTTTTTCCGCTCTGCTCACTTAGTCATTGCATACACCCGACGCAAATAATATAAGTTGGTATAAATTATATTTAAAGGATTGAGTTTATTTATTACAGTATTATGTGTAAAATTTCCTGATATGTCGTACGTTTCAGATGATCTCAAATTATTAGATTTAAACCATTGGGTACAATAATAGATTTTCTTTCCCAGTGACTAGTAAATGATCTCATGAAGCCGTTTTTTATTTTAGCCAGTGAAGTTAGTCGCAATAAGGTCATATTTTCGAATAAATTCTGACCAGGCTGGATTTTTGTGGAGACCTTTATTTTAATGTTCTAAGCATATCCTAAAAAGTGCCCTAAATTTGAGCCGAGGGTTTTGTTGTTTTAGGCGATGAAAGGAGACGAATTCTGTTTTTTTCAATTATTTAAAACATTAATTTTTCAAGAAAAATATTTGTAGGAAAAATTGTAGTTATTCTGTATAAAAAGGTTCTTAGATTGTTTCCTCGCAAAATCAGTTTTTTTTGGTCTAAAAAAAAATACGTTTTTTTCAACTTAATTATGCCCAGTTAAAATAAAAATCGGCAAGCAATTTTGGCAGCGTAGCCTATTTTTTAAATGTAAAAATAGCGTTAAAAAATCAAAATCAAAGGTCTCATTCCAATTAAAACAATTAAGGAAAGTCAAACATAACTAAATTAATTTATTTCTAAATGTAAAAACCCGCAAATTTGTCTTTACCTGAAACTCCCCTGCTTGCAAATTCTGCCACGCACAAAAGAAACAGTTTTTTGATGCATATAGTTATTTCGTAATAACTATATATATTATTTCATTGGTTTTTATTCTACTTTTTATGATAAAATGAGTTTCATTATTAGACATTTTTTGTTCAAAGGGCTTTATCACCCGGAATTTCTCTCATAATGAAACTACTTTTAAATGTAAATGAAATATATAATATGAATAAAGTTATTGCCAAATAACTATATGAATATATAAACCTTGTTATCTTACACAGTGAAATTTGTTAGAAAAGTTCCAAGTGAAGGTCATTTTACCGATGTTTTGTTTAGTATCCCCAGAATGCTTAATCCACATGTTTATACAATCAAGAAAAACACATTTTAATTATTAGTCCTCTTCCTCAAGATCTATTTCCATTAGAACGTGCTCAACGATTGTTCATGACTATATTCTTAGATTGTATTGTTTTAGCACATTGGACTAGTTAATTTAAGAGAAAACTTTTGAATCGTTAATAATGTCCTGCAATCAGGTTCATGTATACATTGTATGTTTATATAAGGCTTCAGTTAGTAACTTTTTGTTCAAACTGGAGAGACTTTTGACATACTTATATCGATTTACTCTTGAGTAATTTTATGTGGAGATTTCAATTTAAACTTTTTAGATATGACCGATTGTAATACCTTGAGGTTGAAGCACTTGATTTGAGGTTGTATTCAACTCAAATCGATGTGCACTAATCCTGATAGTAGAGTTGTCTGTAATGTGATTAATGCGGGGTCATCAGACCACGAGGGGATTTCGTGTAGGTTTTCGTTAAATTATAGTAAAAGTAAGTAGGAAAGTGTAAGAGTAGATCATACCCTAAGGCTAACTATAATAGGTTCTGGCAAGTTTATAGTGCTACAGGCTGGCGTTCTCTATTAAGATTTGAAAATCTCCTACTGCATTGCATAGGTTATGTAATAAATTTATTAAGAATAGGAAACGGCTGTGTGCACGTAGAGGTAAAATGTGATGTAGACACTTTTGTATTTCGTGCAATTTTGTATTAAATTAAAAAAGTAGCAGAGCGCTTTTGGTTTTCGCCATCATCAGTGCCACTTAGGTGGATTCCCTGTGCTCACCTGACTAAGTGGCACTGATAATGGCGAAAGTCGAAAGCGTTCTGTTACGTTTTTAATTTAATAAAAAATTGCACGAAATAAAAAAGTGTCTACATTCCCATAAATTTAACACTTCATTATTAAAAGTTTAAAGAAAAAATCTAAGAAACTATGTATACCTAAATAAGGAATTAAAAGCATCAGCAAAGAATAGGCGATGACATCTCGTGAGAAAGTGTTTTGCTAATATTTTAACCATGTTTTCTCTAATTACCGACCAATCTATAGAAAAGCAAAGCTGCAAGGCAGATCTATTATCAGAACGTGATTAATTATGCAAACTAAGCACGAATTATTTTTTGGTTCTCTAACTTCAATTTTGTCAAGCAAAATAACTTATGGAAACTGTTACAGTTTTTTTACAAATGACCGTATAAATGCCCAAGCCATAAATGTCATAAGTAACCAATTTATAAATGACAGGGTCATTTGCCAACATTACTTATAAACCCTTTTTACTTAGGTTTATGTATACGCTTGCACTCTACTTCTTTAAGTTTATATAATATTGTGAACTCATTTTTTTCAATGAATACCTTTTCTAGACAAGAAAACATTTTGGGTTTGTGTTTTTGCATTAAAACGTTCGTCTGTTAATTCTACCATTTCTTAAACTAAGAAAAACCATTGGATCTACTTCTTTATCGATATTTACTTTCTTTCTCTTTAGCTTCAGCGCCTAAACATGATTGCCCACGGCAAATGCTCTCTTACTGCAGAGCAGCGGAGTCTTATTTTTCTGCTACCACAACTCGCATTATATATGGCCTTTAATGCAGATGCAAAATATATTAATTATTAACTGTTCAAGAGAACCGGTGACAAGAGGGTTCTAATCTATATTTGTTAATTGATCCCTCCAGTCTTTAAGATTTATCTCTATATAAAGCTATTTAGACTTGAACAAAGACCCTAAATAAATGCTCTTGTGATGCACTGAATGTGTGTAGCAGATTTGATCTCTTGTGAAGCTTTCTTTTATAATAAAAAGTAAAATTATAATTTAAACACTGTATTTTACCAAATAATTTATAGGCATAAACTGTGTAATTTGAGTGTGTAGAATTTGTTACGAGAGACGTACCCAGTCAAGGCAAATTGACCGATTTTTCGTATTTAGAATAAAATAAATTGATTTATGTTTAACTTCCCTAAAGTGATATAATTTTTTTAAATGCGATGCTGCCATTTGAAAGAAATATAGTATTTTCATCTATAATAATCAACCGGCTATGCTGGCTGCAAAAATTGCTTGTTAATTTTTCTTATTTGGACATAATTCTACTTTCTGGTGTGGTGGGGTAGAAAAACAGCATTTTTCTAAACAAAAAAGCAGATGTTCCTAAAACAATTAATACGAGAAAAAATCAATAACCGGTTTTGTACAGAATTTTATGAACGACAGTTTTGCTCATAACTACTGTGAAAAAAACATGCTTTTTGAGTTATTTGCAAAAACTAGATTCGCCCCTTTCAGCCTCTAAAACAAAAAAAAATCGAATGCTCAAATTTAGGGTTTTTTTAGGATATACGTCAAAAAATAAAGGTCTCCAGAAAAATCCACTTTGGTGGGAATTTTTTCGAAGCCAAAACCTAATTTTATTGTGCTATTTAATCTAAGATTAATGTTGAAATAACTGACTTACTTCTTTTAAGTGTCATTTTAATTACTTAAGGGAGAACTGCACGCAAAAAGTGAAAACCTAGCGACAAGGTCTAGACAAGTTTAAAGTAAGATGAAAAGGTACCTACGTATTAGAAAAATCTTCCTACACGTCCAACCTCAAAAAAATGTATTATGTATAGGCAATTTAAATTACATTTCGTTTAAAAATGGTTTCAAAAGGGTTCACGCGCTGCAGAAATACAAAGACATGAGTACGATTTACTATTTTAAATTTTGCAGTTACGTAGACAAAGGATCAATGCAAGGCGGTAAAGAGCCATTTTGTGGAAAAAAAATTATATGCAAAGGCATTTGCGTCAAAAAGTGGTCGAAAAATGGTCGAAAATCGACAAATCTACTTCTATTTCATAATTCTAGATTAGATTTTTTCATAAAAAATCGCATTTAGCGCCCAACTATTTTCGATAAGTCTATTAGACGTTAAATCTATAACTTAATCGATAAAATTGATAGTTTTATATAAGAAACTCTTAAATGTATCGACTATATCGTGATTAATCGATCACAGTTATCTTGCATAATTGATTAAATATTAGGTTTATGTATGAGTATGCAACCGAATATATCGAGTAAAATTGCAACAAAATCAACTAAAAAATTATTTAAATATTGACTTTTCAACTCATCAAGATTTAGATTATAAGGAAAAATATTAATAGAATAGAAATTAATTTCTTAAAAAAATGGATTAATCTGATAAATCAAAAAATTGAATAATCAAAAGATTGATTAATCGAAAAATCAATTAATTAAAGAAATCGATTAGTCGAATATCTGCCATAATTGATAATATATTATTGATTTGGATAATCACCCAGCCCTTTAAATACTTTTAATCCCTTTACGTGCTCCTAGGACCAATTTGAAATCATCTTTCCAAATATTTGTTCAAAATGGAAGCCATTTGGACAGTTTTTACTTTTTCATTAATTCTAGGATTCGTTTAAGAAAGAGAAAGTTGTTACACAGAAACTCTTCGGAATTTCAAATATGATAAACATTTTTATTTTTCATTATACAATAACTTGTACAATAACGGGTATGCAATAAATATGTAAGCAGGGTCTATAAATTATTTAAAAAACTGTATTTTATACAACAACGTTTTTACAGGAAAAGCTAAATAAAAAAAGTAAATATCTAAGATTCGCATGAAATATGGAATTTTTTAATGGAATGTATATTCGTTTTTGTCGCAAATATGATTTATTTTGCCAATCATGAAAGAGAATCTGATGAAAACATATTTAATTATATAAATGTGTATTTGTTCTATTGACCAACAGTTTTTTTTAACTGAGAACTATAACTCCTGTCTGCTCTTCTGTTTGATGAAATATATCACACATATTTGCGTAAACGAATTTCTTCACCTATCTAAACGTACCAAGAGACCTTGTTTACACTCAATATATAATATAGTTACATATAAATAATAGTATTGTACAAAAAAATATACAAGTAACCACTGATTGACTAGCATTGGTAATGTCAATGATGTTCAAGATAAAAAATTAAGTATATTATTTACGAATTAAATCCATGTAACTTTAGTTATTTAGGGTATATTTGAAAAAATATATAATACAAAATATAAAGTGTAAGAAGATGAGAATGTAAATTTATTAAAGTATTACCTTGTGTATTTGACCTTACAAAATGAAATTACGAAAGCCGGTTTTTATTAAGAAAAAATATTTTGGATACAAGAAAGTATTAATTCTGGATATTTTATTAACAACTATTTCTCAAATAATTAAACCTGGATTTTTATTATCTTATTTTTTAAAAATTATATATTACTTCGCGATCATTTATGCTGAACACCTTCAACAAAAATATTGAAAAAAAAAATAAAAATGTCAAAAGAAAGAAATTAATAATTCTCTCTTCAGACTTCAATAAGGAAAATAAAAAATAATACATAAATATGAATAACTTTATAGGTAAATTCATAGGAAATAAAAAGTTCTATTTAGAGTAATTTTATTCTCCACACGCTTACACATACAAGCAGTCACATTTTCTCTTTATATATAATTTGCACGATTTTTCGAAGACTAATTTTGTAAATTTTAGCGCAAATAAAACTGCGGAAGATATGTTTACTTCTTTTTATGCATGGAGTATTTTTATGTGCAACTTGTTTCTTTGTTAAGAATGCAAAATATAGAATGCATCATACTTGAACTACTAAATATGTAAATGATAATTCGCTGTATTATAATCTGTTTATCCAATTATTCGAATATTAACGTGTTATTTTCTTTTTATACAGGGTGTCTCAAACTCCGTGACCCATTAGAAGACAATCCTAGCAATTTAACAATAAAATAAAAACTATCTGGCCCGGCAGACCTTGTTCTGCGTTAGATGAAGAAAAACATATTGGTTTTATAGAAAAAATACGCAATAAAACCATACAAAAAATAGTGTTAAAAAATCTGGCTTATCCCCGGTCGCACAAAACTTAATTTCTGTTTAGAATATTTAACTGAGCGATTTCGGATTTGACAAGTTGCTTACAGAAATATAGGAACCTGCTGTCAAATTTAACATTCCGTTACACATTCTAAACTTTAATTGAGCTTTCTGCAACCAGCCATTAGTGTTTTAAATACATAGATTGCTTGAACATGTCAATTGTTATGATGTCACTGTTAGGGATGGGCGATATTTGATTATACTTATCTATAGGCGATAGCACATCACCTATCGATATGCCTATAGTTATCGATTTAATGATAGTCCATTGCTATCTATCGGTATATTTGCGAAAAATTATCGAAAAGCAAAAAAAAAGGCCCTCAAATAGTCCGTTTACTTATAATTATCGATGTTCTCGGCTACCTATCGATATTGTCAGCTATCTGGCAGTGGCTGCTCGCGGGTGAAAAAGTATAGATGAAGTGCAAATGAAGCAAGAAAATATCGCAATAATTTTTTTTCCAGAATTTTTTTATATGTGGGGGGTAGAATATTTACTTAAATTTTGTATACTATCCTTCATAGCAGCAAATTTATTTATAACATCCTCATAAAATGGATGAGTTGCCCTAATCTCCTCCAGAAATTCCTTTTGAATTGAAATATTGCCAAGAGAAGTAAGTTTTTCTTGAGATATTGTATTTCTTAAATAAGTTTTTACACATTTGAAGCAAGAAAAACTTCTTTCCACTGAAGCACTTGTCGACGGTATTGTCAAAATAAGGGAAAACAGTTTATATGCTTCGGTAAAAATATCTTTATTTTCATTAATTTTTTTTTCGCTTGCTCTTGTGGCGATATATTCCAATTACTCTTATTGGCAAAAATAAGACCAAGCTCATTTTTAAGTCGTTGTCTTTTTGAAAATATTTCCCCATATAACTGTAACAAATTTTCGTACGGGCCAGTCGGAAAATTTAAACTATATTCGAAAAATTTAGCAGAACCTGCTAAATATGAAAATGTAAGTTTTTCACAGTCTTGAAATCTTAGTATCATTTCTATTTAAATAAGGTCCAATATTTCATAAAAAGGGGTTCTATACTTAGCCCTAATTTATTTCTTAATAGGATTTGCTTTATCAAACATGGTATTAAAAAAATTTCTTTTTTTACAGAGCGCCTCACGACAGCGTTTTATACTGGATATGCAAAAATGAATGAATGATTTTTTTTGAAGAACGTCAAATAGTATGTCGGTGACTGAGAAAATGTCATTAAACACTAATGCTAGAAATGTGAATTCAAAATCGTTCATCTCACCTAAAAATCCTTTTGCAAGGCGGATTGATTTTTCATTTGTCACAGTTTGTAATAAATTTAAAGACGTCTTTTAATTTATTCCAGTCTTGAACAATCACATTTACTAACTTTGAATTTGAAGTTGTAACAACACCATGATAAATATAACACAAAACAGTGAAGCAAACTGCAAAGTAACTCACCGGTTGCAGCGATATCCGCGAAAATAAAAGTAAACAACCACCGCAAACTGAACGACACGTGGGTGAAGTGTACTGCGACTCCAGTTCACCGAGAGCGTTGTATGGCGCTGGTTAACATTATTCTTCCATGTGCTCGACGTCACCGCGTACGCGTTGTCTTGGCAACATAGTAGGAAAATCGTAAACTAAACATAGCACCTCCAGCAAAGTCGAAGCGGTTTGCGCCACTGTTATAGTTGTTATAATAAAGTTCGATTGAAAGTTTTAAAAAGACATGCCGCCAACGGTCAAGTAAAATATTTATTCGATATGTACAGTTTATTTTTTACCAATTAGGTGAATAAATGAATGTAAAAACTAAAATTTTAAGATATATAATATATAATAAATATATAATATATATAATAAATATAGTTAGATGTTTGCTTCTTTATTTTTCCTACTTCACCTGTATAGCCGCCACTGATGTATCGTATCATTGAATAACTATCGACATTATTGCACACCTATCGGCGCTTATCGTTATTCCTTTATGTCGCTGACCTATCGATGTACCGACAAAACACTCATCTCTAGTCACTCTACATTCAAATCTGATATTACCGGAAAAAAAATCAGGAAATGTACACTGTTAAAATTTTAAATTGTTCGTTTTCAAACGTTAATATCTTGAAGTGAATAAAAAAATCGAAAAAGAAACAGGGTTTTTTCTTAAATAGAAATAAATAGAAGTCACATAACTCAGATTTTCTGAGACATCATCTATATTGAAAAATATTTCTTGAATATAGAAAAAAAGAAAAATGACAAGTCTGATCAATTTTTATCGTGAAATTTTTTAATAGTTGTATATAGATATAGATTTAAAAAAAGATAGTTTAAGAAATTGTGTGTATCTTCATTTAGGCTAATTTAACTACGATTGCTTTAGACACATTAAGTTATGTGAAGAAAAACTAAAATATATTTCAATAGCCTACGGAAAGCTCGCAACCCAAAATAACGGCAGGATATATTTTTAAATTTACTTAAATTTAAAGTTACCCGAAACGAATTAACAAGCCAAATGTGATGTTCTTTTAAGAAAGTTCACCATGATGGGCGAAACTTCAAGGCAATAAGTAATGTTTAAATAAAATACAAACCAATACCCACGAAAAATGACAACAAATATTATACATGGATTAATAATACAAAATATAGGAAGGGTTAAAAATTGCTATCAGACAACTAATATGTCGTTCCTACAAAACATCCGGATAACTTATGAACGGATATGTGAAAAAAACTAAAAGATATTTTTACACCAAGTCAAAAGTTTAAGTGCAAACACACAAACACGGTTCCCGAATTTCTAAATTTTTATTTACCTCAAATCGAATTTACAGGCCATAGGTAATATTCTTGAGAACGCTCACCATCAGCAAAGCGTCAACATATATATATTTTTAAAAATAAAAGACAAACCAGTACTTAAGAAAATTATCAAAAAATATAAAATCTAGTAGCCTTCGACAACGAGATTTTCTCTTTTCTTTAAAATTGACATAGATAAAGTCACAAGGACACTTGAAATAATTGAAATAACTGTATGTGATATTCTCGGACAGAACTATCTCCTGCTGTCATAGGAAATACGACACTAACAGTATAAAATACCGTTTAATGAAATAAAAGGTGTAGTCTGCACCATTTTTTTTATTAAAACGACTTGAACAAATTGAAATTCGTATTCAAAGTGACAACAAATATGTTTATATGCTCTAAAACACGCATGTCCTGAGCTCATATCATCTTTTGTATCGAACAGGCTAGGCCTTTAAAATACGTCTCTTAATATTACTTTTCTACTAATTTTCTTAGTTTTAGACACTTTAATGTATATCGTCCCTAATTACAGTTGAACTATATCATTCGTAAAAATCTGTTTATATATAATATTTAATATTTAAAATTTTTATGTATATATAAAATATTTTTTTAAATTTTTTTGATTTGAACATCTTGTAATAAGTTTCCCTTAATTGTTTTTAATACATTTTTACTTCTCCTCGTTAAAGGGAATTATTGTTCAATACTGTAAACAAACATTAAAATTTGTTTATAAGGAATGCCCAATATTACGACCACGGAGTGATAATGTAAATATATTCTGCTTATTTCTGTATTATTTTAATTTACTACAAGATGGGAGGAAAAAGAGATGAATTTAATATATATATAATTTTTAGATATAAGTATGTAATTGGATTGCTCCACGTGGGCCATGTTTTTGATGACTTTTTTTTAATTGATCATTTAGTTTTAATAATTTAGTTTTTATATTACCTTTTATTAAATTTAGGGTTCAAGGATGTGCATTTAAATACTTCTTCTGCCTTCTTAACGAATACTACTTACAACTATGAACAATAAACTATTTATAAATATTTATATTTATGACGCGATATATAAGGTGTTTATACGAAAACATAGATGCATTTGTAATTTTTTTCTCCATTTTTTTTTAACTACTTGCTTATGGTTTTATTTTCTACCAGCATGTTCATTATTTTGGGACTAATATGAATGTATTTGAACTGCCTTAAAAAATAACACTTAACGATTTTTATAATAATTCAAATTATTCTGCACCAGATCATAACAATTTACTGTTTAATACCAGCGAGTTGATATATTTTATAGATTTAGCTATAAACACCTTATATAACAAAAATATTGGACTATATACAAAGGAAGACGCACCAAATTCATCACAAGACCATCACCACCCTAGAGTTGTGGTGATTGTGGTGACTCACGTGGTGCTGATTTGGGCTTTCTGGGTCACCATTATGTGTTACCGCTTCCACTTTTGTAGGACCCTCGTCTGTGCCGTTCCATTGGTGAGCACTGATTTCAGCTAGACCTAAATAAAACAGAAGCATCTTGTAACTTGTGTCTGAACATATTACAGCAATTATCTAGGCAATTTTTTGAGCTATTTCCTATAAAAGTTTTATGAATAAGGTTGAAATACGTGTAATTTGTGTTTGTCGGAAAACCTTCTTGGGAATTTTTTGTGCTTTTATCTTCAGAAGTTTCACGAATAAGGTTAAAACAATTTGTGTCCCAGTACTGACCTAAGGAGGGAAGTGTATAGAGGGCAACAACATGTTCAACAAAATCCAAATTCCAACAAATTCCCTAAGGATAAACTTTGAATTTTATCTTTTTTCATCTGTATTTAAATTGAAGTTACGAGATAAAGGAATGAAAAGAAAGTAAGCAGGAAACCTGCTTTTAAGCACCCAGATTAAAAGTACTGTTGAATAGAAGTTTCCAAAATATTTTTACCAATAAGCATATAACGTGCTTCATTCCGTTAGTATGCTAATATTAAATTATATTCTGATGATACCATAATTTACATACACAATTATCATTTTTGAGATTCATTAAATTGGGGATGTGCCAATATAAATCAGTCAGTCAATCAAAAATTAAAGTACATGTGTGGAAAATATAAACTAAAGTACCTATTGGTTAAAACATAAAAAAATGACAAGATGACGCTCTTACACGCAATGAACTTATTGATTAAACAGGAAAATTAATAATTAGTTCACTCGAAAATATCGATTTACCGATTTCCACTTTTTGTTCACAATTTCTATATTTATCTATAATTTATTTAATTAACTTAAATAATAATATTTATCGGAAGCTTACAGATTTTTCAAAACAAAGCAACAAAGATTACTTTTATTAATAATATATTGAACCATAAATATTAAGTTATAGACAGAATTACTAAAGATATTCCTGAGATTGATTTGCTCATTTTACGAAGAAAACTATTTAAGGGTATACAGAAAATGGCAAGGTACTGCGAATATAGGACCATCTTAGACCAATGTGCAGCAAATCACTAGTTTACACCCATTTTGCGGCTGTGGTGTAAAAGGCAACTTTTTCTTAATGCTTGGTCGTTAAATGCGAAAATGATGGTAAAAACTAACACGTAGGATTTTTGAGTTATGATTTTTTTCAGCAAAAATTAATAAGTGTTGTAATCACATTATTTTAAAAATTAGTGTATGTTGGAATTAAAAAAAAAAAAAAAGTCGATTTCTGGTATAAAGCATCCTTAGTCGTATAAGGAGCCTTGCCCTCTCTGAGATGTTAGATATAATTGCGGTATGCGTCAGTACGCACGTGGATGTTTCACATATTTAAGTTGTTAAAGTGAACTGTATTTTTGTAACATAACGGCACGTTGTTAAATTAACGTTTTCCTTAAGTTAGGGAAACAGTCTGGCAACACCGCAGGAGAGTGTCTGGAAATGACATCCCATCTACAAAGTATCAGTACGCTTAAAATAAAGCAGATACCCATTAAACTCCGTGTAATTACATATTTCACCATATCCCGTAGTTATATAACAGCCCCTGTATACAGGAATTATGCCGTCGCTTCTAGTACTCTCGATGCCCGATCTTTCTAGTAAATTCCAGAGGCACCAAGCGGCTATAAAAGCCGCTGGTCGGCCGTCAGATCATCAGCAATGGTTTAGCAGGAGTAGTAATCAGTATTAGATAGACAAGCGGGGTGCGAAGAACAAGTCAATAGTAAGAGCCTTGTATAAGTGTTTTCTTAGTGTTGAATAAAGTTAGTTGACGCCTGTAAACTTAGTATCACCTAGGTACGCGACAATACAAAAATGTTTAAAGTACAGAAACGTTCCTGTGTTAACTATGCGGATAGTTTTTGCTGTATATATGGTCAGTTTACTGCTAAATCTCAAAAAAGGACAATTACCAAATGACAAAAGTAGCTTATCATAGTATTTTGTATGTGTTGTTGGCGATCAAGATCGGGACTAGACTCCTTACATATGTTTTCAAACCTGTGCAGCAAATCTATGTAAATGGTTAAATAGCAAACGTTCTTCTACGCCCTTTGCAGTTCCAATGATTTGGCGAGAACCAACAAATCATTTAAACGATTGTTACTTTTGCATGACAATATTGTCTGGTTTTTCAAGAAAGAGTAAACATAATATTAAATATTCCCTCAGTAATAAGACCGGTTCTTCATGGAAAAACTTTACCAGTTCCAGCGCCCCCAGCAAATTGGGGGGAAGACTTAAAAAAGTGTTATGGAAATAACCAGGACGAATGGCCCTTATTTATAGATTCTAAGTTTAAAAGCAGTTCTGCTCCATAATGGCGCATGCAGTTGACATGGTGGGAACATAAAAAAGTATGTCACTTATTCTAAAAGCAATTAGCTATATACTATAATACTATGTACAATAAATTATATAAGTAGATATGAAGTGATCTAAAAGTCATAGGAGTGTTATTAGTGCTTCAGGGTGGATTTACCAAGTATTGCTGTTTTCTTTGTCTTTGGGACAGTAGAGCAACTCGGAGCCATTATCAAATAAAAGAATGGCTTCAGAAAGATCAATTTATTCCAGGCAACGCAAACGTAAATAATATACCTCATGTTGATCCTAAAAAAGTTCTGTTACCCCCATTACAACCATCCACAGCGGGGCGGGAGTTGGTACCGCTGCCCCCGTCGCTGCTGCACAGTTGCACTCGAAAAATTCCGAACGTAAGCGACAGTACTCCGGCGAAATCAACGCGAAGGATATGCTGCCTGCTGATCAAGGGACATCGCAAAATCGTCTTGAACCGAATTACATTAAGAATGCAATATCTGATGCTTCAAAACTGATCGTTGAAAAGAATCTACCGGTGGACGACGACCAACTTTTTACCAAAGTCGTGTCCAGGCGTAAACGCTCAACTAAGATGAATACAATAGTGGGCTGTAATACTGAAAATGTTTCGACCCTAAAACAACCACTGAAGCTTGTGTTTCTACACGTTTATAAATTACATCCGGAAACAACTGTTAACGAGCTTACTAATTTTCTGAAACCCATTTTCCCAGAAGTTGACGTGGAAAAGCTAATTTCTAAATATCCCCAATATTATTCATCTTTTAAAGTCACGATTAGCGAAAGTAGACTTTCTGCTGCCTTAACACCTACACTGTGGCCTAGTGGAACCTGATAATATAGTGTATATGACAATTCAAGGGTATTGCCTTAAAACATTTTATTGTCGCGAGACGTTTGCACACGGAGGTGTTGCGATTTGGACTAAAGATGATGTTGACTGTACTACTATTGATGTAAGCGAATTTTGTTCCGATAGAAATTTAGAAGTATGTTGTGTTAAGTGGTATTCTGATACAAATAAGTGTATATTGTTGTTTACATGTTTTAGAGCGCCCTCGGGGGATTTTAATATATTTATCGATAATTTAAATTCTGTGTTAGATAAGTTTTATAAATCTGATTACGATATTATTCTCACAGGTGATTTCAATACTCATTCACTAAGCGTTGGTGACAACGAAAATTTTATAAACACGCTTTTGTCTTTCAACTTAAGAAATAAAGTTAATGTCCCGACTCGTGTCGGTGTTAGCAGTGCCACCTCACTTGATCTAATATTTACTAATCTCATTGATTGTGACGAGGCAGTAGTGGAAGGTAACACCGTTTCCGATCACGAAAATCAGATCAGAAAAAAATCACCTAGTACAAATAAACCTAGTAGACATTTTAGTAATACTAATGTGCTTAATTTTATCTCTACAATTGTAAGTGAAACTTGGCTAGAGGTCTACAAGGGGAGTGATTTTAATTATCAATTTGATTATTTTTATTATACATATTTACATTACTTCAATATGTGTTTCTCTATGAAAATAATTCATACTAATAACAATAAAAAAAAAGACATGGGTCACGCAGGAAGTAAAAGAGTCTAGTAGAAGTCTTAAATCGCTTCATAAGCGCCGAAGGGAAAACCCTGATCTGGACGTAAGGTATAGGATCCAAAGTGGTTTACATAGACAGCTAGTTAATAATACAAAAAAACTATATTATCAACAAAAAATACTTAATTCCGATAATCCTTCTAAAGCTATGTGGTCTGTTGTTTCTGAGCTAAACAATAACCAAAGTAACCTTTCAAAATTAAAAATTTTAGATAACGGAAAGTTATTGGAGGACCCATTAGATGTTGCAAACTGTTTTAACAATTTTTGTATCGAGACTCCCAAAAATATTTTGAATAATATAATATAGGAACGTCAAAGAATCATAATCACTCTTTAATCGGGGATAAGAATCGTACATTTTTGGCCAGCATGAGTGCTCTTCCTTTTAGTGAGACAGAAATTTTTAATCTGATTAAAAATAAATTAAAAAATAAGAAATTCGGAGGACCAGATGATGTTCCTTTGGACGTATTTAAGAAAACTGCCGAATGGTGCATAAAGCCGTTGACATACCTCATTAACTTGTCCCTGGAAACGGGTATTTTTCCTAGGGCCTTAAAAAACTGTAAGGTTGTTACTGTTTTGAAAAAGGGAGACCCCACATTGATTGAAAATTATCGTCCAGTTGCTTTGACATCGTGTTTTTCAAAGATATTTGAATATGCCATGCTTGACAGACTGCAATCTTATTTAATTAAAAATAATTTGATAACTTTACGGCAACACGGGTTTGTATCTGGCCGATCGACATCATCAGCTGTTCTAGATTTTCTTAGCGAAGTCGGGGATGCACTCGAGGCTGGCGAGCGCCCTGTTGGGATTTTTTGTGACCTTAGCAGGGCGTTCGACTGCGTCGGGCATAATCGCCTTCTTGACAGGATGGAGTCGATGGGGATTCGCGGGGTAGTTTTAAATTGGTTTTCTTCATTTTTGAAGGAGCCTAAGCAATATGTCGAAGTCAAAGGGCAGTCTGGGGGGGCACCGGGATTTTCGCGCTCTTTTGAGCTCGACGTTAATTTGGGAGTACCACAGGGTTCCGTCCTGGGCCCTGTGTTATTTCTTCTCTTTGTAAATGATCTGCCACACGACTTGACTCACAGTCAAGTCGTGTGCGGACGACACATCAGCGCTGGTTAGGGCCAACGGAGGGTTAAGTGTGGAGGTTGCAGCAAATAGGGCACTTAAAGAAATGAATGAGTGGTTTACACTGAATGAACTTTTTCTCAACGCAAAAAAGACTTGCTATATGGTATTTCATACTAGTCAAACTCGCGCTAGTTTAAATTTGGAATTGTGCTCAGATCAGGACAGACTTCCGAGTGAGAAATCGGTAAAGTTTCTTGGGCTGACCCTGGACGATACTCTTTCCTGGGAAGCTCACTGTGTGAATTTATCTGCTAAACTAAATAGTCTTTGCTATGTAGTCAGAAATCTCAGGCTCGTTATGGATGCTCATCAAATTGTTAGTGTCTACCATGCTATCATACACTCTAGGATTTTGTACGGGGTCCATTTTTGGGGTATGACTTCTCACGCGGACAGGGTCTTTAAAAGTCAAAAAAGGATTCTAAGATGTATTGCTGGTGTTTCATTCACTACTTCTTGTAGACCTCTATTTAGTTAATTTAAAATTTTACCAGTACCTTGTGTAGTTATTTTTGAGATATGTCTGTTTGTATTCAAAAACGGTCATATGTTTGTAAAGAATAAACATTTTCACGATTACCTTACTCGCTCTAATAATGCATTTTCTTTGACTTATTGTAGGCTTAATTTGTCCAAAAATTTTATACTTAAAGCAGGTCCTAAAATATTTAATAACTTGCCCAACCAAATTAAATATAGCAATAGTGTGCCGCTATTTAAAAAAAGTCTCAAACTATTTTTATTAGATAAGTGTTATTATGCCGTTAAGGATTTTCTTGACTGATTTTCTGTATTATTTTGCTAGTTAGTTGTAGTACTTTGTTAGTTTTTGGATGTTTATTGTGTACATTTTCTTTTACACTGTTAACTTTAGTGACGAATTCTATACACTTTGTGTCATTTGGATAATAAATGTATTTATTTATTTTATTTTTATTTATTTATTACACATTAAGTTGGGTTTGATGAAAAATTTCGTAAAAGCATTAGATAAAGAAGGAGATGTGTTTAAATACCCTAAATAATGTTTTCATAATCTTGGACTACAAATTTGAAAAATACAAAAGGATGAAAAGTTTGACCAAAAATTAGTTGATGTTGAATTACCTGCGTGGAGATCTTTTAAAATAATTGTTTCGAAGTTTTTAGGAAACAAAAAAATAGAAAACTACGAAAAACCTGTAGAAAAATTACTTAAAAACTACTGCAAAATGGGATGTCGCATGTCTCTTAAAATACACTTCTTGCACTCCCATTTATCATTTTTTCCTAGGGTGCAGTTTGGGACGAGCAAGGAGAAATGTTCCACCAAGATATACTAACAATGGACAATTCTACCAAGGCAGATGGGATCCAGCAATGATGGAGGATTATTGTCGGTTTCCTATGAGAGACAGCAATCAGGAATATAAAGGAAAGTCAGCATTTGCAAAAAAGCTATCTACAAAACACTTACAATAAATGTATTTTTGTAAATAAAATCTGTTTTCCTTAGAATATCTTGGAATTTTTTTCTTGGTTTGAACTTGTACATAAAAAACAGAGTGTAAAAGAAGAGTGTAGTTTTACGAAGCTCTAATAGATATGGCAAATAATAATTGAACAAAAATAGCTATAGGTTTTACTGACCGAATCGATCCATACTGGTATTAAAATATTTGTATCTGGAGAATGTTTTCCCTTATAGCAGTGTGCTGATTTATGGATATTTAATAACACATTTCCCGATCGAGTTGAGACGGGGCGGGAAACTATCTGTTGGCAGCCCGATTTCCCGATCTATCATTAAATGATACCTGGCACCGAATATGATAAATAATGCTTACTTTGCGAAAGGTTTTAAATATAGTTTACATTTGATACATTAAGTCTTGTACATAATTTTTTAAAAGTAAAATTTAATATATTTTTTTTAAATTTAAGAATCTCTTTTGATTTTTTTTGTCCAAGTGAAGCATCTGCATTAGCTGCATAGTCAGCTGTTCAATGAAATCTAGGCATAGCGCAAGTGATCCGTCTATATCCTATGTTCTCAGTAGCATTATGTATAAGAAAAGGTGAGGTAGATTTAAGTTATTTTCTTTTTTTTTTATAAAAATTGTTCCAAATTTGATTTTTTTATGATTACTGATTTTGCTTAAATGGGTTATTAAATTCATATTGTTGACGTCATGTCCCTCTGTAAAGTAACTTTCATATATTTGGGATGAAAAATCGAAATAAACAGATAAATAAATAAAATAATAATTGAACAGAAAACTTATATACGGACCTTTTAAAGACTCACAATGTTCGCTGACTACTGGAACAGTTGTAACTTGGTGATGCATAGTGACTGGCACTGTGTTAATTTGGTGGTGCTGATAGTCTTGAGAAGCACCATCACTTGTGGGGCTTCGACTGTTCACTGGTGTAGAATTATGCGATCTACAACACAGGATATTTCTAATATGTAATAATTTTATTGATTAGCGTAATTTCAACATATTTTCAATGACCTCGACTTCAAATCTTCAAATGGACTTAGATGTCAAGAAAAGATTCATTCCCATATAGATATTGAAGGAAATAAATAATAACAATGATTGAATTTACCGAACGATTCTTGACACAATCGTATTAACGGTTTGTGTCGCAGTTTAATTAGAACGCATGTGGTTTGGTATTGTCAGAAGTATCTATTTATTTAGAAATACAACAAACAATGATGCCATTGCTAACTTATGATGTACATATAACACACAGCAAGGTAATCATCTACCATTGCCATATTGCCAATTTCTAAAAGTAGTACCCAAAAACTTTTTAAAAAGGTAGGATAACAGATAAAATTTAAAAAGTCTTAGCAGCTTTTATTTTTTAAAGCTTTGTCAACAAATACTATGTATTCATGAAAATAAAGCATATTCGGAATTTTAAAAAATACTTATCTATAATCGAATATACCAACCGATCGGATGCAGTACCTCGCGGACTGGCAACTATGTGCCGGGCGTTGTGCGACGTGTAAAGCACTTGATTGATTCCAACTATGCGGAATACAATACAAAGTTGGAATCCATTTATGGGTTAATTTATTTTACATTGGATTGATCGTCTATTCAAAGTATTATCGCTCTACTTACCCCCACATGAGTACAGTTTGTCGACTAGGAATGTCCCCCTGATTACTAGTAGGTATAGGAGAAAAATGTTGCGGTGTTCCAATATGGTGGCCACTCGGACTGTCTTGTGGTTGCATTAAAGGAGTGTCCTGTTTGATTTCCTCTATTTTAGGGGTAATCAAACTTTGCTGGGGTGAAGAAGAATGCTTCTTGAGACCGTCCTGTAAAATGTTATCTTTATTAATTTGTCCAGTAAAAAATAATTCGTTTCATAAATTATACGACCATGGTTGTCCTTTTTGTTGTTTTTTGTTACTTCAAATAAATGTCATTTATTCAAAGTAATATATAGGTACTCACTTTTGAAACTTTTAAAGAAAATTAAGCTTCTTGTGTAAAAGTAAATATATGAATTGAAAACTAAAATAGTGAACCGTTTTTACAGAGTCACTGAATATAACATGTTTAGCCAGTTCAGTTTTTTTCACACAAAACTTAAATTTTGAAAATCGTTTGATAACTAACTTGTCTGTCTAAGTCAAATTTAGACTAGAGAAGAAGGACACATTTAAAATGAGCTATATCAAAATAAATAAAGGGTCTTATATTTTATTGTAGTAATTTAAAAAACGCAAATACAAAATTTTTAACTCAGTGTTTTTTCACAATAAGTAGAAACTAAGGAGCATATTTACACAGAACTGGCTTTCCAATTATTTGTCCATTTCAAATCAAATTGAGACCTAATTTTTCTATACTTATAAGGGTGTTGGCTTTAAAGGAGGTTGCGAGTGTAATTATATGCAAAATGCTTTTTGCTTCTTTATTTTTATGGGTACCGATGGCGGGGGGATTCGGGTTCTTGAGAATATATAAAAATTCTAGATTATTTAAGCTAGCGATTTAGGAGCAATTTTCGGAAGGATTGGTGAAGTATATTTTCCATACTTAATTTGAAATGAACATTAATTCTAACAAGAGAGGAGATAATTAAAAAGGATGCAGACATATCTAATTGAGAGTTTAAAGATACAAAAATGATAATATAGAAATAATTATTTGAATTAGAAACTATAGTTAGTTACTCAATTTTCTCACAAGCATTCGTATTCAGCTCTCTACTGCATTCATAATAAATTATTCCACTAAACACTGTAAGGGTATGTTTCTTCGGAAGGAAATTCTAATCTATTTTATGCCCACCCACATCAGGTTCGTCAAATGCTTTAAATCATTCTAAGGGGCATTCCTTACTAGTTTTTATTATGACTAGGAGTTATATGTTAAGCACTTTTTTTATCAAACAGATAGATAAGTATATAGTTAATTTAGTCTAGGCTTTCTCTATAGACAAGTAATTTAAAAAATCATATAACACATCGAGTAAAAAGTATTTTTTCTACGACTGCTATGAAAACTGTCTAAAAACGCACGCCAAACAAGATCTGAAAATTACTAATTTCACATGATGTGTGAAAACTGCTGTGTGAAATTTTTGCACACAGTTTTGCTTAGGTTTGACCTCAATGATGGATGACTAGCACAAATGTCACTAAAGCTTGAATCAAGTAGGTCTTGCGATTGCCTGGTTACTTTCATTTTAATTTCAATCTGTCAAAAATATTTTATTTCTTTGCCAAAATCACCTTTCGTTGTGTAAAAATGGAGAGTGAAAGTGAATTTGAATGTACGCCACCAGAAATAAAGGAAAAAGCTACAAGCGCCTCGCTAAACCTTTTGCTGGAAACTTCCATATACAAATATGAGACCGCGTACATGAAATTTCAGCAGTGGAAAGCAAGAAGCAATGTAAAGTCATGTTCGGAAAATGTGATGCTAGTATATTTTGAAGAACTATCGAAGAAATACAAAGCATCCACATTGTGGTCGATATTCTCTATGCTTAAAGCTACCTTAAAAGTAAAGCGCAACATTAATATTTTTGATTATATGAAACTACAGTCGTTCCTAAAACGAAAATCAGAAAAATATACACCAAAGAAGTCCAAAATTTTAACCGAGGAGGATTTTTCAAAATTTTTAAATTCAGCACCGGATGAGCAATACTTGTTAATAAAAGTACGTACTAAAAGCAAATTTTATGGCATATATTTTTTTAATCGTAAACATTGCAAAAATGTATTAAATATTATACGTTTAAACTTTCAGGCCGCAGTTGCTATCGGTCTAGCAGGAGCTTGTAGACGTGACGAATTGCATAAATTATCAGTCAATGACATAAAAGATTTAAATTCGGCTATGCTGATCAAATTAACAAACACAAAAAATAAAATACCTAGATCATTTACTCTGATTGGAAACTTCTACAATATATGTAAAAAGTTTGCCAATCTCAGACCCAGTAATATATCCGAAAACAGATTTTTCTTGAATTATCAAAATGGAAAATGCACTAGACAAGCTGTAGCATCAATAAATTTGGACGCATGGCTACCGAGCTAATTTTTTGAAACTGCCCAACCCGAGCGAATATACAACAACGCTTTCGGCGTTCATCGGCAACAATACTCGTTAATGCTGGTGAGGATTTACTAACTCTTAAACGCCATGGGGGATGGCGTTCTAGTGCAGTGGCTGAAGGATACATAGACGATTCAATTGGGAATAAATTAAAAATTGCAAACAAAATTGCAGAATCTGTAGACCAAACTTCGACGTCCTGGTCCTCACATGAATTGCAAGAATCTGAAACTTCCCCGCTGGAGCCGGTTCCTTCATGTTCACGAAACATAACGGAGAACATAACATATACGAATTCTATCAATAAACAAGATATGCCAGCACACAGTTTCCAAAACAGTACAAATGTAACCATAAATTATAACTTCAAATAGAGCTACTTTACTTTATATTTTGCGCTATTAACGTTAGATAATTTGTTAGATTTTGTTGTGATTGAGTAAACTATGTGATGTACTTAATTGTTTAAATCTAGCCTAATCGTGAATTGTACTTTTGTTGTTAAAATTAACCTCTTGCCATTTTCGCTTATAATCTCCCTAGTGCTTCAATTATTTCCAGAAATTTTTCGAGTACAGATTTTTCGAAAATTATTCCGAGTCGAACTGAAGGATAATTTTCAAAGGAAAATTGTGTACGGGAAAATATCGGATTATTAATTCAAGCGCGTGGGAGATTGGGTAAGAAAATTTCACACGAATTCAAACTAAAATTTAAATAATAGGTAATAAAAATGTCTACAAAGAATAAAGTTTGGCACGTATTAATTTGTAGTGTCAGTTGTTATTCTCATTCTAATTATGTATTTTCCTTGGATCTTAGTAAAATAAAACATTTCATATCGCTTTAGAAACATGTTGAGTTAGTGATCTTGAATGAATTTGTGCTACTTAAGTAATAGGAAATTTCACTTTTATATGAAATTTGATGTAACATGTGAGGTACGTAAAATCATATCGTTTCTATCCTTTATCAAATTAAACTTAAAAAATATATATATTCCTTGGATTTTAGTAAAATAAAACATTCCATATTGGATTAAAAACATATTAAATTAGTGATCTTAAATTAATTTGTGTTACTAAAATAGTATGAAATTGTAATTTCATATGAAACTTGATGAAAAGGACGTAAAAGCATATCGTTTTTATCCTTTATCAAATTAGTCTTAAAAAATATATATATTGTTTGGATTTTAGTAAAATAAAAAATTCCATATCGGATTAGAAACAAGTTAAATTAGTGATCCTAAATAAATTTTTCTTACAAAAATAATAGGAAATTTAATTTTCATATTAAATTTGATGTGACGTACGTAGTAGAATGTTGTTTTTATCCTTTATAAAATTAATCTGAAAAATAATTTAAATTCCTTAAATTTTGGTAAAATAAAACATTCCATATCGGATTAGAAAGAAGTTAAATTAGTGATTTTAAATAAATTTGTGTTACTAAAATGATAGGAAATTTCATTTTAATATGTAATTTGATGTGACGTTGGTAAAAGCATGTCGTTTCTATATCCTTTATCAAATTATTCTTAAAAAAATATATATTCCTTGGATTTTCGTAAAATAAAACATTCCATATCGGATTAAAAATATGTTAAATTAGTTATCTTAAATACATTTGTCTTACTAAAATAATAGGAAATTGGATTTTCATATAAAATTTGATGTGACGTACGTAAAAGCATATGGTTTTTATCCTTTATCAATTGTATTTTAAAAAATATATTTTCCTTGGATTTGAAAATAAAACATTCTTTATCGGATTACAAAAATGTTGAATTAGTGATCTTGAATAAATTTGTGTTACTAAATTAATAGAACATTTTATTTTCATATGAAATTTGCACATCTTCTTTTATCCTTTATCAAATTAATATTAAAAATATTTTAAGCTTGGATTTTAGTAAAATAAAACATTCCATGTCGAATTAGAAACATGTTGAATTAGTGATCTTGAATAACTTTATGTTACTAAAGTAATAGGAAATTTTATTTTCTTTCAACTTTTAGTAAAATAAAACGTTACATGTTAGATTAGAAAAATACTGAATTTATAACTAATCTTGAATAAATTTGAGTTACTAAATAAATAGCAAATTTTATAACAGTATATACTCCCTATAACCGCCACGAAGTTACTACAATTTTAGGAAATGTAGTTTTAATACATTTTTGAAACACTAACACATAAAAAATTGCAAAAAATATGTTACTTTTTTTGAAATATAAAACAGGTTTGGCGCCGTGCAGGCAATATTTTTAAAATTTTATGAAAAATAATTCGCCTCAACTGAAATTTGAACCCAGGACTTACCGGGACAACGTATTAACCAACCGAGCTAACGAGTCCTGTTTCATTTTTACCTTATCTTTTATCTTCTCGTCGCATAGGTGAATAGACAGGACTCGGCACTTCGCTAGTACTGATCATAAAATTTCGATGTTTGAGAACGTATAAATAGTATTTTGACACTACTTTATTTCTCTTTGTATTCCCCAAACGGTTCAACGATGGTTGGTTATCAAGAAGCGTTTCTTGTATCTTCTTAAACAGGTTCTCCTCCAATAGTCCTATACCAGCTTCCTTTACTAAATATTTTAAAAGTGGCAATTTACGGTGTTGTTTCTCTATTTCTTCGACACTTTCGCAAAATATACAAAAGCCGGACTTATTAATTTTTTGTCCATTTTAAATTAAGAAATTGTGTAAACCTTCTGCAACAATTATTGGTTTGACAGCTTGCTTATGGGAAATATTTGCTGCCATAGCCTTCTAAGATTTGTGAATAGAATTTCGGTTCAAGCTCATATTATTTGTCATTTCATTTTGACATAAGCGTGTGAAAAGTTTTCACACTGTGTTTGAAAAAATTTCTCACAGTCTTGTCAAAGTTGAAAGAATAAAAGTAATTGTATTTATATTTTTATTTTCTGCAGTCGTAGAAAAAGTATCGTGTGCAACACGTTTGAAAATTACTCTTTGCACTTGTGAGTTTCTAAACTTGTTGCACAATATACTATTCCCTACAACCACACGAAACTGTCAAAAAAGCACTGTTAACTTGGCTAGAAAATGCCCTTATCATTCGCGAGGTAATTCTTTTAAGCTCGATAGTATTTGAAAAATGGTCAAAAGAAAGTTGAAAATTTACAACTAAACAAACCAATTATTCTGTTTTTCAATACCAGGGTTGAAAATCATTTTTTCCCACGACCACTTCGGAAACTGATAAAAAAAACACGTTCTTAACTGGGCTAGAAACTGCAATATATGACACGTGTATTGAAAAACAAATTCAACACGTTTGTTGAACAAATACCTCCTCGCTTGAAAACTTCCGCTTTCAGCACTTGTTATGTAATATAATGTTACGTAATAGTATATTGTGCAACAAGTTTGACTCGTAGTGACTTGTAGCACTCGCCTGCGGCTGGTGCACAAACCTCACACTCGTGTGCAAAGAGTCATTTTCAAACGTGTTGCACACGATACTTTTTCTACGACTGCAGAAAATAAAAATAAAAATACAATTACTTTTATTTTTTCAACTTTGACAAGACTGTGAGAAATTTTTTCAAATACCGTGTGAAAACTTTTCACACGCTTATGTCAAAATGAAATGACGAATAATATGAGTTTGAACCGAAATTCTAATCACAAATCTTAGAAGGCTATGGCAGGAAATATTTCCCATAAGCAAGCTGTCAAACCAATAATTGTTGCAGAAGGTTTACACAATTTCTTATATTTAAAATGGAAAAAATTAATAAGTACGGCTTTTGTAAATTTTGCGAAAGTGTCGAAGAAATAGAAAACAACACCGTAAATTGCCACTTTTAAAATATTTAGTAAAGGAAGCTGGTATAGAACTATTGGAGGAGAACCTGTTTAAGAAGATACAAGAAACGCTTCTTGATTACCAACCATCGTTGAACCGTTTGGGGAATACAAAAAGAAATAAAGTAGTATCAAAATACTATTTATACGTTCTCAAACATCGAAATTTTATGATCAGTACTAGCGAAGTGCCGAGTCCTATCTATTCACCTATGCGACGAGAAGATGTGTATCAAGAATACCATGAAATATTACATAATTTATTAAAAATATAATTAGTAATATATCTGCTGTTATTTTTCAATTCTGTGTTGGATTTATTTGAGAACACTGAGAAATTCAAATTCACACTCAACACTTTGAAATTGATGATGCATATGTTCCCCGATAAGGTAAAAATGAAACAGGACTCGTTAGCTCGGTTGGTTAATACGTTGTCCCGGTAAGTCCTGGGTTCAAATTTCAGTTGAGGCGAATTATTTTTCATAAAATTTTAAAAATATTGCCTGCACGGCGCCAAACCTGTTTTATATTTCAAAAACAGTAACATATTTTTTGAAATTTTTTATGTGTTAGTGTTTCAGAAATGTATTAAAACTGCATTTCCTAAAACTGTAGTAACTTCGTGGCGGTTATAGGGAGTATATACTGTTATAAAATTTGCTATTTATTTAGTAACTCAAATTTATTCAAGATCAGTTATAAATTCAGCATTTTTCTAATCTAACATGAAACGTTTTATTTTACTAAAAGTTGAAAGAAAATAAAATTTCCTATTACTTTAGTAACAAAAAGTTATTCAAGATCACTAATTCAACATGTTTCTAATTCGACATGGAATGTTTTATTTTACTAAAATCCAAGCTTAATACATTTTTAATATTAATTTGATAAAGGATAAAAGAAGATGTGCAAATTTCATATGAAAATAAAATGTCCTATTAATTTAGTAACACAAATTTATTCGAGATCACTAATTCAACATTTTTGTAATCCGATAAAGAATGTTTTATTTTACTAAAATCCAAGGAAAATATATTTTTTAAAATACAATTGATAAAGGATAAAAACGATATGCTTTTACGTACGTCACATCAAATTTTATATGAAAATCCAATTTCCTATTATTTTAGTAAGACAAATGTATTTAAGATAACTAATTTAACATATTTTTAATTCGATATTGAATGTTTTATTTTACGAAAATCCAAGGAATATATATTTTTTTAAGAATAATTTGATAAAGGATATAGAAACGACATGCCTTTACCAACGTCACATCAAATTACATATTAAAATGAAATTTCCTATCATTTTAGTAACACAAATTTATTTAAAATCACTAATTTAACTTGTTTCTAATCCGATATGGAATGTTTTATTTTACTAAAATTTAAGGAATTTATATTATTTTTCAGATTAATTTTATAAAGGATAAAAACAACATTCTTCTACGTACGTCACATCAAATTTTATATGAAAATTAAATTTCCTATTATTTTTGTAACAAAAATTTATTTAGGATCACTAATTTAACTTGTTTACTAAAATCCAAACAATATATATATTTTTTAAGAATAATATGATGATAAAAACGATATGCTTTTACGTCCTTTTCATCAAATTTCATATGAAATTACAATTTCATACTATTTTAGTAACACAAATTAATTTAACATGTTTCTAATCCAATATGGAATGTTTTATTTTACTAAAATCCAAGGAATATATATACTTTTTATGTTTAATTTGATAAAGGATAGAAACGATATGATTTTACGTACCTCACATGTTACATCAAATTTCATATAAAAGTGAAATTTCCTATTACTTTAGTAGCACAAATTCATTCAAGATCATTAACTCAACATGTTTCCAAAGCGATATGAAATGTTTTATTTTACTAAGATCCAAGGAAAATACATAATTAGAATGAGAATAACAACTGACACTACAAATTAATACGTGCCGAACTTTATTCTTTGTAGACATTTTTATTACCTATTATTTAAATTTTAGTTTGAATTCGTGTGAAATTTTCTTACCCATTCTCCCACGCGCTTGAATTAATAATCCGATATTTTCCCGTACACAATTTTCCTTTGAAAATTATCCCTCAGTTCGACTCGGAATCATTTTCGAAAAATCTGTACTCGAAAAATTTCTGGAAATAATTGAAGCACTAGGGAGATTATAAGCGAAAATGGCAAGAGGTTAATTTTAACAACAAAAGTACAATTCACGATTAGGCTAGATTTAAAGAATTAAGTACATCACATAGTTTATTCAATCACAACAAAATCTAACGTTAATAGCGCAAAATATAAAGTAAAGTAGCTCTATTTGAAGTTATAATTTATGGTTACATTTGTACTGTTTTGGAAACTGTGTGCTGGCATATCTTGTTTATTGATAGAATTCGTATATGTTATGTTCTCCGTTATGTTTCGTGAACATGAAGGAACTGGCTCCAGCGGGGAAGTTTCAGATTCTTGCAATTCATGTGAGGACCAGGACGTCGAAGTTTGGTCTACAGATTCTGCAATTTTGTTTGCAATTTTTAATTTATTCCCAATTGAATCGTCTATGTATCCTTCAGCCGCTGCACTAGAACGCCATACCCAATGGCGTTTAAGAGTTAGTAAATCCTCACCAGCATTAACGAGTATTGTTGCCGAAGAACGCCGAAAGCAATGGCCTGTATATTCGCTCGGGTTGGGCAGTTTCAAAAAATTGGCTATTTCGGTAGCCATGCGTCCAAATTTATTGATGCCTACAGCTTGTCTAGTGCATTTTCCATTTTGATAATTCAAGAAAAATCTGTTTTCGGATATATTACTGGGTCTGAGATTGGCAAACTTTTTACATATATTGTAGAAGTTTCCAATCAGAGTAAATGATCTAGGTATTTTATTTTTTGTGTTTGTTAATTTGATCAGCATAGCCGAATTTAAATCTTTTATGTTATTGACTGATAATTTATGCAATTCGTCACGTCTACAAGCTCCTGCTAGACCGATAGCAACTGCGGCCTGAAAGTTTAAACGTATAATATTTAATACATTTTTGCAATGTTTACGATTAAAAAAATATATGCCATAAAATTTGCTTTTCGTTCGTACTTTTATTAACAAGGATTGCTCATCCGGTGCTGAATTTAAAAATTTTGAAAAATCCTCCTCCGTTAAAATTTTGGACTTCTTTGGTGTATATTTTTCTGATTTTCGTTTTAGGAACGACTGTAGTTTCATATAATCGGAAATATTAATGTTGCGCTTTACTTTTAAGGTAGCTTTAAGCATAGAGAATATCGACCACAATGTGGATGCTTTGTATTCCTTCGATAGTTCTTCAAAATATACTAGCATCACATTTTCCGAACATGACTTTACATTGCTTCTTGCTTTCCACTGCTGAAATTTCATGTACGCGGTCTCATATTTGTATCTAGAAGTTTCCGGCAAAAGGTTTAGCGAGACGCTTGTAGCTTTTTCCTTTATTTCTGGTGGCGTACATTCAAATTCACTTTCACTCTCCATTTTTACACAACAAAAGGTGATTTTGGCAAAAAAATAAAATATTTTTGACAGATTGAAATTAAAATGAAAGTAACCAGGCAATCGCAAGACCTACTTGATTCAAGCTTTAGTGACATTTGTGCTAGTCATCCATCATTGAGGTCAAACCTAAGCAAAACTATGTGCAAAAATTTCACACAGCAGTTTTCACACATCATGTGAAATAAGTAATTTTCAGATCTTGTTTGGCGTGCGTTTTTAGACAGTTTTCATAGCAGTCGTAGAAAAAATTTGTTTCTAAATTACATCCTTAGTTTCACTATTGTCTAGTTATAGATAGTGAATTATTTAATTCTCAAGTCTTTTTTTGTTTGAAATTATATTGCAAAATGAGAATAAATCAAAGTCGTCTTGTACTAACTTAGAGCACTTCAGTCGCATGCTTTGGATTTGGAACATGTAATTTGAGATTGTCAGTTAGCTGCATACCTTGTGAGGACTTGGAGCTAGTTCCAGTTGAGGTGAACTCATGACTTGTACAGGCTGTATTATTCCAGATGACGGACTCACTGAATAAGGCCAACCTACATCTAGACATTTATTATTGGGTATTACATAGCTTCGCGATCCGTCATACGCAGGGTATTTAACAGGAGTGGTTTCTACTACCTGAAAGATAAGTCGTTTTAAGAACTGTAAAATATGAAGATAATTAAAATGTTATATAGCAAGTTTTCTTTTCAGCTAAGTAGGTAACCATGTAACCTAACTTTGCAAAAAAAACTCAGTCACCAAAGTGTGGTTGTACCACTTATAATTTTCTTGCTATCGGTCACTCTTACTGCGAAAAAAAATGCAATGCAAAAATTATATTTCATTTAATTATGCGGAAGACTCCTAAACAATTGTAAGCAATTTATGAAGTTGTTAAAAAAAAGTAAACGGAATGTTTTAGTATGGTCAGAAGTTATATCAAAATATTACATGCAGCTCATATAATGTATTTTTAATTTATCAAATGATAATATTAGAATGCAAAACCTTTTTCAATTAGTGTTTCTGAAAATTTGATACTCAATTTCCTGATCAAAAAGTTTAATGGCCGCAACTTAATTCTGCTTCTAGTTTTTGACATACAGGGTTCAAAGTTAACATTTTGCGTTTCCACATGTTTTATGGAAATTTTTTATTTTTGTTTTGGTCTTAAATACTTACCTAATACTCAAATAAGTGAGTTTCTTAGAGTACCTATCTTTAAATATACCCTAATGTACACGTATCACTAAAAATAAACCTATAGAGGGTGTAGCGGTATTCCAGGATGCATTAATTTTGTTATATATTTAGTTATTAAAACAAAAACAACTATTTATCAAACGTCTTATATATTATTAACTGATTGCTAGAATTGTATCATATTTTAAGGAATTATTATCTAAAACTAGATGGAATCAGTCATATAATTGTATAGTTAGCTCGGCAATAAGACACTTTGTATCATAACACAGGCCAACACACATTTTGGTGCCTGCGATTTTTTAACTGTTCTTGGGTAATTTTTGGATGCAGAATGTAAAAAAGTTCTCAGATTTTGTCTATCAGATCTAGTTTAAAAAAAAAAAAATTATGTATTTTACGTTATAACTGTTATAATATATAATATTACTATTGCCAGTTAAAAAAAACAAAGACACATGGATTTAAGTATTTATTGCAAAAACTTAATTTACATAATTACATTAATCACTAATCACATAAAAATTTTGTTTTATACGACTTTCTAGAATGGAGTTTACTAGGGCAGTCTCGCTGAAGGCTCTAGCAGTAGTCCGCCATCATGTGGCTATCCCATCGTCCTTGATAACGATCTTCCATAGTTTTAATATCCTGATGGAATCTTTCCACCTCTTCTTCACTACAATCACCTTAGTTTTCTAGAAAACGATCTAGGTGGCTGTGGAGGTAGTGAACTTTTATACCCATATTACATCCGAGAATATTAAAATTTGAAAGCATAGTTTCCACTAATTCTACGTAATTCTCTGCTTTATGATTGCCAAGAAAATTTTGTACTACTTGAACAAACGAACACCAAGCGTTAGATTCAGTCTCGTTCATTGATGTGGTGAATTTTGGATCTTTAACAAGTTGCCCTATTTGAGGACCATCAAATATACCAGCTTTTAGTTTTTCCGTGCTAATGCCAGGAAATTTACGCGACAAATACCCAAAATAATTTCGATCTCGATTTAAAGCCTTCACAAATTGCTTCATTAGGCCTAACTTGATATGCAAGGGCGGAAGTAAGATTTTTTCTCTTGAAACCAAAGATTCGTTGATCACGTTTTGTTTTCCTTGAATCATGATATCTCTTGAAGGCCAATTTTTGTTAACCCAGTGCTCATTTTTAGCTCTGCTGTCCCAAAGGCACAAAAAACAAGGATATTTTGTATAACCACTCTGCTATCTAAGGAGGAAGTTAACCATTTTTAAATCAACACAAATTGTCCACTGATGTTCTTCGTATTTAATTTTTCTCAAAAATAATGCAATTGTTTCATATTCTTCCTTCACGGTAGTAGAATGACCAATAGGAATTGAGCCATATTTGTTAGCCTTATGTAAAAGAACACATTTAAAACTTCGTTTTGAACTGTCAATACAAAGGCGCCAATCATCTGGAGTGTATTCAGGCAAACCCATTTTTTCTAAGACCCCTTTTATATTGTTACAGAATACCAAGTCATTTTCCTGAGCGAAAAAAGGCAGCAGATCCTTATCTCTTTTACGATAAAATGTAATATTAGTACCTGGACAAAGTAGATTTTTTTCTTTTAATCTGGTTGCAAGTAATTCAGCGGATTCGTTTGAGAGATTCAGGGCTCTTATAAGATCGTTTAGTTCTTCTTGATTAAAACACTGCGGAGTTACTAAATCTGCTTCAAATTCGCTGTCGTTTTATGATTGAATTCTTTGAACTTCGTCAGACGTTGATGTTCCTGTATCATCTCCTGTCAGTTCGGGTAGACTGCTGAATGATGGAACGGGTATTTCTTCCGAATGCGTTACAGGCCTTCTAGCAGAATCTAGATCAGGATATGTCCATTTGTGTCTATTGTTTCTATTTATGCCTTTAATATTAACGAGACAAAAATAGCAGTCGTCATGATGGTTTCGCGGTTCTCTCCAAACCATTGGTACACCAAACTTTAGGCACTTCCTCTTTCCAGTTGTCCACTGTCGCAAATGTTCAACACATGTTTTACATATGAAATGTGGGGCCCAAGATTTATCTTGTTCTCCTAAATGAACGCCAAAATAGGCAAGATAAGCTCTTTTCACAAAATCAGAAATCATTTTGCTCTCTTTCAAAGTGCTTTCACCACACAGATAACAAAAAACATCGGGCTGATTTACACAGAAACGTCTGCTTGTGGATGCCATTGTTTCAGTTTAGTGTCTTGATACTACAAAATGACCAAAATTTACACAAAATGATAGCACAACTTTACTTGGGAAAACTCAGTAATATACTAAATCGAGTACAGCCAAGCAGGTATAGAAGGATCGGGTCATAGGCAATTATAGGTATAAAAGTAGTGTATTGAGTAGTTTCTAGTATAGGAACATTTGGTCAGGGACAATTCCAGGTATCCATTTGGTTAATTAGATCCTGGGAAATTTCTATTTTGACGATTAAGTACATATTTATCTCTTTATTTGTTGTCCTTTATCAGAAAAAAATATCAATTAACCTGTAACCTGTATCTCAAAAACTAGAGCTGATAGAAAAAATCTGGTGGCATTTTTGGAATCAGCACATTAAAAACATCTAAAATCAGATGTTAGATTTCCGGCACCAAATTTTTGTTTTCATTTTGTTACCCTGTGTAATATAACTTTTAATATTTAAATTTCTGTAATATTTTTTTTATAATCAAAATGAGCTGATTAGATTTGGATAGTATTAAAATTCATTGCCACTGTTAAGTCAGCTAATCACAACAATTTTCAATGCAATCCTTTAAATTCCATTTAATTGTACTGAATATATCCCAAAATTAGCAAAAACACTGTTTTTGCTTAATACAGGTTTAAGTAAAAATTGAAATTTTATTTTAGGTGCGATTGATTATAAAACCTAAATGTCCGCATTTTGAAATATATAGCTATACCCTGTATTAGTTTATTTTTACTTATATATACATTACGTTCTAATCAAATATTATTCTAAGCAACTTTACTGAAAGCGTATTAAGTATTTAAAAACAAAAGTAAATCTAAAAATCTTTTCTAAAGTTTGGAAACGAAAAATTCCAACTTTGAAACCCTGTATATCGAAAACTAGCTGCGTGATTGAATTGTGATCATAAAAGCTTTTAATCAGAAAGGCGGGAACTACATCATTTTATCAAATTTTCAGAAAAATTGAATGAAAGTAATTTTTTTAAGGATTATGAGGGGATTTTTCTTGAATTTCGGTCCAAAAATCGTTTTCACATATCCCACTTAATATTATTTTTACAGCCATATTTGATAGGATCTTTTAAAATTTCAGATAGTTTGATGCATTTATTGTAGTGTATGACTGCAATGTTTTATATGATAAACCAGCATTTTTTTGGTTCATCTATTTGTATCTAACCACATTTTTCGGGACACCCTGTATACACAAATGAAATAACTGAAATATCTTTTCTGTAATAATTGTTACTTAGCAGTAGTTGAGGATTTACAATGCGTCTAACATACATCAAAACTTTTGAACAACATTACTGCTACAGAATAATATATTATACAGAGCAATACCACTAACTAAAATAGTAAAAAAATCTACGTACATACCTGCTGATGACATGGGTACAGCTTGTCCTCAACTACGGCAGTTCGGTATGTCGCATGATGAGTTGGAGCAGTAGCTGCTGGATCATAGGTTCTCGGCGCCATATCTAGAAAACCATTGTAAGGGGAGGAAGGAGTCGCATGATGATACTCTGGATAGTAAGTACTGAGAGGCCTAAAAAAGTATATTTTGATTATATGGATTTGTATTTACAAGGTCTACGATCATGTTAGCTATAGCTATATAGCGGAAAAATTTAAAACGAATTTTCGAAATTGGCAAAAGTAGGGTAATGTAACGAGAGATCGAAACATTTTACAATGTAGAATTAGCTTCCAATGTGCAATTTCTTAAATGTTTAATTAAAAATATGAAAATGTTATTATTTTCTAAATGTTAAAATTATTGAATAACTTCTTAATAATAAGTTATGTAGCACAAATTATTTTTTGTGCAATTATTTTACTATTTATTATTGTTAAAATAAAAAATTTCAAAAATATATTCTCAGTTATTAAGTTACAACTCATTGAAAGTGTTTTTTTTTTGTAAAACGTTTTAAAAATAGTAATTATTTTCTATCTATGAGCAGACCAAAGGCCTACGTACTAGGTTCCATGGCTGCTTTAAATAAAGACAGGGAATGCTTATTGATGTGGGATTTAAAGACTTGAAGATTAGGAGAAGGAAAGGCATTTGCTGGTAACACATTACATTATCGGGACACTTTGGGAATAAAGGAGCGAACAAAATAGGAGGTTATTGGTTTCTGCAGTTGTTTGCTGTTGTCTCCCTGGCAGGAATTACTAAGTACTAGTATCTGTAAAAAAGTAGATAGAACCCCCACAATTTAACGATGCTGTAGTGATGCAAGCTTCCGTGTGATCTTTGAATCTCCAATCAGGCAAATAGCTCTTCTTTGGACAGAGTCAAGGATATTAATGAATGAAGGAGAGGCTGTTCCGCATATATGTAAGCGCTACTCAAAGCAGGATCTGATTAACTCCGTTAGACGTTCTAAACAGCAATTAAGTTTTGTACAATCGGGGGATCTCAACAATTTACTAATTTTTTATTCCGAGCCCTGCTAAATTTAATCAAAGACATCTTTATTATACTTAGTGTAGCCGATGGACAATGAATAAATAGTTTTGTATTGTATTCCACCAAGAGTTAATTTATTTGTACCTGATGGACTGTCTGTTATACTGGACATATAATCGAAGTGTAAAGGGCAAACATGTTGGCAGAAGAAAAGTATTTTCGTGCTCGGAAAAGATAAACCAATTTCTTCGCCGCTGATGTGGCAATTGAGGTGAAGTGATCATGCCAGCGAAGATATTTCTGAAGTGGTACTGACTAGGCCAAACGAACCTGTGGGTTCAAGCATTTGATTATTAATTTGAATTGTGTGGGTACCGGGAGATAATTTGTGAGATAGTAAACGAGATTATGTCTTTCTTGGTGGCATTAAACTGGACGAGGTACTTTGCTCCCATTTTACGATTTTAATGAGGTCCTCGGTTAGGGATAAAGTCATTAATTAAAGTCTCATCAATTTCAGTCATGGAGCCAGGTTTGGGAAATTGTGTATTGGAGTGGAGTGTGCTATTGTGAATAGGATTGCTAGTAGGAGACAGCAGAACATTGATGTGTAGGAGGAATAAGGTAGGTGGCAACACTGAACTCTGCGTAACACCTGCGTTTATTTGGTAAAATTTGATGAATTACCGTCAACCACTACAGAGATACTTCTGTTAAAAAAACTGGCAAGCCATGTACAAAGTTTTGGAGGAAGACCAGGCAGGGAGTTAAGAAATGTCCTATAGCAAGGGCATTTTTTTCCTAAAAGCTGGAAATCTGCTCGTGTACAGCCTATTCTCAAAAGGAATCCAAAACTCTTCCGTGTTCTCTCTTCAGTGTTCCGATCTCGTGAAGTGAAGATCCCTGAAGATGCCTCGTGCAATCGAAGGCGAAACGTCGCAAAGTGATTCCATTTTGACACGGTCTAATCCCAAGAACCATGATTTCTTAACTCTTCCCTCTAACTAAAGACCCATATCCCTCCTCCCAATTATGAGTAAGGCAAGGGAGAAGTATATCAATAATGGTCTCTTAAATTACCTTGAAAGGTATAAACTTATACACGATAAGCAAAACGGTTTCCCCTACGAAAGATCCTCAGCAGATTTTATATTTAATTGAAATACATCCGAGATTTGTAAACAAATTTCAGATGGATCGTTAGTAGAAAAACAAACATCATTCTAAGGGAAGGAAGATATAAATCCCGCAACCCAGCCCAATCAGCGGAATTATAGTGCCAAATAGTACGAGGTGGCATAGATTCTACAACTTCCTGTTGAATGGGACAGGAAACAGTAATTAGACCGTGGTCAGCAGAACCTAGAGGAGCCGAAATGGAAGACTGATAAAGCTCTGGGTGAGTGGTGAGTAAGAGATCCAATGGATTTTGACTACGTGTGACGATGCGTGGGAAGTAAGTAGGTTGATTGCAAAGGCCTCTGCTGCTCTACCTTGGGGATGGACGCCAAGATTAATTGTTTCAGAGGAAGGGAATTCAGATATTAGGAAATCCACTTTAGCAGAAAGAAAGTCGAAAGCTCGTTGAAGGAATTGTTTGAGAGAGAACTATAGATAAAACAAATACATTTAGCGAAATTCCACAGCATAGATTATTACGAATGTAAGCGCAAACGTCACCTTTTAGGCGGAATGATGAAAGAAGTTCATAGTCAGAAAAAAAAAGGCGATTGGTTACATTTTTGCGCCTTATTTTGGTTTTTAGGAAGATTATATGAATCTTGCAGGATTGGGGAATAGAGTTGAGGTTTTTACTCAAGCTACAGATATTGGTGAACGAGAAGTAACATTTCAATGGTGGAGCGTCACAAGTACCTCCCACCCGGAGATCCGAGCGGATTATTAAATAAATTAACCAAATATGGGATAACAAATATCAAAAATCAAAAGTATCAAATTAAATTTCGAGTCACAAATGTATTAATACAGGTGTTCCTCAAGGTAGTATTTTGAGACCATTACTTTTTATTTTGTATATAAATGATATTTCATCCATTTTAAAACATAGCCATATTCACTTATTTGCTGATGATACATTAATTTATATACAAGGTAGAAACATATTAGTAACACAAGATTGTATTAATTCAGATCTAAATGTTTGATCAAATTGGCTTAAAGTAAATAAATTAAAATTAAATTTATCTAAAACAAATGCATGGTTTTATGAAAAAATTAAACACTAATAACTTGTATATTTCATTAGAAGGGTTTAGGCATAATTATAGATGATAGATTAAATTTTAACTTACATTTTGAAAAGACTATTAGTGAAATTGCTGGTAAAATTGGATATTTTCAAACAATTTCTCCAAATTTAAGTTTTTTCTCCAAAAAAATTATTTATACTACCATTATCTATGCACATTTTCTATACGGTTCTACATTTTTGTATTGGGCAAAGAAGAAATATTTAATAAATTACATATTTTACAAAATAAAATCGTGCGGATTATAGTAAATTGTGCTAAATATACAAAAATTACTTTAATGTTAAGAAAATGGTTAAATGTTCGTAATTTTTTATTTAGTTCAAATTTTTATTTATAAAATAATAATTTATTGCCCGAAAATCTAAGAACATTAATAAATGAAAACTGTGAAGAATATAATTACCCAACAAGACAAAACAAAGACTTACGTTTAAATTATGTTTTTAATGGGTTGTTTGTAAGTCAATTTTTCATGAACGGTCGATTCAACGTAATAAACTAGAATTTATTATATAGTCTCAGAAATCTTTTAAAAAATTTAAAAACATCAAGAGATTATTTATTTAAGAATCAATTTTAAAAGCTGATAAGGAATATAAAAGTATGGTTTCTGAAGCTAGTTTAGAGTAGTCTAAAATATTTACAATTTTATGCTTTAAACATGTAAATTGTAGCATTTATGCTAAATAAACAATTTAACTAACTAAGAGGTATTTTGAATCCGGAATATTTCACTTGAGGAGCATCCATCATATTTTTTTCATATAACATTGTTCGGCTTGAGTAAAATAAGAAAGAAGAAATTAAAGAAAAGAGAAGAAGGAAAACCGGCTCATATACATAGGGCTAGAAATGTCAGTAAAGATTTCACCAGTTTTTAGAATGTGTATGTGGGGTAGTACCTCCTCGGGTGAGGAAAAAACTTCTCTAATACCTTTTTTTTTAACAAAAAAATAATGCTTATATACTAGCACTTTGCACATTCATTACGTTTTATTAGATTTTGCAACAACGCATGCTAACTGATATTACATTTTAATTTAAAAAAATGTTCATTTTAACATATGCAAAACACTATGTTTTAAATTTATATTAAGCCTGACTGATTATATGTCGAACAGACAGTCCATCAGGTATAAATAAATTAACTCTCAGTGAAATACGATACAAAATTATTTATTTATTGTCCATCGGCTACTCTAAGTATAATAAAGATGTCTTTGATTCAATTTAACAGGGCTCGGAATAAAACATTAGTAAATTTTTGAGATCCCCCGATTTTACAAAACTTAATTGCTGTTTAGAATGTTTAACGGAGCTTTGGGATTTGACAACTTGCTTACAGAAATCTAGAAACTTGCTATCAAATTAGACATTTCGTTAAACATTCTAAACTTTAATTGATTTAATTTTTTGAATTTTTAATTTTCTGCGACCGGTTTTTAATATTTAAAACTTTAGTAATAAATAATTCCAGGTTTGCTATAAAAATTATAGTAATAATTACTGTGCAGCAAAGTAAAAAACATTTTTCAAATTATAAGCAGGAACATTTGTGGTTTGATAAACTTATTTTCAGAAAGATATTGATTAGTTTTTTGTCTGCTGACAATTACAATAAAAAAAAATTTAAACTTAAAATATTCTCGCAAGGATATAAAAATCCAATTCTAAACAATTTTATCTTACATTTTGATTTTTCGTTATCTCTTTTTTTGCCAATTTCAATTTGTTTTTCTGGAATATTAATATCTAAAACGTATTGATGTGTCACTTTTTTAGAACTAAAATAATTGAAATTCACTTTGAATATTGATTATTATTATTCTACAAAAATGTTATTGTAAAATACGTACCTATACTGATGAAAAATATTATCAGTCGTAGTCAAATATCTATTGTCCAGCGCAGTCGCCGTAGGATATAAAGTATGGTTGAAGTTGGATGCCGAGTGGGTCATATAACTAAGACTGTGGTCAGTAGTGGCAGTAGCATATGGCGCTGGATACATGTTGTAAGTTGCTGTGCATCCATCTGCTATATATTCCACCTGCAATTTATGAAATTACTTATTGAGAGCTTTCAAAAAAAAAAAAAAAATATATATATATATATATATATATATTCTATTTCTCGGCATCATATAGTAATGTTTTCATCTGACTTCACACTCACAGTAACGTTACTTCCACTGTCAATGTCAAAGGATAGATCCTTTCCTGTAGTTTATTAGCAAAGACCGATTATACTTTTAACAAACAGTCCATCATAAATTAGTCACATCATTCCCTCGTACCGCCGTTTATTCTTAATAAGAGCACCCAGGAATGATATTTGAATCGGAGTTGCCACAAGCATGCTCTATTTAGGTCTATTTGTTTAGAAATACGGTAAAAAATATGCTTTAAAGATACAACTAGGAGGTAATAGCATACAACTGATCTATAAACGAATGTAACTAGCAGATATCTCTTCATGAATCCCAACTATACTGAATAGAAAGCAGTTTTTTCCGCGAAGCTAGAAAAAAGTGAGCTAATTCAAAAATTGGCGATAAAGGTATTGGAAGTTGCCTTCAATTGGTGATTCAAACTTGGGATACATTTAAGAGTCTTTAATTTTATATTGATGATGGAATTTTTGTTCAAATATTGTAAACTAGCTTAGCAACCTATTTGATATTTTATGTGTTAAACAATAACAGTTTAAATAATTTGTATCTGATTTTTAACCTTACTTTTAAATGAAGTACTTTTGAGTTGTCACGTCACATTTTAAAATTATAGTTAGTTATTCTTCTCATAAAGTAGAAATAGGCCGCGACGGCTATAAACAATATTGAAATGAACTAGCCGTTACTTGATGAAAATCCGTTTTAACCAAGTAACCCAAAACACTTTTTTAAAATTTCCACTTAATTTATTTTACAAAGAATACAAACATGACAATTGTTTCGCGAACACTGTGGCTTCATCAGATGCTAAATCTTAAATTTAAGACTTCTTTTGCATTTGTGACATATCCGGTAGAATGTGGTGCTCAGATACCGCAGATTGTACAATTTACTTATTTCTAATACATCGTTCATGTTCCGTAAGCCTAGTAAAATAAAGATCCCTGAAGATGCCGCGTGCAATCGAAGGCGAAACCTCGGAAAGTGATTTTATTTTGACACGATGTAACCTCAAGAACCATGATTTCTTAATACATTTGTTTTTTTTATTTCCGCAAGTCCGGTTGCTTCTCAGGATTTTTTTATGCTAAATTATATATGATGTAGAATCTCCAACCAAAGCCTTTCCATTTTTCCATGCCTCGGATCCACTAGTTTTCCATCTGCTCTAAGAATTCTTACTCGCTCTTAAACTGCAATCATTGTAGCCGATGTCAACGTTTTTTTGACATTATAGGTCATATAGACCCAAAAAGTCAATAATTTCGCCGCAGGTACCGGCAATAGCGGTCTAAGAGTACGTGTGGCCCGGGGAGGTCTTTCATGAAAAAGCGTCTGAGCGATGACCAAAAAAGGTCTTCATTTTCAATTTTGTTATAGATCCGAGCTCATACTTTATTTTGTTCATTAAAATTAAAGGTCGTTACTTTCATATAGAATGGCTAATAATTTATTTATTCCAAATTGGCCCCTTCTTAGCCTTGCGAACCGCTTCCCTCCGTTATACCGCCTCTGGCGGTATAAGAAGATCTTTTTTCCTATTCCACCCCTAATATTGGTTTAATTTTAAGATATAGAATAAATTGTTGAATATAAAAGTTGTAGGGTTTATTATATAGTTTATAAACATATTATTTATTTATACAGGATGCCTCAAAAGATGTTTTGCAGATCCAATATACATTATTTAATGGATCACCTTATATATTATATGCCCAACAAATGAGTACTTTTTACTAGGTTTGATACCTTTATCTTTAAAGATATCCAGAGTTTGGGAAACAGCCATGTCTTAAGAGCTAATGTGTTGGAGAGACAATGAGAATACATTGCTTCTTATACCAGGTTTTGTCTCAAATTTCGCAGGTGTCCTTAAATTAGTCTCATGTCAAATGAGTCTTTTATTCCTGGTTATTAATATTAGGAAGAAAAGGCTCATTTGATAGACATGTAATATACAAGGTGCTCCATTGAAAAATATATGTGGGATCTGCTACAGATTTTATGTATACAGAAATAATATTATATAAACTACGTAATAAACCCTACAACTTTTATACTCAACATTTTTGTCTATTAAATTAAACGAACACACAATCGTGTTCAATGGAGAGCTTTCAAATATTTTTAACCAATAAGTTGTTATTCACATCCAAGATGAATTAATTCGGATTATCCTATCGATGTTAGAGGATCATACCGGATGTATGACAATCCACTTTAATACTTACGGTGGTAGGCATTGAAGGAACAACCGATGTAGTCACAGCAGCGTTGCTAGGTGGCGTTACTTGACCTCCGTTTGATCCATGTGATAATTTACGTTTCGTACGACACGTTGACAAGAAGTCTCGTAATTGAGTTTTATACCTAATTTAGAAACAAAATTATTATTGCTTAAACTTAAGAAAAAAGGAGAATGATGTTAATGTTTCATATCAGAGTAATTAAATAAAATACGAAAGCGGAGGGCGGAGGTCCTAAAGACCGATAAAGTTTGTTTTGAAAGACTGGATTTTCCTTTGAAGTGCTGTGGAATAATTTGGGCGATTGTAAAGAAAGTCGTGTCTTAAAATAAAAAGATTGAACTAGACAAAGTTCCTTGCACACTATTATATTATATACTGGGCGTACTATGATAGAGACTATCATTTCTGTGAGTGTCTGGCCTCTTCGATATGCAAATAGAGTGCTTGACTGCAAATGAAAAGACAGGCCACTGATATACTTAGAAGAAATAGGGAGGTATCAACGCTGTGGAAGACTTGTGTTGTTTTGTGGGGCTAGAAGAGTGACCATCGGTTACTACAGAAAAAAATGGTCAAAAACTTTCGTTAAATCAAGATGAATAGTCGATTCTTCACCATGAAATACCACAAATTTGTGTGGCGCAGTCTGTAATGACGGTAGAAAGTGGTATTTGGCCTTAAATTAGAATTTCCTTACATTTAACTGGATATATAAAAACTGGCTAGGACCTTCTGTGTGATTGTATTTTCGAAAAATATTAATTTTAAGTCAGGGAAAAACCTACAAAATAAAGACAATTTGAACAAGGCTTTAAAGAAGAAAATTCGTAGATGATAAAATATTTTTCGGTAACTTACCGTCTGTTCACTCTAGTTGGCGTAGAAGGTACAGCAGGATGCGTAGGAGATGTGAGTAATTGATCGTTTTCCGAAAAATAGGTGTTAGGAAGACCTGCATCCAAATAACTTACTTTGAAATCCATAGTGCGTTTTCCGAGAAGATCTCTTCCCTCCTCTTCCCTAGAACATTCTTTTTTAAATCTGTGTATAATAATATAATTTTTGATTAGGGGCGCATGTTAACCTCTAAACTCAGAATAAGAAAATAAATAATTATTGAAAAAAAAGAAATATCATGGCTAGCAACCCTTAAAAATTGAGCACAAGTTCAAATTTGATGTGTTTTTGTCTATTTTTAAAGCAGCTATACTAAAGTATTTTTTACGTTAAGTTTGGATAAGAATGATAGCGAACTTTTATTTGCGTCTATAATGATTTTATTAAAAAAGTTATCTGGCCTAAAAATTCTTGAAAATATTTGTTAGAAAAGCGCCGCATGGTAGAGGAGGACACTTTGATTTCATACATTTGCTAATGATTAACTTAGAAAGGCAGATGCTGTAATTTCTTATTTTAAAAGTTTTATCATAATTTATTATCCAGCAAAGACTGAAAGATGAAAGAAAATAATTTTTTGAATAGTATCGCTAACACTTACCACCTCCAGTAAGTGGTTACTACACGGGACAAAGAAAATTTCCCCATTATATATCCGCTCGCACATTCGCTCTGATTCCCTCCTTAAAGCGAGCCATCTCTGTACAACGACTCTTAATTTCAAAGATCCAAATGCGAATTCTAGGGATGATACTGAAGAGCAGCGAAGTGACGGACTTTAAGTTTTAAAGTTAAGGACGTAAAAAATTTAAAGAAACGGAATTCTCGAATGATATCGACTTTTAGAAAACTCGGATTTCAATATGATATACTTACATTAAAGGTCTGTGCGTACTTATCACAAAATCAGGCTTTGAATTCTTGTATACTAATCTAGAACTAGTTTGAAGCCATTGCCATTGGCCATCTTTGGTTTGAAACCTATACGCTATCATTCCAGAGGCACCAGTTTTTAACACTGAAAAAAGGTACATTTAATGTAGTTAAACTACACTTGTTTGACATCATTTAGCACTAAGATAATATTAAACAAGGTTTTAGTTAGGGTTGGCAAATAACCGGACATTTTCATTTTCAAAAATCAACATACAAGAGTTCTAACCACTAAAGTAACTTATCCTAACCGAGACTATTTATAGGTAAATGCGGTCATACTTGGTTGCACCGTTGCGTTGTCGAGTAAACAATAGAGGGGACTATAGGGAATAGGCCCTTTGTCTTTATTTAGCGCTTTCTTACCACATTTAACTATTTCTATACTCTCAAATGCATCCAATAATCTATTATTAGATACATTTTTAATCAACTTAAGACTATTTATTCCTATTTGGTAATTGTTTTCCAAAGCATGTTAGACAACGCTTGATTTTTCTGTTCTTCCGTATCTTAAATGTGCCATGTGATCTTTAAAATGAATGTTTATGGAGCGTTTAGTTTGCCCATCATATTTTAGATCGTTTTAGATAGTCATTACAGCTAATTTCATAGATGCCACTCTCCTTCAAGTCGAATTTCTTTCTAGGGTTTCCAAGGTATTTAAAAACCTACGTTTTTAAATACTTTCTCTAGACCTTTCGTATATCTGGGATCATAAGGGATTACTATGAACTTATTGGGAGCCTCAGGTGCTTGAAGAGTAGTGTAATTTAGAATTTGAACAATGGTTAGATTTCCAAAGAAAAATGTTTGTAGTTATCGATGCTAAACTTTTGAAGAAAATGTGCTCACTTAAACACAAACTGAGAAAGTTGAAACCACAAAAACAAATTTCTTCGGAAGTCGAGAACATTGTAGAAAACGTTTCTACTCAGTCCTTTGATAATAGAAAAATCGCCCTTTTCAACAAAGTTTTGAATTTTGCAGAGCCTCCAGTAAAAAATAGTTTACCAACTATTATGGCGAATATCGAAAGTTCCATTCAATATGTGCCAGAGTCAACTAAGGGATTCATAAGAGAGGCTTGCAGAAATCAAATCTCAAAAAACGTTGTTAACAACAAGTCAAAATATGTTTCCCATAAAAATACTGAAAAAAGAAATAAGGTTGTTATACTAGACAAAACAGATTATTATTGAAAGAGTAGACAATTTAATTCAAGCTGGTCCTTGCGATTTGATTGAGATAAACCCGTTACCAAAAATGATAACAGAAGCAAAAAGTACCTTAAAACAGTGTAAAAACCTTTTGTCCGATAAACTTAAATTCAAACTAACACTTATCTAAGACAGAGGGCCTATTCCCTATAGTCCCCTCTATTGTTTACTTGACAACGGTGCAGTCGGATGCAACCAAGTGTGACCACATTTACCTATAAATAGTCTCGGTTAGGATAAGTTTATATCATCTGCTGATGATGCTAACTTGGTTAGCGAAACGCGCTTCCAGAACGTAACAAGTTGTGATGTAGTTTGGTTAGAACTCTTGTATGTTCCACCACAGGTTCCAGTGTTAGGCCTTAATTTTCAAAAATGTTCGAAACTGTGAATAAAAGTTTGCTTTTATCTTTAGCTTTCAATTGATACCAAACAAAGCTGACTTGTTAATTAGAAAAAAGACAGGTTTTTTTTATTCAACAGTCATTTATAAATCGTTCACTTATAAAGATAAATGGCCCATCGTTTTAGGTTATTTATGCGATCACTTTCCAAAATCGGTCATTTATAAGTAAATGACCGGAAATGTATGCAGTAATTTTCAAAAATTTGCGAATTTCGGTCATTTTTAGAAATAAGTGAAATGACCGGTCATTTATGAAAGTGACCCGGTCATTTATACAGTCACTTTTGGTAAGTGTCTTATGTGATGTCCAACACTGGTTTTATTCCCGTCTTAGGTTGAGTCAAAGACATAGTATCCTCAATCGAAGTCGCAACCAGAAGATTACTAGCGGAGCAAGCTGATGAAGTCAGGTATGAGACAGCGAGGATTATTAAGAATTCAAAGCAACCGAAAATTAGCGATGAAGATTTTAAATGAAATCCAGATATTCTGGTCCTTCCACCAGATAAAAGGCAACGTTGACGATACAAGGTGTATCGTGAACAATATGGTAGTCGTCATGGATATAACGGAATAAATTGAAAAGGTAATTCAACATTTGAACGATACCTGTAAAGCCAAACAGGTAGATCCTTCAAGTAGAATACAAATATGCATCACGAATTTGATTCACGCATAAAGCGGAGAGGAAATCATTAAAGCCAAGCAAGTTCAAGGGTCTTCGAAAGATATATAAGAGCAATGTACCACTTGTATAAAAAATTCTGCACACTTAGTGGAAAACCTTAACGCAATTCAGCCGAATTCCGTAATTTTTCAAGAAACTTTTTATGAAAAAAACCCCAGGACAGCTATGGAATCTCTTCTATCACCTGTGGTAGCGAATATCTTTATGAAACCCTTTGAGAATAATGCTTTAACATCTTTTGTTGTTTTGGCCTCATGGACAGAGAAATATCTTCATATTTTTGTATCACCTTAGTCAACAACACCAGAATATAAAACTCGCAATGGAAATTAAATCGAATGGGACCATTTCTTTTTTAGATGTATTTGTTCAAACAAAGGAAGACCGTACATTAGGATATTGTATATATAAAAAGTTGACGCATACAAACAGATACTTAATTAAATTATGCAAATTCCAACCACCATAAAGCACAAAAATAGTCAATCTAGACTACTTTCGATTTCTAAATAGACCGAAGCTCTGAGAGGGAATGGCTATTGCAATGAAGACATTACTCGTTTAATTAGAAGATATTGTAATAGAACTTCGCGAGAAAAGGATGATAAGGAGTCACCGTTAGGTAGTGTTTTTCCTCCTTATATACTACAGACTGCAGACGATTACTTCGGCGTTCCAACATGCCTACAATCTTCAATACTTATGAAATTGGACAATGCTTGAGATCTAAGAAAGATATCTATATTGGAGAAACTCGACAATCCATATCCACTAGGCTTAAGGAACATGAACGAAAATTAAGAAGAAACAAACTGTTTAAGCTGCTGTAGCTGAACACCATCATACCACTGGACTTATTATAAATGTGAAAGAAACTGAGAACCTAGCGTCGGTTTTAGGATTCTAGAAACGAGAAATTATAGGATCTATTGAAGTATTGAAACATACAAAAAACGTCAATAGAGATATGGGCTATGGTCTACATCAATGTTGAAATCAATTTTAACATAGGGTTACGGTTCGGTGAGCACCAGTGTAAAATCCCACCTGAACTTCTCCGAGCTCATTCAATGTTCAGATCTCGTAGAGTAAAGATCCCTGAAGATACATCGTGCAATCGAAAGCGAAAAGTCGAATAGTAACTCCAATTTGACACGGTCCAATCACAAGAACCATTAACCTAGCTTCCGTTCTATATTAAATCTAATTGTAAGTTGCTTACATTCTTGATGCGCACTAGCTACGTAGGCGAGATCATCATAGTGAACAAGGTCATATCCACCCATATTGGCTAACTCCGAATCTGAATATCCTAACAGCAATTTTCCTCTGAAATGAAAAATGTATAGTTAAGTTTTTTGACTTTATATTCTACATGCGTATATAAAATATTTGTACACACTACTTACGCTATATAAATACATAAATACTAAAATTTATTTTGTTTTCTATGCAGTCAAGGTTGTTTTGCGCAGGTGCTGCAAGAGTTAAAGCTTTTAGGAGTTGTGATTATGAGGGGTCATCCGCAACTGGCAAATTGTATTCGTTTATGAGAATTGAAAAAAATTAATATCGTTATTACAATATTTTATTAAGCTACAAAAATTAGAAGTTTTTGAACTTTGAAGTCTAGCGGTCGTTTCCATGTTATACCAGAATCCAGGTACGATTCCAAATCCTAATTTGGTATTTGATCTTTGGTAGAGGTCTACATCTTTAATCTTCAGTACATTGAAGAATAGAGTTTAAAACCTACTATGTGGTCATAATATCACAAACCTCCACCACTTTGACTTTAAAGACAACTTCTTCTCTCTTCAGTTGTAAATCAGGTTACATCCGAATATGAGACTTTTCTTGAGGTGAGAATTATATCTATAATAAATTCAAGTTTCATATACTGATTTGACCCTTTTTAAGAAGTATTATATTAGTTAAATATAATTGAATATAATTTCAGCAAATGTGTTTACAAATCTTTGACGCACACTCCCGTTTGCCTTTTCGTAAAAATTTGTCTATGAGTGCACATGGGTACAAACATTGACTAACATTCATTATAAAAATAATTTGGTTGAAATGTAAACTGGTAATCAAGGCATAAGCTTTTCATATGGGCAGAAATTTAAAAGTTTACAAGGATCCATATTCAAATTTGAAAGGTATTAGAAAAATATCAGTAGATTTGTGAAAGGCATGTGTTTGTAGCTGAAAATAAAATCATTTTAAATATAACAAATGGGTTGATTGTCTATTACCTTTGATCCATAGACACTAACGCTAAATCCAACTTATGTTTGCTTTTGAACATAACTTCTTTCTGAGGTATTTCTAGGAGTGATGGTGGCCCAAAAGGGGTACAAATTGCAAATAGTGCTAAAGGCGGTTCCTCTGATTTTCGGTTTTGCCCGTGAAGAACTTTCACTCTTCCCGTATATCTAATCTCTACAAACAATACTTGTTTATTTATATTATTGTAATAACAATTGCATTAAATAATATAGGATAGAACAAATAATTTACCAAAAAATCCGGAAGTATTGTCAAGCAGACATCGGAAGCGCACGGTGAAACTCCTTTCTAAAAGATGAGTGTTGTCCGGACTCAAAACGTCTTGGAGGCCCATATTTGCTGATTCAGGAGGTAAAAAGGAATTCCACATCAGTTGTCTTTGCAATTCTTCTCTATCTTCGGAATGAACTAGTTCATAAACTGACTGATGGACGATGTCAGACTAAAAATATTAGTTCCTATTTTTTAATAAAGCCGTTTTGCCCATATATTTATGAAAGGGGATATAGCTTGTTTGTCATTAACGCCATATAAAATAATGAAGGCATTTTGCAAAACAGACCACAGGAATGTATTGAAGAATGCATGCGCAGAACAAAAATGACATTTACATACTTGATCAATTATTTTGCAATTGACAATAATCGAAGAAATATAAACAAAGCATTTTTCTTTTTCCATAATATTTAAAAACTAAATTGTTTTTCCGTGATTTTGATTCTGAAATTCGGTAGAAGTGTTTAGTGAATTTGATACATGAACTTGTGCTGTCAAGAGTGAGGAGACTATGGATTTAATTTTACAGAGAAATCTGAGAATCGAAAACTAGAAATATAAAATGAGAGACATTTATAATCTTCTATTTCAGTTTTTTGAAAATAATATGTTGGACTCAAAGAAGAATTTAAAAATAATGTCTACCCTTCTAAACTCTGAAAAAGCGTGCATTCCAGGAAATACGAATTTAAAATTTGGAGATATATTTCTAGGTATTATTCTAACGTGTGTTTCATTTACGGACTAAAATTTTTGAGTAAGGTGGAGATAAGTGTTATTTAGGAATGTGTAACGTATTTTTTTTTTTTTGAAAATACCATCTAATGCTATTTATTCTATGCATATTGATGGAGTTTTTTGTAGGAATTGAGTTTTGTATCCATGAATTTTGAAAATCAATTATTCTCCTTGATGGCATTGCAGATTGTACAATTAGTTCAGGAATGTTTGTAAAATTCTCCTAATTATTTAGTATAAGACCATTTTTTTTTAAATAATATATTTTCACAATATATTTTAATATATATA